>JAPZDY010000026.1:3137189-3156302 GCA_029783645.1 Ctenochaetus hawaiiensis
TATATATATATATATATATATATACACACACATATATATATATATATATATATGTGGAGGGTTAGGGAGAGGGGTAGGGTTATGGTAAGAGGAAGGGCTAATTACTGTCAGGGGGCTGGGTGGGCCACATCTGGAGGTCACCAGGGGTCTGTGTAGGTATATTTATATCTGTATTTTGATTTTTTTTTTTCAAATGCAATTAAAACAATCAAACTTTTTAAATTAAACCACTGTTCTGAGGCAGCTGCACCCTCTGCTCTTCCACAGCCACAGCGCCTAAAAATATGTGTGTCATGAAGCACAGGGCATTTAGTAATGTTTGGTGAATACCAAGGTTCAAGATTCATGATTATGTTGTTGGTCATATTATAAGACAAGGTTTTATGTCAAAATAAAGTTGTAGATCCTTTATGCTGCTATTAGATAAAAAATAATTAATAGATCCATGAAAATGATCATTAAAAAAATGAACTTTTTACATTGGCTGCTCACTGTAGGTTGAGAAATCTCAGAGCTGATTGGTGTCCCTCAGTCCAGTGGTACAGCAGCTGATATTTCTGTATCTCTGCAGGACAGCAGCAGGGTGAGCAGGCTGTGGCTGGGGCAGCTTCCGTGTTAATAGACCTCAGGCTCTGTGCAGGCACCTCATTACACTAATATCACTGAAGGCTGGTGAATGGGTAATTAGTATGTTCTGGGCTCCATTGTATTTATGAGCTCTATTCAGTAGAATGAATAACAACAAATATAAAGGGGTACTTCAGATTACATGAAGTGGGATTGTATGAGGTACAGATCCACAGTCAGTGTGTTACCTACAGTAGATGAAGGTTTGCATGCCTCAGTTTGGAGAAGCAGCAGGAGTTCCTGTAGGATACCAGCTATTGCTATGTCCACAAAAACACCTATGTCCACAAATGTCCACACATTTTCCAAAAACGTCAAAAAAAAATCCGTACCTTTTCCAACAGAGAGCCTGTTCTCATGAGAGCCGAATTTGTTAATATCACTCTTTCCAAAGACAGTCTAAATCAGACCACTATAAGAAAACAGTCATTGCACATTGCAGAACATGTCCTGCTGTTCTACTGCTGCCTCAGCACGCTTTTTTTTTTTTCATTTTGAACCTCGAGGTAACCCATCAAAAACCTCTGTTTGTCATTAGCAGTTTGCTCTAAAAGTCAGTAACTCTGTCATACACACACAGAATTCTCTTTTAGATACCTCAAACTGGGGAAAAAGAAACTAGTTCCAGCAGTAATGCACATCAGAGAGACACTGACCTTTGTGTGTGCTACTGTGTGTGTGTGTGTGCATGTGCGTGTGTGTGTGTGCGCATGTGCATGTGTGAGTGCATTCACCCATGTTTGGGTGTAAGTGAGAGCCTGTGTTGCATTGTGACTGTCTACATGTGTCAGTGTGTGTGTGCGTGTGTGACCTTTACACCAACTGCTCTTTCTCTGTGTTTCAGTTGTCAGGATGGTATATTCCCCCTCCATCACTACACACACAACCACCACCTCATGAAGCAGGAGAAATCTCTCTTTATTTGCTTTAAAATCTGTCTTGATGTGTTAATGTTCAACTAGATTTAATTGTTGTAAATATCTGTAAATGTCACAAAAGAACGGAATGTCAAGTGGTGGTGTGCTTTCATGAGTTTACTTGCATTAACAGATTTTATGAATCATGACAGCTTCATTAAAAAAAAATCATAAAGTGGTGATAGAAGTAATCAGAATTAATTGATTTTACTTGTTCAGATGCAGCAGCTGACAATGGAGAAAAAGCTGACATTTAGATACACATGCTAATCATTAAATAACCAGGAATCTAGCTTTTGTATTAAAGCACCATTGCCTCAGTCCTTTATTTTACATACTAACATTTTACTGAAAATTACCATTATGTCATTATTTATTCAATAAATGTGTTTTTGGAACAATACACTTTTCACCACAGGCATCCTGCACAAATACTTTGCGAAAGAATTTTTATTGAATATGTCATTTCCATTTGCCCTCTTCAGCATAACTTGCATAAAAGCTTATTTGAGCTTTCTCTTGCCTTTTCAAACTCCACTGTAAGCTAGCAGAGAAACAGTAAGCCTTTGTCCCGCCTCCACATGTGGCCCATGTTGTCCATTGTAAACTACATTAGGAATAATTTCATCAGAGCATGATCATAAACACAGGCAAGATGGGATATTATCTTGTATTCCAAGTAAACACACGGATCAAAAACAGATTCACTTGGGTCTATTTTCTTTCTGAAGAAAGAAACTCTGCTGATCTGTAGATGCTCAAGCTTGTCAACAAACATTTTAATAATATTTTGACAGACACAAGACACTAATGGGTCATTCTGATTTGTGTCCTTGTTGTTTTTCTTTATTTGATATTCAATGTTCCATCTGTTTGAGGAAAAAAGGCAAGACATTGCAAAAAAGGCAATAGTCAAATTCCTTTTTTAAGAAGAAAATCACACAGTATAAATGTATCAAAATCATATTCTGTACTCTTTCATACTAATGCTAAAGTGGCTCTGTAATTATTCCAGTGAATGTAGTTAAGTTGTAAACAAGTATACAAGATACATTTTGACACGGTTGCAGGTAGCAACAAAAATGACTCTAGATTTTATCGTAAGTTTCCTTCTGGTGCCATTTTTTATACAAGCATTTCATGAAATCTAAACCTAGATATATTTTCTGACATCATTTCAAGCTTTAAAATCATACTTTTTTTTTTTTTTACTAGCATGCAATCACATCATGTTGTGAAAATATAGCCCTGCAGGTTGATGTTGAACCTGTACATCATGTTAATCTAAACTGACTAGCTCTGCTCTTGCTGCACATCAAGTGACATTAAACATTGCGTTGTGACAACCAGGTCCGACAGTCAGCGTTGTATTTTGACAGCCAATTAAACCCAGCCACTAGCTTGAGACTTTGTAAAGACTGCTGTATGTCTAATGATTGAGTGGACAGCTCCTGTTTTATTTATTCCCAAGGTCACCTGGGGTTCAGGAGGTATCCCTCCCTCTCGAAACATTGCTGGTGGTAATGCACCCTCCAAGGTTCCAGGGCTTGATTCATTTATGCCATTAATACAGTCTGGCTGCTGGCAAGCAGCCCCCCCCTTGCCAGCAGCAAGGGGGGGGCCCCATACACACAACACGCACACACACACATTTTTCCCAGTCAATTGGCAGTTGCATCTCCAGAAAGGCTCCCTATTAAATAAAGTGGCATCCAAGTGCTTTAATGCAGCACCTATTTAGAGCAAGGGAGGTGGAGAGAGCACCAGAGAGAGAGAGAGCTGAGGTAGTGGTAGAGAGAGCTACTGGAGAGAGAGAGAAGGGGGGAAGATGTAAAGAAGATAGAGGATGAATTACCTCTCTGTTCAGCTGTAGGTATAGATGTATGTCTGTGTGTGTGTGTGTGTTATCAACTCCCACTCTCTGACTCCTTTCATACCTCATTATTCATGTGCTGAGTCCTTTAGCACTGTGATACTGATTGCTTCTCTCTCTCTCACACACACACACACAAACACACACACACACACCTCCAAACACACACACGGCATATATTACACATTCAAACCCAAGCACGTACAGTATATAATCCAAACACACACAAACACATTAATGCGGGTGCTAACTCACACCATGCCATTAGTGCTGTGATTCATTCACACGCAGCCAGGGTGTGGATGTGGGTAAAAACAGAAACACACACACGTACACACCCACACTCCCATTAAAAAAACAGGGAGTAAGAGACCAAACAGTACTGTTATTGTTTCTTTGATAGTACTCTACAGTTACAGTAAATTTACTGTTACTGTGTGTGAATTTGTATTTCACAGTGTTTGTATGTGCTATGATAAACATAACTTCTGTTTGTATATCCTTGCATACAGTTCATACAGCTTAAGTCCACTGTATTACTGTACATACATGTTAAATGTGTGTGTTACGTGTGTATGTTGAGATTTACATAAATAATTAAATATGTTCTGGTCCATGCTCTCACCAAAATACAGCGTATTGCATGAATATGCATGAAATACATACTAGAGATAGACCGATATGGTTTTTTCAGGGCTGATACGGATACCGATTATTAGTAGTCAAGGAGGCCAATAATTGATATTTGGAGCCGATATTCATATCTGCTCTCTGGAGCTTCTCCACTCAGCAAAACTTTCTCCTCTCCGCCGTGTGTGTGAGCACTGTGCATGCACACCTTTCACTGCTGATTGACTGTTACCCGTGCCGTGGTTCTGCATGTAACCAATCAGATGGTGCTGTGGGTGGGACAATGCTGGAGACAGAGTAGTAAATGCAGACAGAGAGGCGATAATCGGCCCGGCTGATAATCGGTCTATCCCTAATACATACTATCTTTAAAATAATAACCATATGTATGTTAACAGAAAAAAAAAAAAACATATTGAATCTTCATACAAACATACATTGGATATAGTGTATTTTTATTATAATACATGTGCTGATATTTTATGAGGTTTTGCCAGCTTCCTCTTTCTCTTCATGTTCTTCATCTTCTTTTAATGTTCGGCTGATTCTCTTTTGTCATTGTCTGGATTCTCTATAGTCTTGAAGATGCTGGGAACTAGATGGCCAGTGAAGTAACTGACATGGGTTAAAGTTACCAAGACACAGGAATAGATGATTAATTGTGGAAATTATGAAATTCTTAAAAAAAAAACAGAAAATTAAGTGGATCAGTGTACACAAGACAAAAATGGAAAACTGGGTTTATTGTGAAAATCAATGAAGCAGCAAACATGATTCACCATTTGTTGTTTTGAGTTTCTCTGGTGTTGACAGTTGGGAGTATAATCTATAATCTATGAATCTTTGAATCAATGACCATTTATATTGTAAATTAAGTGATCAACCAGTCAAGAATTATTAACTGACTTTGCAGTTTGTGAAGTTTCGAGCTCACAAATGTACCACTCGTTCACTTTGTTCTCATAAGTGTTGTGTTTGGGTCCAGCAGTTTGGTGCAAGGCCAGTTTTATAAATTGGATTTTATCAAAGCACTGCATTGCAAACACCGAGCACCAGACAGACAAATTTAGCGACTAGCTGTTAAACATAACAGAGCCTTAAGAGTCAGATATTTCCCCAGTGCTTTGTAAAGGAGTTGGTGAAGAGTTAGTGCTAAATGTCTGAATGTTGGTACCAAATTTCATAGTAATTCATTTAATAGTTGCTGAGACAATAAAGTAAAAATTGAAAATAAGGAAAAGTATGGGGAAAGAAATGTCGGTAGGATACACTCTTTGGGATGCTGAAAGTATGTACTAAATTAGTTGTTCCTCACAGACCAATGTGGTTGCCTAGCTGTGATTAGCATGAACAGAGGCCACTCTGCTTGCATAATAAGTACTCCTACATTTTGCTGACAGTATTTCTGTTTCCTCTTTCCCTTAAGATAGATTCAATTTTTTTGGACCTATTTTTTTGATGTTGTATTTTTAAATGGAGCTATTCTTTCTCAAGTGAGGAATCCGAATATGTCTTCCACCACTTCTCTTTCAAGAAATCCTTTTTTTTTTTTTTTAGTTTTTAGTAGGACTAGTTTAAACTGAAGGAACCCTTAACCCAGAAAAAAATAAAAGAATTTTGGAGAATTCTGCTTTGAACTTCAGAGCACAGATATACCCTCATTGTACTTTCAGAGACACCACAGCTCTTGAGGTGGGAAAAGCAGATTTGAGCTGGCATTGCTAACCTGACCCCTGCACTTGTGGAGGTGGACTGTATTCTCAGTGTGATAAAGCTTGGCCTGTAGGCCTGCAGCCACTGCTTGGTGCTAGAGTGGAGATGACACATCGCAGGAAATAACATTCCCCTGCTGCAACACCTCTTTTCTTTTTTTAGCTTTCCCCTTCCTTCTGTTCCTGATTTTTCCCTGACGTATTTTGTAGTGCTATTATTGTATCTATTTCATTTTATTCTCTTCTTATTCACTTTCATGGCTCATTCTTAATTAAGGCGCTGTGCAAAACTATTACCTCTAATGTTTCTCTTAAAAACACTCCTGCTCTGCTTTTTTTATGATTCTGCATTATATGGTGTAAATTCAAATCACAGAGCAGGGTGCTAAACTTAGACTCAAGACTCATTTTGTAGTTTTGTACAGTGTAGCGCACACAGTAACTGTCTGCAGTGCAAAGGGAAACATAAGTTGTCTTGTTCTGAAAGTATTTTATATAAGTCTTAAATGAAGAACAGGAAACATTCACATTTGCGAAATGAAAGCTTCAGTTGTGTTCTGCTGTATTGCTTTATTTGTCTTTAAAAAAATTGAGCTTCTGAGGAGGATAAGAGGATGACCAAGTGAATATAAAGTTGGTCCCGAGTCTATGAAAAACAGGCTACGATGGCTCATAAAGGCAACATGCATGTTTTCGATTAAATAAAGTTAAGGCTGCAATGAGAGCAGGTCTGGTTGAGAATGAGGTTGGTTTGAAGTAATTAAAGAAAAAAAAGCGGTATGAATAGGAGCCCAGAGCTCATTTTTGCTTCAAGGACCCCTGGCAGGTAAATTTGGCCTTGGTTCCTTATCATATTTGAAAACAACCTCTGCTGCATTAAAATACCAAGGAAACAGGATGTATTTTGGAATACCAATACAAAAATAATGTAAGGTAAACTTGTAAACCCACAAAAAAAGAATGAAAGGGAAAAAAGGGTAGAAGAACTTTGAAATTAAAGCCTTTTTAAAGCATGTACAGTGGCTCATAGTCTGCAAAAGGGTCAATCAGCAGTCACTGAAATTTCATCTGAATCATTAAATCAACCCAAGTATCCGCTCTCTCAGAAGCATAATGAGTCTCCATTGGTCTCAATCATCCTTTTCTCCCCATCTTTTAATTAAAAACTCCTCTCTTACCTTAACATAGAACATCAAAGGACAGACTCAAACTCCTGCTAATTGGAGGTAGAATTGGCGCTTTAATATTATTTTGTTTGGACTAATTTCCTCCTGCAAACAGCTGTATAGAGAGGAGAGAGGGGGTGGATTTGTAAAGCTAAACAACATCATAATAGAGAGGGAAACAGGAGAAATGAAGAGATTAGTACAGGTAAAAATAGTGCAGAACAGCTATTTTGCTTTGCTAATTTCTCCTCTTTTGCGCAGGTGAGGTGGAGGCGAACATAGGGGTCCGTATTTGTAAAAAGGGAATTAGCTGCAACAAAAATAGTGAAGTGATTGAGAATTAAAGACGACATAATCGCCAAAAATAGCAAGAAAAGGCAGAAAGCTATAAAGAGACTAATCAACGTGGGAACCAGTAACAAGGCACTAGAGGGAGAAAAACACAGGAAGCTAAAACTTAATTACAACTACAGTTTAAAAGGCAGCAAAGACTGTTTTGTTTCACCCATTTCCTCTTGTTAGTCAGTGTTGGAGGTTAAAACAGCAAGGTGATGATGAATCAAAGCAAACTGCCAGGTGGAAAAACAAGCAAAATTAGCTAATTATCACTTTCCTGATGTGTTTATGAGGTGTTTATTGCATAAATATACATCCAGAAACAAAGGTTAAACAGCCATATAGGATGTTTGGTCTACTTTCATTTATCAAGTCAAAACTGTCGCCCTCTCAACACTCAAGGGTCATCTGGCATTTATGGGCAGGAATCATGGGGCTGCAATGAATGATGACACTTTAAAGAGGCCAGTTTTCATGCTGCTGCAGAGTGCTCATATGTAAAATGTGACAGATATTTAAGGCACAGAAGAGCTGTTGCGGAGAAATTACAGATAACACAGTTAGATGCAGAAATGAACCATTCCTCTTCATGCTTGGAAAGATGAGCTCAGCAGCAATGAAAGGACAGATTACTGTTATTTATTTGAGTTAAATGTATTCTACAGTTTAACTGAGTTGCTTTAGAGACTTAAGAAGAGGAAGAACACTTCATGCTTAGCTAATATGTCACTTAGGGTGAGGTGTTAGCTCAGTACACAGACTAATGAATGACATACTGACTCCCATCAAATTTTACATTTACAATTTTGCCAGAGGAAGTTTATTTTCTTTCTTCCTGTCTTTCTCTCTTTCTGTCTGTGGAGAGAAAGAAAAGAAAGATAGAGAGAAAGAATACAAAAACAGAGTCTTACTGCAGCAGAGACCATAGGCCACTTCTTACCGTAATGGGTAGTTGGAGTTCAAGTTTCACCCACTGCCTAGGACAAAAACAAATGAATTAAAGGAAAACACTGTAATAAACTGTACATTTTAACAATCATCTCGAAAACTTGACGGTAAAAAAGTCAACGTTTCTCTAGTTAGCTTGACAGCATCTTTGCTTTAATGTTCTTTTGTTCCAAAAATGTCAGCATTAACGGAACTTGTTGAAACTGTTCAGCCAATTATGCCATAACCTTTAAAGCATCATCCTAGGACTTGTTGATCTAAAAATTTTTGAAAACACACTTTTAACAATTTTTTCTTAAAATTAAATTCAACTCATAGGTCTTAATAAAAAAAAATGGCTCACACAATGGGGACCAAACGAGGTGCATGTGTTCAGATGCAAGGCTCGATCATATCAACAGTCTTGTCATTTCAGCCTCTAGGGGGCTGCAGAAAACTAAAAGCAGCTGTTTAATTAAGACCTCAGTCTATATGAGCGCTGTCTTGTTTGAATTGTTCTCTTTCCTTCCTTCCAGACCTCCAGTAGCTCAGTAGGTTTGTGTTTTCTTTGCACCAATGACAGTAAAAAAGATGGACTATATGTCTCCACTTCCTCCTACAGAAATAAGTTCATGTTAAGCATCAACTGCTGTCAGAGACAGCTGTGTTGTTGTTATATTCTAGTTGTCTGAACACATACTGTAAAAGTATGGCAGCTTGTCAACTCCAGCTGGCAACAAGGTGTCTACATCTCTTTCTGCCCATCTGTTGTAAAATCTTGTGGTTTCAAAAATGTTATGTCATGTCTTGTGACACTTCCCAAACTCAGAATTAATTACTATAATTTTATATTTCATTTTATTTACTTATTTATTTATTTAACTAAAAGCAAAGAGATAAAAAAAATGTAAGGCAAAAAATATTAGTGCAGGAATCACAAAATACTTTCACATAGGTTTCAAATTTTACCTACTACGGTGGCACATATGACTTCACTGAGGTCAAGGAAATGCTAATTAGTTTATTCGTGTTATTGTGTCAAACTGCTTAACATAGAGTCAAAATAAAACTTTAACCATGTTAATCTCTCAAGTCAAGTAAAACTGGTCCCCTGCTAAAAAAACATAAGTTCTGTGGGGTTTTGTTTTTGTTTTTGTTTTTTTGTTTTTGTTGTTGTTGTTTCAGTAATCAGCTTTTCTATGTCTGCTTGTGGCTTTTTATTTTGTTTGTGGTTTAAGTGTGGACGATGTTGAAAAGTGGGAGATTTTGGTTTTTGTAAGACATACTATAGGATTATTAAGCTTAAAAACCCGTTCAATCTTTGGTTTAATGGGACAAACGCCAATGAATGGAGACTCTCCCTGACACACTTATCACTGTTTGTTACCATGACTTTGACATTAAGCTTCACAGTCCTGGAATACAGACTTTTAGTCAGATTGTGTAATTTTTTCAACTTTGATTGTTGCACATTTTGACACGAATATTTAATAATTTAGTAATCCACTCAAGACTTGAAGCTACTATTTTTTTAGAGTACACCACACCTTCATTTTGCCAATGAAGGTTATAATCTAAAGTTTTATTTAGAAAGGGCAACATATTATTATAATGGTTGAGTCAACTGACATGTTCTTTCTCTCAGCTCTGCTTATGTTCACCATCATAATGACACTAACTGTTTCTCATTAAACCACGCACTCCCCACACAAACATAGTTTATATTTTTTCCAGAAAAAAAAACAGGAAATGCAGCTTTAATAAGTAACTCCTATCACTCTGTTAATTCGTATTGTAAGACACCATAAGTTATGTTCAGCTACATCCAAGAAAGTCTGAAAAGCTTGCAGTTAGAATGGACCTATAGACACTAGCTGTGTGGAGATAATATGTTTTGTCTTTTTGCATTGGTATTAACTTACTTTTTGAAAACATTACGGAATGTCGTCTGCAAGCGGTAACGAGTTTTGAATCCATGTAAATCCATGCTCTAAACTGGGCTTTAGGACTGAATTAAATAAAAAACACTAAATTGAATTCAAATGACTCCAGAGATTTAAAACTGCAGTAAGGTTAAGTTAAGCTAAGCAATCCACTGATGAATATATTCTGCAAGGCTGCAACAGAATGCTAATGATAAGTTTTAAACTAAGCTTTAGGGGCATGGCAGTGATGCATGTATTTTAAGTTTACCTTTCCAAAACATTATTTCAAAGAGCTTCAATTCTCTGCGGCCAGCCTAATATATGCTTTTCCATCAGTTGCATACATACCCAAGCAGCCTTTTACAGTTGACCAGTGAGCAGCCTCAGCAGAGCAGCTGGGGGTTCAGTGGCTTGCTCAAAGTCACCTTGACAGTATTAAGGCAAGCAGGGACTCATAACTCACAGACTCTGCCCAAACTTTCCTAGTGGGCCTGAGAATTTAAGTTGGGTTTTAAACATTATTTAAGCAAATTTACATAGCATACATCGGCTGAGTCACCCAAGTTGACTTAGAGAGATCAGTGACTCACATCCTGACTCATGAATGAACTTCACAAGCTAGAAATAAGTGGATGACATTAAAAAACACAAAGCAGAGAGGAAGAACAATGGGTATTAAGTGGCTGTGTAATCCTCGGAATAAATAAGTGCTTTGTATTTATTTCTGTGATTTTTTATAATGGGACCCAAACCATTAATAAAATTGCTCACATGTTGCACAATTACACTTTACACTAACAAACTACATTACAAACATGCTGCATCTATACTGTCTTAATAAGAGTGAGAGATATTTTACTATATATTTTACTGTTTTAATCCAATGGCTTTAACTTTGTAAATTTTCCAGGCACAACATACAGTATGATCAGTGTATGTGCTGCCATGGAACGGGTCATGCTTCTCAACATCTTGAAGAAAGTTATTGTTTTCACCTCAGACATTATTATGCCTTATAGGTTAAAAACATTAGCAAAGATATTTAATACTGTAGGATCAAGTACATTTGCTGATAATACTTTGGCTTTAAAAGGGGCTAAAGTCCTATTTGTTTTTATTTATTTATTCATTTATTTTTATTTTCATCTCCAAATTTGGAACTATAAACTACATAACCCTTAGGATGGAAATACAGTGTTACCATTGTTTTACTTAGTTTCACTGTGGATTTAAACATGAGCCAGATTTTTTTTGTTTGCTTTGTATTCATATTTGTTTGCATTTGGGCAAATTGCACTTGCAAAAGTACATCTCATCAGCTATGCAGCTCTAAATTTTTATTGACAGTTTCCTCAGTTCTGCAGGCAGAGGGAATAGCATTCAGATGCTATGCTAATAAGCACTAAGTCTACTGTCTGACTCTGGCACATGAACAATTCTTGCAAGCACTGAAGCCCACAAGTACTCTCATCAGTAGTCTTCGGTGTACAGGCTGACATGTGCATGTCAGCCTCTTAGCTGGTATCATCAGCCGCTGAGATGAGTAACACTGAGTCAAGTCAGGTCAAGTTGAGTAGCCTATTCAAATTTGTGGAATTGAATGGTCTCAACAGTGAGCACATGCAGCCACACTGAGCCACCGGTGGAAGACATGTTATCAGTCCTTTACCACCTGCACTACTTAATGCTAAACTTTGTCACACGTTACTGAATGGGTTTGAAGACTCTTTAGGTTGTAATGCTTTCATTTGTATGGCTGGCAGTTAGTCGTAATATACAAATTCCAGTGCAGTCATGGTATAAATGAAACCTCAGGAAAGTGGAATAGATTTGCTCCTTCCATATGGTTTGTTCCTTCCGTTTGGTGAAAGCTGGGATGTCTAAACTGGTGAACTTTTGTAAATGTTTGATATGATTGTAATAAATGCCTTTTTGTCATGATCCGTCATTAAAGTAGTTTTAGTTCAGTTAGTTCTTTAAGTTGAGAGTACAGTTTCCTTGGTTTATATATATATCCTTATTTCATTGTGTTCCTGTTTTATTTTGGTAAACTCTGTTCTGTGTCGTCTACCCATTTCCTGTCAAGTTTCTCTCCTTTGTAATTGCCTGCCTTGCCCTTATGTGTTTCATCTGTGTTGATTGCGACACCCGTGCCTCATTATCCTAGTGTGTATATAGTCTCAGTGTTTCCACTTTGTCTTTGTCAGATTGTCTCTTGTCGCTCCCCTGTGCTTTCATCATCCCCGGGTCCAGTCTTTGTTCCTGTTCTTCATGCGTCTTCTTGGTTTGTAGCATTTTTTTTAATGTCTTCTTTGATTTTCCTATTAAGTAAAACTCTACATTTTGGGAGTTTTGGAACTATCAGCGTGTTTTTTTTTTTTTCAATAAAGCTTACTTTTTGTTAAGTCACTGAATTTTGTCTGCATTTGGGTCCTCAGTTTTGTAATTCCTGACAGTTTTGAAAAAAATCACTTTGTTTAAACAGTAATTGTTGAAAATTAAACTATGCATTTATAATAGCCAAACTAAAACAACTTTTAAAAGACAAGATATTTAGATAAGACACAATGTTTTTAGTATCAAACAATTCCCTGAATTTTAATCAATGAATATGACAGCAGCAGCATCTGAGCTTCTCTGCACTAAACTGCTATTGAATACCAAATAAGTATTTGCTGAATGAATAAAAGTAGTTCCTTACTTTGTGGACTTTTGAGGTTATTTTTATCAGCCATTCAAAAACAATTCTACGGGTGAGTCATGGCAGAAATTTCACTGGGTCATCAGACAGCAGAAAATAAATGATAAATGCCCATTGTTGTTTATTTGCTAAAGCAGCTTGTATTAAGGGAATGAAATGTTCATGCAGACTCTTGAAGCCTCCTTCTGTGATGCTGTCCAAGCAGACGTTACTTCTGGTGTTTCATGGATGCATTATTAACAATGCTGTTAAAACACATCACACATGTGTATAGATGGTGCTGATGCTTAAAGAGAACTGTGTGAAACAGTCTGCATTCTGAAGCTTTGGGTAACAATCTGTAATGATTTTATTTTTTAAAAATTAAAGACAACAATTTTTTATACTTACATTTTTTTGGAGCTGCCTGCATTAAGGGTTATGCAGCCTATTACTAAGGCATTTATTGACAAACACTGCATAAATAAAAATGCACAAATATCCTAAAGATATTTTTTTTTTAAGTTTGAAGTACACGTGTGTTGATATATGACCAGAGCTGAATTTACTGAACTCACAGTTAGAACATGACTGCTACTTACAAGTCTTCCATAAAATGTCTTAGATTACATTTGAATAATCAGAATCAATTGGAACATCAGCAAAGCAAAAAAGTAAGTCTTGTGTTCCATGATGTATGTCAGCTGAAAGAAAAGAAACTTCTGAAAAAACTGAATACCACCAAAGGGTCAAACAGAAGCAATTTTTAAAAAATATTTCAATATTTCCTCAATGTTTCACCATTTTTTTTGCTTTTACTTGCTATTCCTTATTAACAAACAAACATTATTTTTTAAATATCATCAGAATGTTACTTGCAGGCAAGTCCCTGGATAGAGTAATAGCAGGAAACATTTTGATTTCCATCACAAAGGAGTGTAATTATCTCACTCCAGGGTGCCACTGTTAAATCTTTTATGCCTGCAACACCATGACATGTGCTTACACTATTATAATGAGGTGCATGTATTACATAATGAGCACAACTGGCTGTTCTTATGTTCTTACTGTTACCTAAACTGTACTAGCTGGATATATAAAGTAGCCTTACATCCACGTACATACATGTTGGTTCATTTAAGATGCACCTTTCGTAAATTGCTAACAGAATGAACATATTTTGAATCTCTGTTTTATATATTTTGCAGGTGAAACAAAGTTTTTGATTTTTAACAATGGATTCTTTACCATTATCTCTTTTGTTTGTGTAACATTAACGATATAGTACTGGTGCTGACTTTGCTAGCAGGACCTCTTGTTATATTGAGGAACAGAGGGGTCAGGATTATGCTATGGAGATCACAACACCATTCAGCACTCACAAATACAGTCCTTGTTCCTAAACTGCAGGTCTGGGATGAGCCCTGGTTGGATCTCTTGCATGTGATGTAATGGTAATGGCTTGTAATGGCTGGCAATGAAGGTTTGCTTATCATTACAGTCTGTTGGTTTGAAGTGCTGCTTATCATTTTTTACATTTATGTTTGGAACAAAGATTTTTTTGAAAACATGGCTTATTTTGATGGAATACTTTTTGAGAACGTAAAAGTAGAGTAGATGGAACAAAAAATTTTAAAAAAAGTAGAGGCAAATAAAGAAATATCTGTGTACATGTAGACTAGGCCTAAAATTGCATCCTCCTTCTGGGGATAAGTAGTGGGAAACTATCCACCTCGCAGCCTTATGCTCAGCCATTATTGGATTTGGACTCATTATGTTTGAACACTCCAGTATTCAGCACTTTTGTAGGGATTTCTACATCTCTGCTGCATGAGGAGTTTTTGACCTTTAAGTCAAAGCTGCTTCCTACTTCAAGGGCACACACACACATACACAGATAGACAGTGACAGGCATGCATTAAACAAGGACATTGCAGAGAGGATACACGCAGGTTCTTGCACCAAACAAATATTTTCACACACACAAACACACACACAGATATTTGGACCAATCAGATGCACTCAAATAAACAGCCTGCATCCACCCACACACCCACCTATCACCATTTACATAAAATCCCCAAAACAGAGCCGCCAATCCATCTCATCAGCAAGCTTCCACTCTGTCTGCCTCTCTCTCTCTCTCATCCCATACACACACACACACCAACATTACCCACACACATACACACGGACACTCTCCATCTTCAAGATCTTCTGCTAACGAACGTCGGCAGCCATTATGAATTCCCCTGCTCGTTTTCTCTCCTTAACGAGCTTCAATCAGCTAACGGGCCACTTTGAAGTGGCGACAGAGTCGAATAATTAGAGAACACTGAGGAAATGATGATGAGGGAAAAAGAGAGGAGGTAAAAGAGAAATCTGAGGTAGAGAAATCTGCGGAAAAGATGGGAATAAACAAATAGAATAAGGAATAGAGAAAAAAAGGCCGGGAAAGCAGGGTAACTGTGTTGAAAAAGGAGAAGCACTCAAGGTCAGAGGGAAATGTGTTCTTGTAAACATTTTCTTGCTTTTTTTGGTCAAATTTGCTAAAGGAGAAAGGTTAAGAAAGAAGGGGCAAAATAGTGTAGACCACAAGCATTATTCTGTTATTTCTCTCCTTCCTATATTTTCACTATTATTGCCTCAAGGTAAAGAAAAGAGGGGAAAGACAAGGAGACAGAGGAGGTAGAGGAAAGAAAGAGCTCCAGACAAACAGACAAAGAAGGGAAGAAGGGTGGATGCGCACAGGAGAGGTGGAGAGCGAGAGGAAGAATGCTGCCAAAACAGTTTTTTGTTAAACACACAGAAAAAAATGCTTGCGGCAGACAGAGAAACAAATACAGCAAAATGCAGAAACAAATACAGAAACTTCCTGCACAAACACACACACACACACACACAGGCACAAAGTTGCAGGAAGGTGCAGACGTGTATATCAGGAGGCCACACACACACACACACACACACACAGAAAGGGTTTGCATGTAAATGTGAATAGATGTGAGCTCAGGTGGATGAGAGATGGCAGAAGGCTGGTGGGAAGAAAAAAGAGGAAGAGGATGAGAAACATTCAGAAGTAGATCTAAAATAGCAGATCTGTTCCCTGCATGTCACTTTCATTCTTATCAGCCAAAAGAAATTGAGAAAAGGGTTTTATCATCACTGGTCATTGGAAACAAACCATTGTTTTCATTTTCCTTCAGTAAGACTGTTATAAATGAATCACAACTCAACTAACAGCCTTAATGATACAGCTTTATGAATCAAATATGACTAAGGACTTTTGTTTTGTGTATTTGCTCATTTCTTAAGAGTCAGAGGTTATGAAGCTGATAAATTCATTGACTTGCACCAGGACACTCCAGCCTCCAGGAGGACAAATGCTGACTCAAAGGTGCAATTTGTATGAATTTTGGCTTTAAAGATCATTTAAAAAATCTTAAATGATTACCAGAATGTGAGAAATAGCAGTTTTGATTTTCTTTAAAAGTCATCTGTGCATTTTGTTACAGATATTGATTGAAGTTAGCATGCCTAACAGGTAGCCCCGGCCCATCCCATCTTGTTATACAACTTTGTACCTCAAGAGACAACAGCCTGATAGTACAGCTCATGCCTACGGATGTGGGGGGCTAAGCCTGACTAATGCCTCACTTACCTCTCCTGCCTCACCTCCTTCCTGTCCCCACCTGAACCTGCTCTCTCTTTGCAGCAAGAACATTGTTTTTGCTTTCTGGGGATGTGAGAGGGAGAATGTGTGAAGTGATGCTGGCCGTTAGGGTTAGGGTCAGGATCAGAGGCCTGCACAGCCATGAGCCTGCATGGCTGCATGACATTCAGTACAAAGGAAGACACACACATCTTAAGGTTGTACTGCGATGGTCGAGCAGTCGACAGATTTACAAAGAAAACTGGGTTCAGCAAATGTGTGTGCTGGTTTTCATTGAGTTTGTGGCTGCAATCGGTGTACTCAGTTCCCATTTACTAAGACAGCAGCTCATTACACAGTCAGCTGGACTGATCGTGGTACTGTCCTCAGTAAGCACTCTGCCAGGGAAAAGCAAATGTTTTGTAATTCATTGATTACCAACTTCAGACTTGTGCGACTGAACACAAACCGCGTCTTTCATCTGTTCATTTGTTACACTACATTCTCCTTTAGCCTCCTTTTAAATCCCTCTACGTTGTATTTATGCCACCTTTTCAGGAGAGAAATTTTCCTTGTCAAATACCACGACCCTTAGTAAGTCCAGCAGAATACATAATCAACCTCTGTCTCCAAGTCTCTACCTGTTGTTTGTATTATCTGCATGTTTCTTCTCACATTCAGTTGCAATAAAGAGAGACACACAGCCTGCAAACACTTGTGCGAGCTCTGACTTCAGCCTGCTGCTTGTGTTTGATAAATACAGCATGTCTTTGGTGCACAGTGCTTCATATCTGCACCTGGAAAACAAGCACAAAGCCCTGTGATTCTAACTCAAAGTTTCTTTAGCTTCCTTATGCATATATGTTCGGCTGTATACTGTAGGTTAATGCTGTGTACCAGAGAGAATGTGGGTTTCAGTACATCTCATCACTGAACATCAGAAATATGTTACATGGAAATGAACACTAAAGGTAAAGAGCAAGTCATTTTTTTATGAAGTTTGGCCTCTTGCTTCCCTGGGTATGTGTTTAATTACAGCTGCACATCAGCTTTACATATATAAAAATATATATCGTTTTTCATGAAGGACTTCTAAACACATCCCGGATGGAAAGCAGTCATATAAAACAAAATGAATGACGGCTGACATCCATTAAGCTGTGTTCCCTTCATGGTCCTGGTGTTGTGCATGCCTGCTAAATGTCACACAATTAAGACTTACTTCTTTACTCTAGTAGAAGAACAGTGCTCATGGTGTCATTTATACTTGCGTTTTTTTTCCTTGAACAGAGAGTCAAATGTCTGCTGCTAAAAACAAAGTAGGAAAACAAAATAGTCCTAACAGCAATTAGCAGATGGCAGCTCTGCATTACATCTTTATCCATCTGTCTGTCTAGTTAAACCTTGAAAAAGGTTAAAGAAAACAAGTGGCTTTGTGGCTTTAAGAACCGTTTCTGCGTGTGATTATGTACAGATTAAGTAAATGCCCTTATAGGAATGGTAGATATGGCTGTGTGGGATGTGTAGATTTAGTTTTTTTTTTTTTTTTTTTTTTTTCAGGCAATGTCTAGGTGTAAAAAGAATCTCATTACAATTCCTGTCGTTCCTGTTGTTTTCACAGCATTTGCATATATTACTATACACTAATTAAATGCCTATGAGTAATGTATGGGGTCATGGTTTTTGTAGTTAGCAGGTTATGTTTTGCTCTATGTGTAAACAAGCCTCACACTCTATAGTGACTGTTCATCTTTTAGCATCTTGTAGTTTGGCAACACTGCAGCACACCGGTGTGTTGAGTCTGTGCTAATTACAAGAGCTGGCAACTCATCACGCTTTGTTTGTTCCGCTGCTCCTTTTCTGCAGCAACATAGGAAGGAAAAAAAAAATTAAAAAAAACAAACTTATCGGATTAGAGCTGGATGCTGCTGTCTGTTTTTATTATTTTCTTGTTTGTTTCTTTTCCAGGTAGCTGTGTAGAATGTACCAATATCAGCAAAAACAGCCCAAGGTCAGCAGAAAAAGACAAAGGAAACGATAAGGTATGCATGATTCTGTTTTTACTGGTGCATACAGTGGCTGTGTTCTGGCTGTAACTGCTAATAGTCATGAAGGATAAAAGAAAACACGATATTACCTCTTTTGTTGTGTGTGCAGGCGAGGCTTATTTTGGACCCAGTCCTCATTTTTACTCTTCATTGCTTTGTAACATCAATAAATTATCACCTGACTCAATTTTGAGACATTTGAAACAATTTTGCACAAATTAGTGGCCAGGAAGAAATTAGCTGTCAGGAAGATTGACAGTTTCTGCTTCTGCACTGTTTTTAACAGCGTCCCACCTGGTTGGATTTGGCAGGAAATCATTTGTAGTGCTTTTTGGCACAACACAGGGGGAGACTACATTTCTTTCTAAACAAACGAAGCTAAAGCTTCCAGAGTTATTCCAAATTACAATTAGTGTATGGAGTGGCAGAAGGGAAGGGAACGGATTGGAAGGCAAAGACTATAGGGAAACGTTAAGGAACATACATTTTGTTTTGCATGTTTTGTCCCTTCAAACCCATTTTGAAAGCCATTCTATTCTGTTCTGTACGGTTTTTGTAATATAATTTAAGTAGACGTTTGCTTGCATTAACTTCCATTTGAAGCAAAGGTGAAAATGACT
>JAPZDY010000026.1:3198108-3213027 GCA_029783645.1 Ctenochaetus hawaiiensis
TGTGAAGCACTTTGTGAATTTTTTCTGTGAAAAGTGCTATAGAAATAAAATTTACTTACTTACTTACTTACTTACTTGTTTAGCTTTTTCACAAATTGACAAATAGTTCGAAAGAACCAAGAGGATATTGTAAAATGCACATGAAGGAAGAAAAACACCATCTTCTCAGTATCATAAAGTGTAACCAGTATCAATGATGAACAAAAAGAAAAACAAAAAGAGTGAAAGTTAGGATGTAATTGCTAGAGAAGTCAAGAGTTGGTTTCCAAAGAGTTGAAAATCTGTTGATATGTTGTTTAGTGCATATGGACTAATTCTTCCTCTCCACACACCAGATTACTGATCACTTCTTCTTCTCTGCCCCTTGTCTTATTTTGGCCATCTAGATACGTCTGGCCGAATGGATCTGGCCACCTGACAATGAGCCGTCAACAGCAGATAAACACCATCTTACAATACAAGATCACGTATGCTACCTATGTGACATCCTGCATTCATAATATACCCACAAAAAGCTGAGCAACATTCGGCAGAAGCCTTTATCTACCTGAAAAATGAAAAATCTGCTGTTTGTTGGATAAACCTGCAAGTTTTATGCCACCAGCTGATCTGCATGATGGACCCCTGCTTGAGCTGTAAAAGACCACCCAGGGATCACAGTCATCCTGCCCTTATCCTGCACTGCGTGCTGCAATAGTTACAGTCCTTTCAGCATAATAGATCAATGGGGCATTCCAGAGTCTATTCTTATTAGAAAAAATCTAACTTTCCACAACAGGTGTAAGCATTCATGGACTATCATTATCATTGAACTGTTTATTGTCTTTGAAATCTTTTGCAGTAATGTTGATCTATTGTCGGTTTGTATTCTTACTTGCCTCAATCATTGGTTACTTTCTATCCCTTTCACCTTTGATTTTAATAATCAGTCTTAAGTGTCTTGACTAATTGAACCAATCAATCATGATAATCAGTTCATCATTTAGGAACTATATCCCAAAAAATTAAATCTTTCAACACAGATTCATGTAAGTATTATCTTTTTTTCTGTCATCACTGCGGACTTCACCATATTGTTTAATCATTTGTTTGCAGAGTGTTCCCTCATCCAGTGAATCACCTTAAATGAGAAGTCTATCAACCACCTTACCTGTATTATTTCTCATCTATTGTTGTAGTCTTGAGCTTAAATCACCTTCCTGCCAAATCAAAGTCTTGTCTGTGGGTATTTGTTAATCTATTTAACCAATGAGATCAATACTTGTATCTAATAAAGCTTCTGCATTGTTGCTTGCAGGTTGTCTTCTGCAATCTAAATTTAGACTATGGTTTCTTTGGTCTAAAAAGTTCTGAGTTTCTAAGTTCCTCTTAAAGTTTCCCCGAAGAATACATTTAGAAATGCCCAGGATTCATAGCTAATAAAGAACTCAAGATTAAAGCTTTATGCCGGCATACAACATTTCCTTAAGGCGCTCTATGGCTGTTTATGCCCTCAGTTAACTTAAAAGTAGGACTATGGATTGGTTACCGTGACATCCTCTACACCAAAAAAACTTTGATGGAATTTGACAAAACTTGCAGGAAAAAAAAAAGTGCCTCACCTTTGTGCCGGTTCCGTCTTAACCCTGGGGCGAGTGCTGCAGATGGGTAATGCTTCTGTGGGGGGATTTTGGTCCGGAAGGGTTCTGCATTCACAGGGTTGATAGGTTTACTTTTCCTTGTTTTCTTCATGTAATAGAGTTCAGTTTGAAACCCAATAACCTGCAGGAGAGCTTAACACAGGTCTCGCATATAATTTAAGAGTCTTCATGTGATGATTTGCTCTGACCACAGGGAGGTCAGAGAGCTTCAGTAGCTTTCTGTGATAGATGTGTGGGGAGGAGGATAAGACTTCACATGAATTTGGACTGCAAATAGATTTGACTTACTTACATAGATATCTCTGGACTCCAGGGACAGAGAAAATCTGTTATGTGCAATGGAGAGTGAGAAAGTTTTGAAAACCCTTGAAAATATATAAATATCTATCCAACTTGCTTGGCCAAATATATGTTGGGGGAATAATAAAACCTCTGGGCTTGCTGATGTTTCACTAACTTCTGTGACTCAGTATGGTGTCTTTCGTGGTCTTTCTACAAAAAGTGAATGTGTTTTAAGGTTTTCATATTTCATGTCTTATGGATAGATAACCGGCATCTACAGCCGATAATGCAAATTGAACCTGTCATAATATTTACTAAGTTAAATAGTTAAGTGGTAAGTAATACCACAAAAATGTCATATTTACATGGTTGTTATCATCCTGTTTACATCGCATAATAGCTTGAAAGAGTGCAGATGGAGGAAGGAAACACCAACACAAGAAAAGCCAATATTAAATGAACAACAATCAATAATTATCATCATTCCTGGACTAAAGTTACAACTACCTGTTTATATGAATTGAATTGAAACAAACATTAAGCTTTGATCTGCAGTCTGCTGTTGGCAATGCATCAGAGGATGCCAGACCCCCCCCCAGGCTCCCACCACAAGAGAGGAGCTGAGCTCAGGGTTCGGGTAAGGCCTCATCTCTGTCTCCCGCTCTGGCATGTGAAGGCATTCATTTAAGGCAACTAAACACATAATTTGAAGATTAAAATTGCCATTACATCATAAAAAGATACTAAAGTAATTTTGCATCTCACTTTAGAAATTTGAAATTCTTATTTCAGCTTAGCTTTCTACTCCTGCCTTGATTTGATTAGTAGCAACCTTTGCTCTAATCCAGGGCATGTAAGTTTATTACATTCCACAAACTCCACAGCACTAAGCAACATGTAATTTTAACTTATTATAGTTATTATGGTTTGGCTTCAGCATTGTAAATATTGCCCTTTCTGTGCTTAAAGTAAGAATTAACTTTTTCTTTATCAAAGATCAGAGATCATGACATTCTGTAGCCTCGAACCTGCAGTGACTGATTTTTTGGCCACTTGAAGACAACAGAAATAATTTGAGAACACAACATTGAGCCATCATCCATTACCTTCGAAGCTGTTATAGAGAACTTGTTAGCAAACAGGTGCTCATTTACTTATCCAGCAGTTATGGACCAACTTTAACATTTATTTAGAGTTCTATCTGTGATGACTTGGGAAATATTCAGTCCATATTCACTCTGTTCTTGGTCTCTGATGCCTTCTTACCAGATTGTTCCTCAACGGAAATAATCAGACAAGCCTTACATTTGAAGCACAAACTGACATTTTAGACAGAACCATTAAAAAGTGAATCATGATTTAGGATGTTTTGCAGATACATCCATTTTGTTCTCACTTTGTACCTGCTGCTAAAAGTATGCAGATGCTTTTGATTTAAATGCATTTCTCAAAATGTTTATTTTTAAGAAAAGTAATGGGAAGCATTACACTTCTTACAAAACCCATTTGCTAATGCAAATCAGTTGCATAAAAACATGATTTTTTTGGAAACAGGATTGAGGAAAAGTCCGGTAAAAAACAAGTTTGCACCCTTTCTCTCATCTTTTTCATCTCCTATCTTCTTCAGCTCTTATTCGGACCATGTTTCTCTCTTCCACCTCTGACCCTTTTATCTCTTTCAATCCTTTCACCATCCCGCTGGTTTTTCTCTGTCAGGCTGTGATGAGCGAAAAACAAGTGAGGCCATTTGGTAGATGCCATACTGTGTGTGTGTGTGTGTGTGTGTGTGTGTGTGTGTTTGTGTTTGTGTGATGGTCTCCTTTCTACAACAGTTTAATTCTGCAATCAGTGGGTTTATTGATTTGATGAAACAGTGAAGGTATGTGGAAAGGTTTGTGTCTATGCTATTTGTATTCTTGATTTTTTACTTAACACACACAGACACACACTCATACACACAAACAGAGACAGTATGTTTTATACACCACACCTATATAAAATGTTAAAGTGAGTACATAATGGAAAATAAGATCTGATTCTCAGCCAAGCTAAATGCAATTTTTCCAGACATCCATTTTGGAGCCTGTAGATATGACTTATTCATCTTCTTGGGGAAATTTCATGTAGATGTGATTTTTTAAAATTCATTATGATGAATAGTTTGAAATAAAAAAAGCAGGATTTTCCAATTAGATTGTCCCATGCTGGCCTTTTTCATCATCCCTCATCTCTCATAATTACCATCTCTCTGCCTTCCCTCTCCCTCTCTTGTTTTTTTCATTTCTTCTTCATTCGCTCTCCTTGGCTCTGTGGTTTGGTCTGTTTGTCTTTCTTTACATCCTGCTATTGCCATACTTTGTTCTTTTTCTCTCTGCCCAACCCATATGCACTCAAACCCTCTCTCTTCTTGTCTGATTCCTTTTTTTCCTCATTCTTTTTCTATTTTTCTTTCTCCTCACTTCACCTTCCATCAATATTTCTTGTTCTTGTCTTGTTCATCAGTGTGTCCTTGTTTAACTCACCCAGTGTCCACCTGCCTTTCTCTGTTTTATGTCTTTTCAAAAGTCCCCCTTTATTCTTCCATTTTCTCTCTCACCACACACACACACAAACACACACAAACACACACATGCACACTGTCTGCCCTTTCACGTTTTGGCCTATACGACACTCGCCACATAAAGCCTGCAAACAAATGTGTGTGTTTGTGTGTGTGTGTGTGTAAGGCCTAACATCAGTAAAGGCTACAGCCCCCTTTTTCTCCCCAGCTACTCACTTATATAAATTAAAAACATTAATCAGATTAAGGCTGGAGTGTCAGGTGTGGCATGGGGCCAGCATCTCCATTTCCCTTCCCCAGCGAAGGAGAGGGAGCGAGGGCGAGATGGAGAATGGGAGAGAAAACAGGGAGGAACACATTTCAAAGGGCAGGAGGAGGGTAGGAAGAGAGAAGAGTGAGACCCCGTCCTACATCTGATTTAGGCATTTGTTCACTGATCCATAGCTGCTAAAAAATCCACCTTAAACAACAAAACGGTTAACCATGAAAGATAAAGATCCAAAGTCAACTATGGCTTTTTGATGCATAATATGCATTTGCACAATATGGCAACATATTCTGAGTAGGAGAAATATGTGTAGTTAAATATCTTTAACATGAAAACAAAAGACAACAATACTCTAAAGCTCAACTTGAACTATAATGTAAGGACAGCTTTTTGGCTTCCTTTTCAAATTAAAGTTGAAATTATTCCAAATAAAATTTTAATGTTTGGCAGGTGCTCATCCCTTAAAACTTTTTACTCATTTTTGCTTAATTACCCAGAGAAACAGACTAAAGTCTAAGTGAAAACCTGAAAACTGTGGAGGTAATAAAACAGCAGTGCAGCCCAAGAATCCTCACTCAATGAGGCAGTGGTGCAGTGCATTATTAGTCACTTTTGTTTCCAGGAATATTCTACCTCCCTCCCAGGTCACTCCATCTGATTTTGTTGCTCTCTCTCTGATAATTCATTTTTGTGTTTTCTGTCTTTTTTTCACAGTCAGAACTCATAATTCCTCAATCGACAGATGGAACAAAAAGGCTTAATGGTGTTCCCTTGTCAGTGCCTCTGTCTGCTCTCCAGAGAAGGTCTGGATGTCAATCTTTCATTTCATTCTCTCAGTTTAATGTTTTCTACCTTTTTTATTCTACCAATTCACCCATTTCTGTTTTGGGAAATGACAAAATGTCTCCTCTATATGAGTTGTGTGCGTGAGGGAGGCTGTGGTACACTATGAAATCACAGACACACACATAGAGGCTTCTGCGTATGGTAACACACCTCACAGTACACACACAGAAGGGGTTTTATCAGCAGTTCCACAGAGACAATAAAAAACAAGATAAAAGCAGTCATGGATGGTAATGGAGCAACCTGACTCTCTCTCTCTCTCTCTCTCTCTCTCTCTCTCTCTCACACACACACACACACACACACACACACACGCAAACATCACATATAGAGAATGGGAAAGTCCCTAAAATCCCTTCAGAACAGAATAGCCTTAGTAAATCACCATCAATCCAACTTGTTTTCATGCAACAACTCAAGTGCCACTTCATCAGGAAGAGAAAGTATTCCTCTTCCAGTTTATTCCATTATTCATGTCTTTTACTGATGAAGAGCTCAAGAGGCAGCGAGAAAGAAGGAATGCGAGGCAAAACAAAGAAGGATGAAGGTAACGAGAGGAAGAGGAAGAGGAAGAGAGAGGTACCTGGTGTATGCTGTGGTCAGCTTACTGTTGTCCTAATTGGAGTGACGTAATGCAAACGACAGACATGGCAGTTCAACCGGGAATTATGTCAGGAGAAGGAAAGGGATTTACAAGAGACAAAGACAGAGAGAGGGAACGAGAATTGTGTCTCTCAACAGCTATGTATTATTAATTTAATATATCAAATCAAGTGTTTAAACCCTTTAAACTTGTTCTAACATGGTTTGAATCCATGTGTGCTTGCTGTCAGTCTTCTTCCTCCCTGCATTTGTTTGTATAATGCTGCATTTTAATGGGGAAATCACTGTGACCTTTAGGTCAGTGGAATAGACAGCGTGCCTTTTAAAAAGCAACCCCATCCTTTTTTTTAATTATTTTTTTTGTAGCTTGAACACAACGCTCCACAAATTCAAAATGAAGGTCTAAAAGACATAATGGCATTAAATGAATAGGACATTTATTACAAAAGCTACATACAGAGACTACAATCAGTACAGAGTGTATTAAAGTGACTATGCATGTAATTTACTTTGCATGCATGTCCAGTTTGAGACAAGGCAGTTTTGATGTTAATGAAATACAGAATCCAAATAAACAAAACTTTTTTCCTTCAGTATTTTTCATACCTTTTACCAAAGTGAGAGTCATCTTATCTTATTTGTTTAGAAGAAGAGGAAACAATGTGAAGTTGAGACACAACTTCAATCTTATCCTTTTTTATTCAGCTGGAAAGGAAATGAATAAAACCTGCTTTCGAGAAAGAGTTTGCTATTCTTCAATGAGATGGATTTAATTTAAAAGGTTAAACATCAACTTAAAATTACAGTATTTAATCAATATGGTAGTTTGAATGGACTTAATTTGGTGCAAAGTCTTCAGTTTTGTAAAATGAATGTTGGTTTTAAGAGGCTTAATCTTCAGTGTGATGAGCAAAATGCCATGCAGAACTTCATAATTCTGCTAAGAGTTTCATCACAGCCTCCCACAGTTCACTCCAGTTGGAACACTGTCTTCCTCTGACTCTCTCCATTTACAGTAAGACTTTAGCTGTCCTCCCTCCCTCTCTCCTCTTTGTCTGCTCTGTAGATAGTAGATATGCCAGTTTAAAAAGAAGGGTTGCCCTCCCACCGCAGTCCATCCATCACAGCCTGGCAAGCTGGCACTAAGCTGCTCCTCGTTTGACATTTACCTCCCCTCCACTTCTCATTTTTGGCCTTCCCATTGTTTGATCTGTTCCCCTTTTTTTAGATGAGTCATGCATTGCATTGCTAATGTATTAGCACCCTCCTCTTGCAATGCATAAACACAGAACTCTATTTTATGCAGAAGTACATTATACAGAACATCTACACATGCATATTTTTGTATCCTTAGTTCCACTTAGTCCAACAAGACTTAAGTGTGAAGTGTGGAAGAGGCAGACAGATGGAGAGATGGATGCAAAGAGAACATATTTATTCATTCCTGTGGGTAAACTGAGGGCACATAGCTACATATTTATAGAGATGTATTTTGATATACAACATCCTCGCCTCCTGTAAAAGATGCAAATCCTTCTATTGACAAGACTACATTTCTTAAAGCATGAACCATAAATCAAAGCGACCCCTTTTCTACCATTAAAGTCAGATGTCCATTAAGAACAAATAGGAACATGCACAACTTTTGATCCAAAAAGCAGTCAGGCTGATGCAAAGTCCTCATTACCGACAGCTTCATTCAAAAAGCTGTCTGAACTCTCTGGCCGAGGCTTCTGGTTAGACTCTTTGCAGGGAAAGAAGCCCATAGAGAAGTTTCTCATTCCGCATTTGCTTTGGAAGAGATTCTTTCACAGTCTAGGCTGATGTGATGTGATAAAAAGAAAAAGTCCAGCATTTTGGGAAAATGCACGTCTTGCCATGAGTTAGCTGCCAAGATCAATACTTCTGTCCATTCAGTATGAAGCTTGAACCAAGCATGTTTGCTTAGCACAGTGTAGGGGCTGGAAACAGGCAAAAGTAAAAGTAGTAGTAAGAAATTCTGCCTCACAGCATCTCTAGAACTTAAAAAATAACCCATTATTTTATATATTTTTATTCCATTAAATTTATAACACAATGTTATTGTTTTTTGTTTGGTGTTTACTGGGTAAGGGGATCTGTTTCTTGGTCAGGACCTCTGACTTTTTTGAATCTTGACGTCACTGATGTGACAAATGTCTGGTATTAACGGGTCACAGACAATAAAATTGCAGTTTTTTTGAAAAAGAAGGTTCTCTTTTGCCATAAAGAAAATGCTTCCTTAACTATGTGTTATAAAACATTTCATTAAATGCATCATATTCAAAGTTTCCAATGTGTAAAATGTCATCATTAAGCCATTAGACGTGGAGTGACATTAAAGATCGTCTGACAACAGTTTTAATTTGAGAGTTTACAGAGATAGCATAATCACTTCAGCCAACAAGCTAATTGCATAATATAGTACACAGTTACAGGTTATTATACTGGTTTATGTCATTTACAAGAACACTTACGCTCCAGGTGAAGTCAATCAATCTCCAAACCCATATGAGTTTAATTTTATGTATCTGCTCACTGTTTAACCAGTTGGCAGAAAATGTATGAAGATGCTGTTGGTTTCAAAATAGTTTGCTTGGAAGTCTGCAGAAATTCAATTGACCTTAAATCTATCATACATGAAACCTCGGATGTTGTCAAAACTTTATTTTTAAACTAGTGTCTTTATTTTTAAAAAATACTAAATATAATCGAACCACATCAAATTACAGATCTGTCCAGTCATATAGTTAAAACATCATTAAAACCTACATTAACAGGAAGATGTATTAAAATATTTTGACATTTAATATTGTCTTCAAGTCTAAATGTTCATTGTAGAGGACAAGTGAAGAACATAAAAGGTGTTGCAAAAGTAATAAAGGCACAAGTTTCCATGAGAAAAGGGCAGAAAGAGAACAGAAAGAAATCTCTGAGTGTTAACATCTCGTCCTGAAGCAGGAAATGGAAAGCGAAAAGCCCATTAACACAGACATTAGACACAAGTAATTACGACATTTCATTAAATATAAATGCATGTCTCTTTTCCATTTAACATCTATCCATCTTTTTAGTGCAAAGGTGTTTGACAGACAAAGCCGAAGGTGTAAGTCATGCCATCAAACGAAGAACGTTCTGACTTCTAATGTGCTGTCTTTGTTTCTTGTGTCTAGAAATGGCACGCACACACTTAAATGCCTTACTCATTCATCCATCCTTCCAGTTACATCCATCACTTGCATAGAGAACATCCTGCCCTGTGTCTCAGGCCAGCTGGGTCCATGCATACTGTTCTAATCGAAGAACATGGGTGTATAAATTTAGTTTTCAGGTCAATAAAAAAATTTGAGGTCTAATTTTTTCTTTGAACTCTTATGCATGCTTTTGTACTCAACGAACTGTTGACTGTGAGTTCACATGGGCCCCATAGATTAAGGAGTCAAGTCAACTGATATAGAAGACAAATCCTAAGAAATACACATGGGGACTGGTGCCACGTGGCAGACTAGCTTTTTATAACTTAGCCTTATAGAGAAACTGGATTACAGTGTCTTGATTAATGCTCATATTTTCCATTCTTGGATAATCTCTCTGATGTTCCTCATCACAGGACTTGCTGTGGGTTGGCTCCACTATCTCCAACACTCGGGCCCTGTGCCAAGTCTTATAACGCTCCTGGCTGAGGGCATGGAGAGTTTGCAACATATTCACATATGTGCATTACCTTTTAGCCTGAAATAAGTTATCTTAAATTGTGAAAATTACTTGTTGTGTCCATATTTGCTTTTCATTGTGTATGCACACTGCCATGTTAAATCCAGTAACAAGTATACTCATCCTAATTTTAAAAAGAACAACTAATGTAATTACTGTGTTTGACTTTGTGTGATTTGTATTGTGCATCTCTTCGTTGCTGTCCTAGGATATTACAGTGCTCACCCATGCTGGGCCCACATCCAGCTTGTGTACTGTAAAGCTCCAGGCGGGCAACATATAGGACAGATGGCGCCATATCTTCATTACCCTTCTTGGCACACGGCCCTCCTACCAGTACAGGGGGATGTGAGAAACCTGTGCAGGTTGTGTCAGGCTGTGCCCCTGTAGTGTTCCTCAGAAATCAGCTCATTCACTCAGAGTGAAGCGACAAATACCCCTCCTTTTTGGCTGCATTTCAAAGATGAATAATTAATAAAACAAAATTTAAAAAAATCTTGATAACCTTTCTGGGTGTCTTCAAGTCAGTGTGGGTTATATAGATGTATGACTGTAACTAGGTTGAAAACATTTTTAATTCTGTAGTGGATAATTGTCCCTATTTGGCCTGATAATTACCTCTAATTTTAGTGGTAATGATAAAGTGTTAGTGTACAATTAACCTAAAAGGTCATTTGAAACATCACCGATGCTGCTAATAAAGCTTGCATTTCATCTACAGTGATGTTTATGTGGCAGATGGCTCATTCTGATAATCAAACAGGAGTTTGCTCCCCAAATTCTTACAAAAGCAGAGAATCACAGTCCAGTTGTCTACTTAAACAGGTTAGATGAAGAATTTTAAAAAGCATACATGGAATTTTGGTACCAGTTTAGATTTCTGAGCTTCCACAGTTGTTATGTTTTTGTTTGTTTCTTTGCTTTTCAAAATTCCATACTGACTGAATTGGCCCTTAAGGTTAGTTTTCTTGATTTTTACCTTCTTATTATTTAATAACTACACTTTAAGCATATTACAGGTTCTAACTGTTGGACAGATTTCTCGCAGAAGTGTTAAAAAAAACTAAACTCCTTTATATCTTGTAGATTTTAACAACTCACAGGCTCATGTACAAACAAAGTGCAACACCAGTAATCTTGTCTAAATATTAGGAGACTTGGAATTTTATCTATTTACAAGTAACACTTCAGCTAGCATTAGCTTCCTAACAACCACATGTCATGTTAATTAAAAAAAAATATATATTTTATTTGTTTCATTGTTTCATTGTCTTTTACTTCCTTTTTTATTAAGTTGACACTTTTTTCTTTCATTTCCCTTGTTTCCCTCCTCTTGTGATTACTCGTCCTGCCCTAATGTGTTCCACCTGTGTTAATTACCCCACCTGTGTCTCATTACTCCCTGTGTGTATATGGTCTCTTGTTTATGTCAGTTTGTTTGTTTTCTTTCCCTGAATCCTGATTCTGTTCTGTGTCCTTGTCTACGTCCTGTCTGATTTTCAACAGTTTCCCTGTTTGATGTTTTATTCAGTTTTGGTATTTTCTTGGCTTGGTATTTCATTCATTGCTCTGAAGGTTTTTTGTTTACTCATCAATTTTTATGTATTTATGTATTTATTTATTTATTTATTTATTGCTTTTAGTTAGATTTTTTCTGAGTTGGTGTCTTTGCTTTTGGGGTCTGTTTTTAGTTAACTGTGACAGATTCATTGTATTTGTTTGTTTTTAAGCAGCGGGTTTTTGATCAATTCTCTTTTAATTTAGAAGGGGTTATTTTGTTGTTGGCTAGGTTTTTCCATGGATGTGTTTCAGGTTTAAAGTTAGAATTACAATTACAATATGACCCAATACTTTTAAGACTCTTGTTGGGAGCGAGTGTGTTCGAAACAACAGTAACAGATATAACTATATAATTTGTTAACCAAGAAACAACCTTCTTATCATTAGATGTGTGGTGTCCCCTGTTTTCAGTTGTAAAAAAAACATTTACAGTGCTTTTTTGCACAGACCCCCCCCCCCCCAAAAGGTCTTTAACATGTGCTGACAAAAATTAACAACACTTCTACATTTTATATCTGAATAGTACTTGAAAAGGTAAAAAAATGTTGATTTTCTTTATCTGTTATCAAATGTTAAAATCCTTTGTCCTAAAAACAGCAATTAACATATGACACACTGTGACCTGTATTTAAATTATTGCATATATTTTTTGTAATCTGGATCTCAGTTTGGACAATTTTAAAACATTAACCTTGGCTTAGAAAGACACATTGTTGCTATGCCCATGGTATTGCTCTATGAAGTAGAAAGACTTTCCCTGAGATGTGAAGAATTAGTCATAAAAAACCTGTATGATAGATCAGTGGAGCTGTGTGGGCAACTGATGTTTAGTTGTGAAAACTCTCCCTAAACTACAAGGGAACAAGTCTCTGATTTAATCAAAATTCTTTTAGAAACATCAGTGGGAACAACATTATTTGACATCGTGCATTATATGTGACTGATGAATCACAGGAAGATCTGACTCACCTTCACAGCTTTGGCATTACTTTACTTTTTAACTTTTACTTCTTTTTTATTTTCCTACATCTTGTTAGAGAAACTTTCAACATATACTTTGAAAACTTATATAACAAGTCTAGCTGGCAGACACACTGCAGTTATCTACTTGTTCAAGGTAAAATCTTATGGTATCATGCATTTTGTTTTTAGAATTAAAAACAAAAAAAACACCTTAATTTATAGGGAAAATAAAAAAGACTGATGAAAAGTAAACAGAATAAAAATGAAAGACTGACATCTAATAGAAATGTGTCTGTTTTTCACATAACCTCCATCCTAATAATACAAAGATTAATGCTGCAAATCTTGGGCTAATCTGCAAATCATCTGTTCCTGTGGACTCACTGAATAAAAATGGACCTAAAATTACGACAGCTGCACTGAACATGACACAACACCAAATGGCTTTTCAGTAGTGAAAAGGGAAGTCATGAAAAACTGATTAGGTGCTGATGAGCACAACAAAACTCTCAGCTGTGCCCACTTGAGTACCACCACAAGAGGAAATTTAAAGAATGTTTATGAATTCAAAATAAAGCTTTTAGCAGAACTTGCATTTTTTTTTCCTGTCTCCAAGAAAAGTGCTCCTTAAACAAAGAAAGCTTTTTATTTCTAGTAATGTAAAGCAAAGTAAAATCAATGTAGTTGAGTTTAGGAGAGTCATGATTTGGGTTTAAGTGTCATTAAAGGGGACCTCAGTCATCATGGTAACACCAACAGACATTAGGTTTAGATCAGGGAACAGAAAAGGAAATAAACAGCTGTGTCCCACATCAGTCTAATTATTTGTCAACATTGTCACCTGACTTCCTTTTTGTTCCCACCATAATTACTGTAGAAAAGTGTCTCCATGGTCAGATCACACTGCCTAATTATCTACAGCCAATCACAGCATAATTAAGGCTGAGATAAAGCCTTTCTGCAGTAAGTTCACTTTCAGTTCACATTCTTTGTGGAAGCTGTGGTAAGACTACACTAGTCTAAAACAATGTCTGCCTGTTTGAATGTGCAGTCGAGTGTGGTGAATATTTTATCCTATGAGGACCTTGTGGGTGCACAAAACTCCTTTTCTTGACTTGTTACATAAGTTGAAAAGATGTGTAACCCGCTAAGGCAAGGGTTTTATTCTTCTTTAACAAGGCTTCCTCTCAGTATACCTAATCTGACTCCATAAGGCTTTACTTTTCTCTCTATCTGTCTGTCTCTTCTCCTTTCTCTCTCACGGGGCTTGTAATGCTTTGAGTCCAATTTCATACACTCTGTTTCCTCCTTTTTATTACCCTCTCTCTCCCTCTTTCACTCCGGCTCTCCCTTCTCTCAACTCTCCCTCCCTCCTCCCTTTCATCACACAATTTGGTCCAGTGGTAATAACCCAGAATGTCGACAACAAATCATCTCCTGTGTTCCAAAGGTTCCCTGCATGATGCACACTGACCTTACACACTCAGGAGCAAATAGTAAGAAATGAGAAACTTAGCAGCTGGAAATTGCTCTGTCTTGTAACCTGGCTAGCATGATGGAACGTCAGTGCAGCGAGAGGACAAGTCTTGGAATCTCATGCCTTTTAAAATAGAAATAGTTTGGCTTCAAATTGTGTCTAGACATTCACGATTGGTGGGTGGGGTGGGGGGGCTTTTTTGGTGACCTAAACGGCCTATTTATGAGCAGTTGTCAGTGTTCTTTATAAGCCAGTTATCAAAGGCTTTATATGACAAGCTGCAGTAGTTAACTTGACAAACAATTTATTAGTCTGCAGACATTATCTGGATACATAATCTGATGCATAACACGTCTCATACACTAATCAGTCATATTTACCGGTTTGAGACTATTAAGTTGGGGGCTACATTAAGAATTGCAATCAGGTGTTCATAGGCCTTTTTTAGAATGACTTGATGACTTTTACTGTGTCTACTGGACTATGTAAACATACTTCAAATCTTTTTCTTAATTTATTTATTTAAATGTGGTGCTGTTTTGGTCAGCAGGTTTTTTTTTTCTTATTTTTTTCTATAGTAGCCACACATTCATTTACATTCTATAATTAGTTTTCACTGTTTGCAGAAACTGCCATTTTATGCTGGATTTAGATTGGATTACATGCTGCATCGTTTCCTGTAAATCCTTCATGCATGTGAAGGCAGAGTTATGTTTTTGCAATTTACTCTCACTGTTAACAGTCTCTCTGTTTACTGTTCCCTGTCTTTACCCCATGTCAGAGCTGCATTATAATACTGTCTCCTAATGCAAACTAATGTGTTTTTTGTTTTTTGTTTTTTTTTAAATACTGACATTTTTGTGATTTCATCAGTCTCTCAAATCTCTAGGTTTATAATAGGCAAAGCCAGCATCGTGTGGTTACTGTGTAACCTTGGTTCTCTGAGTGAAGAGACTATCTCTCCACTCCGTTACATATTCCATATGTA
>JAPZDY010000026.1:3238947-3251947 GCA_029783645.1 Ctenochaetus hawaiiensis
GCTGCCGCGAATTCAGGCATTTTAGGCCGCAACAATCATGAAAAACGCCCGCGAAATCCTGGAGGGACTGATTACTGTATTGTTGTCCAATCACATCCACTGACACTCTGTAAGTGGGACAGACTTGACAGGTGACGTAGTGGCTGTCGTCGCCAGTAAGAGTCCTGCCCATACATCCCCCTTATACTGACCCCTTCTCCAGAGATGCCCCGACCAATCAATGCAATGACAGAGCTCTGACAAGGACATAATCCCTCAGCAGCTTCCAATCCACAATAGAGCACATAGTTATGAGGGAAACACAGCTGCAAGGGACTGTACTTTCATTTGAAAGATACAGATATTTTTTCTTTAGAAAAAAAGCCGAAATGTTTGAACTTCTTTTTTATTTTTTTACCAATTAACAAGTTCTTTTAATGAGTGGAAGCTGAAATCCATGTTACATAACCGCAAATGTAACTACTGATGTATGAATTCAGGATGAACACAAAATTAAATAGCCACAATTATTTCTAGCAAAAGCCGGAAACCAAGATCATCAACATTTTGTCAGCAGGTGTAAAAATGCTTGCTGACTGAGTAATTAAGAGTATTTAAGGGTTTGTTTAAACTTGTCACACCATAAAAAGCATGGTTAGCACACGAAAACTCTTGCTCAGAGGCCACTGTGTGTCCACACCAACCAATCCAGCACCACGAAAAGTGTGGACCTCAACTAACTATGCACTGTTTCTAACTAAACAACGATCAGGTGTGGAGTTACTCATGAGACCCAAAGTGAGTACAACTTTGATGTAGTTGTCCAATAGTTTTATGTAATGATCAGTTTTAAAAAAAAAAATAAAATAAAGTGCTACGCTGTCATCTTATCACTCAGTGGGGCCAAATTAAACAAGAAGATGGCCAAACAGACCAAGTGAGAAATGTATCATAACTTTTAGTTTTTCACCGTTCAACTTGCACCATTTTGCTTCTTAAATTTAGTAATATTTAAGCGTTCCCTGACCAAACCGTTCATGAAGAATTTGACCATGATTTCCAATAGTTGAACACATTTACTGCAGTGTCTTTGTGCATTGAAGCAATAAAGTTAAACATCTCTCATCACCCAAAGTACTGGCACTAGCTGTTTCACTGGTGTAAGTGATGCATAATCATAAGTTTCAAGCAACAAAGCTGCCTGGTAATGACTTCCCCTACTTTCTTTTCCATTCACACGCACGCATCCAATTAAAAATCTGTTTAAGTGCGGAGAAAATGAGAAATCAGGTTATTTACTCAGGAAAAAGGACTTTTGGGAACCGACACTTCTGCAGGGAAAACCTGAGTTTCTGATTCATTTAGAGCGTACAAACCCTAAAAAAAACATGACTCCTACCGTTGACATTCAGCTGGGACAGCCAGCACATTCATTTGTATTCTCTGTGCCAACCCCTCATCATTGTGTTGTTGAAATGGGCCACCTATCAGCAAAGTAGCCGTCAGAAGAAAACAGTGCTCTGCCTGCTCCTCATCTTAATGGAAACAAATGACAAAAATAGCATCTACGTCCTGGGGATAAGAGGAGAAGGCAGGATGAGAGAGACAGAGGTTTGACAGAGGGAAATGAGTATTCAGTAAATACTCATGCTTAAAATATAAAACATTTGCTACAAGAACCTGGTTGTACCGGTGCTTTTGTGCAGGTCTGTTCATGAGTTTTAAATACAGCATGTCTGGCAGTGTCCACATCACATCAGGGAGGCTAAGAGGCGAGTGAGCAACAAGCTACTTCTTTGAAGTTTACTGTTGCAACTGTTGCTAGGCTACTGAAAAAAATGTATCTGATGCAAATTTGTGATCAACATGAAAACAGTGCTTATATTACCTACAGGTAAAATTCCTCCACTTTGTTAAGCCTAACAGATAAAAAAGAAGGAAAAAAATTCAAAAGGGTTTTATGTTGACTTAATTTATAATATGAAATGATATACTGTGTTCAAAATCATTCTCCTTTATAAAATACATAACAATCTCCACCATAAAAACAAATCCTCAATATTTTAGGAGTCAGTAAAAAAAGGGGGGAAAAAAAGGCCAGACATAAATTGTTGGAATTTTACCAAAAAGGAATGTGAAAAGTGCACATATGATAGACACAGCTCTACCATTTATTCTGAAGGTCTTACATCATATAGTGCATACTGTATGTTAAAGATTCATTGAGAAAAAAAATCGTAGATGTAAATTCAGCATAAATTAAATCTGTAGTATTAATTAAAATAAATGAAAAGATTGTATCTTAACATGAATATATCTAATTTTTAATCAGCCTGCACTTGTTCAAAACACAAGACATCAGGCGTTTTTCACTTAACGGGATTAACATAATCCCAGCCAATCTTCTTAAGTACACCCACACAACAAACAATGATCTTGTTTTATTTGCTCTGTTTAAATATTATTGTTAAGTAGGAGGAGCTGCATGTTCCTGAGTATTCTCATAATTGTTTTTTTCCCCATTCGGAATTTTGCTTTTAACAGTAAATCACATTACTAAACACAGGAGTAAATCACAGGAGTATTCTGGAAAAATATGCCATGCCACATGTTTGTGTTCTGGTGGTTTTAAGCGAGCTCTGTTTCTATGTTTCTATGGTATTCATTCGCTTTGAATGATTATAATGATATTTGATGAAAGCATTCACTTGATTAGTAGCAGTGGTTGACTACCGGTACTTGTAACATGATAAAAAAATACAGATCAAAAACCAAATAAATAAACACACAAGCAAAAAACTATTTGGATTTAAGTTCCCCATAAAAGAAATACTCAGTTTCTAACTATATTCAGTGAGTTAAAGTGACTCAAACAAAAGGCTGGCTCAAATTTAAAACCAAAGCAGATCCCACTGCAAGCTGCTAATTTGAATGTTTTTTTAAATTTTAGGATTCAAGGGGAAAAAAATGTTTCAATTAAAAATACACTTTGTAATTCTTAAGCTATGCAGATTTTAAAATAATGACTTCAGAAATGTGAAAATTAAGTTGATTCCACTGGCAAATGTATTTTTAACATACAGAAAATGAAGCACTCTTTGCAAAAACAAGTCTTGCCTGATCTACATCATGAATTGATGCAATAGAGTTTCCCATAAGAACAAAATGAATGATTGTAGCTGAATGCACTCGCTGGGTTGAAGTAATTACCCATGTATCTTTTCACTTTTTGACTCTGATGTTCAGGCCAGTGACCAAAAGGAAAATCTTGACTGTGCTGACCCAACAAGAACAAAGATCTGCAGAGATCAGGTGGAGCAGAGAGACTCTGAGTGTAGAGTGCAAAGTGTATTGGGCAATCCAATATAACCCAGCTCTTTTGGTAATGAAAGAGTTGTCCACAAAAGAGGCCTGATAGCAGCTCACTTTGGTTAGACAAGAGTCAGTAGTTCAAACATGTTTCTGTTTAAACTTTCTTTCTTTTCCACTGAACAGGTTTCAGGTTTCAGGAGGGCCTTCAAATCTGCTGCGTTTTCGAAATCAGAACTGGACCTCAGGCTGTACAATATCAGATTATTACTAATTGATTATTGAGACCTGTAGTTTTCAGTCAATAATACTGTGTTATCTATGAAAAATCGAAAAAAGAGATGTTAAAAGCCAGTCATTCTCAGTTTTTTTAAGTATGTGTTATGCCTCATTTTTACAAGTACATTTCATTCATATCGAGAGATGAAAAGTGTAGAAACTCTGTGACCATTTAAGTACAGGACTGTACAAAGCTTTCTTTTTATAAAGGGTGGTAACTCCCGTTGAGGTGAATTATCACCTCTTACTATGACAAAGTGAGAATGGAACGAAACAGAAGTGATCAAAGTGGTGCTGTATTATCTAAATGATACACTCATAAGTGTATTTTTGATACGATTATCAATATTTTCACCAGTAATCACCAATATTACACCTCTTTAATGGGAGAAACAGCCATGTTTCCTCTTGTTTAAGCCACACATTTAAACTGACTTGTCAACAACAACAACAGCTACTCCAAGCTCAGAACTACAGTGGATGCATTACAACTGCTTTACTATAACAACATGCCAAACTATAGATGAACAGATAGGATGCATAAGGCAACTTATAGTTTCACTTTTTGACTTTTCTGTGTAACTTCTAGGTGCCAGCTGAGCAACACATAAGCATCACGTAAGCAGCATCACCAATGTAGTGAGGACACGCCAAAACAATTTACAGTGACACTTTCTGGTGACACTTGCCTATGCATGTTGTCTTTGTCTTACCTTGTCTCTGTCCCTCTCTTCTTTATCCACTTTCCTCTTTTTTAGTTTTTTCTTCATTTTCCTTTCACATCTTCCATTTAACTCACCTTTACTATCTGTCTGTCAGCTCAGCTGACATGACCTGTAATGCATCTACTCTGAGAACATCTGGCCAATGTTTACACAAACACTTAATTCACATTGCCTTTATTTTAGTGTTACTTTTCTGTAACACTATTTGGTGTGATCATTTTATTTCTACTTAGGCTGGTTGGTTGTTTTTTTTTGGCAGGTACTCCATCTGACCTTAGCAAATTTTCCTGGTACATATTAATTGAGAGTACACAAAACTGAAATACTGAATAAACTGCACCAAATGCAGGACATTTATGTGAGAGAAGTCTAGGACTATTCAGGGCCTTTCATGCCTTTTATTCCCCAACATTCTAGAACCCTTAAAGGGACCTTGTGTGTCTGTGTGTGTGTGTGTGTGTGGTCTTGTATGTGGAACCTTTGTTACTCTTGTGAACCTTCCATACCTTTGATTCATCTTCATTCTAGAACTTCTTCGAAACCTTATGCATGTGTTTAAGTTTGTATGTGTATTTTTTCTTTGTGTGTGTGTGTGTGTGTGTGTATGTGTGTGTTCTTACATGCAGAACTTCTACAACTCTTTTGAACCTTTCATTGCTTTGATTCACCATCATTCTAGAACTTTTTTAGGATCTTGTTACATACTTACACCACTCTGTGTGTGTGCATATGTGTGCATATGTGTGCATGTGTGTGCATGTTTGTGCATGCGTGACTGGGTGTTTGCATGTGTGTGTGTGTGCGTGTAGGTTTGTGTGTGGCTGCATGAAAGAGAGAAAATGTGTATATCAAGTATATATATATACAGATGTTAGAGCATCCAACTTCCAAATCACTGGCAATTTTGAGTCAAAACTTTTAGAAACAATAATTATATCGAAACATTTTGATAAAACTCAGGAAGTTTTTTTTTTTTAATGTGGACATACAAAAAAAGTAATAATAATGGCAAATTATTTTTCATTTTTTTTACATTATTTTTGCAATAATGTATTTTGCAATCATGCAAGTATTGTAATAAAAATACCACAATGGATCACTTGACAAAAGTGCCTTCTGTCCTCAGACTCTCCCTTTTCCCGTACATTTAATCTCTTATCTCTCATTTTTCAACAGAACACCACCATCTTATAGTATCCATGGCAACATGCATCAGTGACCGCTTCACTGAAATTTATCTGAGGAAATCAATTGTAGCATCAAGCTTTTACACTCATCTTCAACAAAGTATGTTTTCTACCTGTTGCTATGCTTTCTTAAGTCATTCTCTTTTGCTTCACCTGCTAAAAAAAAAAAAAAGGATACGAAGTTTGCTTCTGTACCACCAGATTAAATGACAGCTCTTATCCTCAGGCTAAGAGACTTACTAAATCATCACTCCATTATAACTACCACTTAATTTTTATGACTTATTTGTAACCCATTTGTATAATTGTTGTTTTATGAGTAGCATAAAGGAACTACAACTTGCATACTGTTGAGTTGTAGAATCATGAATAAATTAACCTTGTGCCTTGAAAACATATAGGCTACTTAATAAAACATGATGAATGGTCCACAGTAAATAGTCTCAGTTTAAAGAGACCTTGCAATCATTTCCTGTTTTGCTCAGCTGTCACTACACTAATTTACATGCATATTGTTAGCAAGCCTCGGTATGCCACACAGTTTCATATTCAGGAAACATCAGCTTGATTATTCAGAATGCCATCATTTAGATTTTGCCTGCATTGAATAAGCATATAAAGACCTTTTGAACATAAATAAAGAGATGCAATGTGTGATTTGATAATGAGTCACTGCAAGAAGAAACAGTGCTGCTTGAAACAAATGCTGACACCAAATTTACAATGACAAGGTAATATTAAGATGTTATGCTTCCATTTATTACCCTATTTTAGCATATTAGCATGCTAGCATTCGCTAATTAGCAGTGTTGGCACGAAATGAAGGTCAGTAAATCAAACTTGTTACATAATATCCTCTAAGGACTTTTAATATTTCTGCCAAATTTCATGACTATCAATCTAATTCAATTCAAAGACGAATACACAAAATTGTCCTCCCCATCATCATCATAGAGCAAAACTTTGGGGCTGAGAGAATCAGAGGGATTACACACAAACACAAAACGGAAAATATGATAAATATGAACCTTCGATTGTAAATTTTTAGGTCAACACTATAAGTACGAGGATGTTCTCAGGCCTGCCTGATCTGAGTTGTGACTCCAGGTGCCTGAGTGTAAGAGCAGCTTGACAGCGGCTGTGTCACACTTTTTCCTCTCTCTCCTCCATGTGTGGGTGGAGTATATGAGCTTGTGTTCACCTCTGTCTTGATTTTGTCTGCATGTGAGTGTGCATGTGTGTCGGTGGGTGTGTGAATGTGTGTGTGTAAATGCGTGTGTGCACTGTGCTTCCTTGTTATCCCTGCCTGGAAGACCTATGCCTTGAAAATAGACATACCTCCTAAGTTTAAATAGCTCTGTCTTTCCACCTTATATCACCTGGATGTCTGTGGCATGTTTGTGTTATGTCTGTGAGATCCTGAGGTGTTAGCCCACGGTACTAAAATAGCTTTACTTAATCCCTCAGGTTTCAGTGGCTGTCGCCATACCTTATATCACCTGAGCGGAGCAGAGGGAAGATAGGCCAAAAAGAGTAGAGAGGATTGGTGGAGGCATAGAAAGAGGCGGAAGACGGGGGCAAATGGGAGCCAGCCCTGAGGGAGATGACAGCCGATGTAAGGGCATTGAGAAAAAAACAAAGCAATATAAAACAAGAAAAACTGAAAAAAGTCCACAAAGAATAAAACAATCGTTTAAGAACTTCAATTTAAATCCCCCTTTTCTCTTTGTTTAACTTTATATCTTCTCCCTCTGCAGTACCACAGCTATTCAGACAATCAGTCACTCAATCCTTCAAACAGTGAATCTTCATTTATTATTTATGTTCAGCCCTTGTACTTTCCACTACAGATTGCAGGCTTATTGCAGGGCCCTGTAATCACATCTCCCCTGAGCCAGCAGAGGCTGGACGACTAAAGGAGCGCACAACGCATCTGAAGCCACCACATGTTGGGATGTCAGCTGCACTGTCAAGCCATCAACACCTACAGGTCCTCTCATCCTGCTGTGACTCAGTCACAGTGGCCTTGGCTTTTTAAATGGCTTAAAATGGCCTGCAGAAAGGCCAGAAACAGATGCACATTCAAGTTACATCCATGCAGATTTGTGTGTGTTAGGTCAGAATATGACCAGACCAATCAGCTTCCTTCGCCCAGTAAGAGGTGGCACCTATTGGGGTGGTTTGGTTTTGACAAAAGTGAGAAGCGACTGCAAGCTTGTAAACAATGGCAGCTGCCAGAGAGGTTAGCATGAATGCTGCAGTCGCAATAGTGGCAGTTTTATCAGAACTGAACAACATTTCCTCATTATAAGAAGAGCAAAGAGTGGCACTTTTGATGGAAAAGGTGTTTTTGTTTTTCCCAAATGGCATCAGCAAAAGTAATTAACATAGCAGACTTTTTGTGATAGACAATTTTTTATTTTATTTTTTTTTTTTTTAACTTATTAATTTTTTAACAACCTGTGCTGTCCACATGCTGTCTTTGGGCTGTTTCCCAAATGGACATGTGAAATATATTCTATGGATAAGTGGAACATTCCATTGGGTGTGTCAGGTTAAATTAACAGTGATAGAAACAAACTAAGCACATCATTGCATTTGAAAAACTGGAATCGAGGTCCATGCATCAGTTTTGCTTAAAAAATAATATTTCATTGACAAATCAACAAATTAACTCACTTATTAAGTTCTCAGGAAGCCACAAAGGCACTGAAAGCTGCTGGGAATGTAGCTGCAGAAAGCCGTGAGGCACATCTTAAAGTAAAGCTCTCTCCTTTCAATTTATGTGACTCAAACCAGCTGCCTCTGAAAAGGTTTTGTGGAAATCACTGCGATGCTGCACTGACCAGCGATGCAGAAACAAGTTGCTTGCTAGCTTGCAAGTGCTGACAGGCCCGTTGTGATGACTGAGAGGTGGCAACAGCCACGTTGTGTGATTTATTCCAGGTGTCTTTCAGCCTGTCTGAAACACAGCCACACATTGTAGAGCAGTGCACTGTCTTTGATCACCAGCACAGCCATATGTGTTCAGCTTAGTGTGAGGGCTTGTGTGTGAGTGTGTGTGTGCACACATCCATGCCTTACTGCCCTTACTGTGCCTCTAAACATTGTTGAAAACAAGTTATTGTAGGGAAAAATAACATCCTGAAGGTATTAATCTCTCAGCAGATTTGTCCTCTGAATAGAGAACCCGTCTCCACTGTTTGCATGCGCTCCTTTAAAAGGGGAGCTATGCAGCTTCCTTTGAATCTTAAATTGCTTTGTCAAATCACGTCTGAGTCGGGAAGGCGCTCATACAAACTTCAAAAGCAAAGTGAAGGGAAATGAATGAGCGGAGAAAAAAATGAAAATGTCAGATTTTTAGAAACTTTGCAACATTTTTAAGGCTGAAGGTAAATAGGAAAGTTGAGAGATAATTTAGCTGAAAACATTGTCCTTCACCCCCTGGTACTTCCAATAAAAAAGATTACAGCAGCACTAAAAGGAAAGCACTCCCTCTTCTGAGCACTGAGATTTATCATGAGGCTGCAAAGAAGTTCAGCCACTTTTCATCTTCAAGTTGTCGGTCTTTGTAGAACAACTGCAATACGCAACAAACCTTCTGTATGTTATCAGAAAAAGACACATAGCTGTCACATTCTTGGTCAGAACTTCAACAGGACACAAAGTTCCTATTCTTTTTCAGCTCAACCAGGAAGCCCTTGCTTCTTCCTCCTTCCTCTTACAAACAACTGCAATCTGCAAGATTTCTTTTTCTTTCCACTTATGGAGTCTATCAGTCAGACCATCCAATCCAGACAGTCTAAGAATGCAGTTTTCTAGATCAACCCAGTGATTAATAGCCGTCCATCACTCTAAGAAGTATGTCTGTGTAATGGAATTGGTGGCAGCAGCCTCTTTCACATGGCACAAATAATTTTTTATTTATTTATTTTTATTTTTTACTTTTTTTCAGGTTACAGGGTCAACTTAAAGGACAAATAGATTGGAATTGGAAAAAATCGATGAATGAATAAAAGACCTTATTTGTGTTCTTTACCTTGAAACAGCGAACCAACACAAAGTCTGGTACAGTTATGACACATTTTCTCTAACAGAGACAGAACCCTTTGTTTACCTCAACTATAGAGTGCACCAACCATTTCTAAGAGATTTCAAGTCAATTCCATTTGAATGGCACCAAATAACAACATTACTTGTCTCAAAACACTTTACATTTAAACTATGTGTAGGCCACACTATAATTTACACTTACCCAACAAATGAAAGTAATTCCCACATGAGTAAGAACTCAGCAACAGTGATGAGGAAAATCTTCTTTTTAAACAGGCAGAAACCTCAGAACAGAACAGAAACAGATGTGACCAGTTGTATGGAGAGAGAGAGAGAGAGAGAGAGAGAGAGAGAGACTGAGAGAAACAGCCGATAATGTAACTGATGAGACCAGTTAGAAGAAGCAGACTTGAACTGGAAGTATATTTTAATTTGCCTGTTTGATAAGTATATATTTAGTCATAATTTAATATTAATCGGGTCCTTTTTGCCTGTTAAAAGTTTTGCTGCTTTTTTCTGTTAACACTTGACGCTTGAAATAAGGTATTTGGCCGGTTGTTGTTTCAGTTGTACATGGCTGGACATGGGGAATCAGAAGTAATCAGAAAACATGGACAAAATTAAACTTTTACTTGGCACTTCAAAAAGCCTTTTGGGAAAGCTTAAATTTAAATATACTACTCTTCTTTCAGGTTTGGATATGTACAAGAAGCTATCAAAACCTTCTGAAACAGTTCCTCCTTTACAAGAGCAGAGGGCTGCACAGCACCTGCGCTACATTTTGTTTTTGTGTCTGCTGATATTCACACATTTTATATAGTTTTGATAAAATAACACAGTTTCATATTAGTTTCCTGCAGCTGTACCTCCTTAGATCATGGTTGAGCTTAGATTTGAAAGGTTGTTAAAATTTCTTCCGCTTGCTATACAAAGCTATGACAGGCAGAACTAACTTAATTTAGACTCAGTAATACATGGAACTTTGCAAAAAAATTAAAAAGTTGCATATTTTTGCCGTTCCAAGGCCTTAGAAAATACATCTATTGCATTTTTAAATGAAAACCAATCACAGAAAAACATCTTAGAAATACAAACAAGGCTGAGTAATGAGACAGCCAATTACTGAAGCATTTAGAGACAAATAATTAAAACTAAAAAATGTAGAAATAAATATGAGTGTCCAGATGTGACACATGTTCCTAAGTGAAATTAATCACCAAGTGGTGTGTGTCTACAGTGACTTCAGGTAACAGGACCGTGACATTCTGGAAAGTTCAGAGGTGTCTTAATGAGATTGAGGTCTGTGCTCAGGGCAAGCAGGAGAGAGAGAGAGAATAAGTTGCACACAGACACACTCACGCACACACACAAACACACACCCACCAAGACATGAGGCTACTACAGTACAAGATGAGAAAATAAATAAATTACCAACTAAATTGTTTAATGTCATTTAACCCCTCACACGTACTTAAGTGGACTCATTCTCACAAACACACACATACACGCACACCATAATTTATACATATGCACACCCACACACACACACACCCACACAAGCCCAACAGTCTCACATGATACTACAGGAAGCACAGGTGATCGGCTCGGTTCCTTTTTGGATCTCCTTCCACTGTAAAGGAACACTATAAATTAAACAGTAGCTGAGCAGATCAAATTTTGTTTTGCGTGTGTGTGTGTTTATGTGTTTGTGTCAGAGCATGGCCATGTGCATGTGAAACCTATTCATGCAAGCATACAGAATGGGCGTAAATGTGCTGCCTGGTCGTGATCTTGCAAAACCTTATGACAATTTAATGAATTAATCAAAGCTTATAGGTTTCTTGTCGTTGGATCATGTTTAACTTGCAGCAGGTGATGCAGGGCAAAGAAACACTAATCTAAAAATAACAAAAAGAGCTGATCTACTGGCACTGGGTCAGTGCTATCATGTTAAATTAGTCTGGCTTAAATGACAGAGATGGTAGGCGAGACTTTGTGGCGAGGCTGTCGCATCAAAGGAGAATTACTGGAAGCCAACTGAAAACGTCATTCATACTGTACACCTTCTCCTGGTTCACCCATTGTACTCTATCTATAAATACCTATCATTTGAAGGGTTCTGGTGGGCTGGATCCAATCATAGCTGACATTGGACAAGCGATGTGGTGCACCCTTGATAAGACAGTGCTAAGCCATTCATTTGGAGAGGTTGTATATGTGTGTGCTCTGTTTGTGAATGTTTAAAAAGAAAAAGAAACAAAACATGCAAAAAAAGGATGACCCACTTTGAGATTCATGCATTCAGTTCTTTCACTGCTCTGTAAGGTCACTTTCACAGCTTTTATTTGGTTGGGACAGATAAAAAAAGGAAAATGTTGCCATTTTAGTTGAGATCTTGTATTGTTTTGTACATTTAGTGCATTTCCATGCATTTTTTTAATGTGCAATTCTACTTAGTATAAACTTAATACTGGACCAGATGTAAAAAAGGGCTCAAATATCTCAAAACTTGGATATGGTAAAGTTAAAATTGTTAAAGAAACAAAGGGAGTTAAGTGTAATTTTGACGACAAATTATCATGATGTCCATGAAGCATGTGACAATAAAGAGACAGCTAGATATGAGAGATTTAGTAATGTCCCTTGATGTCTCATACTGACACACGAGGCTCTTTTTTTAGCATTAATTAACGAGCAACTGACTTTCAGCTAACTTCCATGTAAACACATCTGCATCATGTGAGACACTCATAACAACTGTTCCACCAAATGCAGCAGAGAGAGCACACACAGAGTGAGCACACAGTAACCTTGAGCAGAGGACCAAGGTTCTGGTTCTCTGTGGAGCCAAAAGTGAACCTAAATTCCACATCTTCATTTATTCCTACACCTGGCTAGGAAGCTAATTACCCTCTGTTTCAGAAAATCAGCTCTATATTGAAAGGTTCTCGAGGAGAACGCGTGTTTTCATTGCACACAGTTAAAAAAAACACTGGAAGCTCTATTTTCGTAGACCAGGCATGAGCGTGGCGCACCTGCCCTGCGCCTCACCTACGCCATGCCAACGGGGTGTGACCAGCGCACTTTGCAATTTTCGTGAACCGCGGCACGGCGCACCCACGCCTCCGTCCCTCCCAATGGCGCAAGTGGCAAAGGGGGAGGAGAGAAGGCCTGAGTGGGTTTAACACAGTCGAGTGTAATCTTCACCAATCAAATGAACGCCTCGCCTTGCCTTTAAATGCGCTGAGGGCGAGGCACAGTGCCAATTTCACCTCGCCACCACCATGGATGAAGACAGCAGCAGCAGCAGCTCCAGGCGGCCAAACTTCACCCAGGAGGAAACTGATATGCTGGTCCAGGAGGTCCAAGCTCGCAGTACTAGAATATATGGTAATGTGAACAGACCTCCACGGGCTGATGATGCAAAAACAGCCTGGGAGGAAGTTACTAATATTGTCAATCAAGTTT
>JAPZDY010000026.1:3309998-3333187 GCA_029783645.1 Ctenochaetus hawaiiensis
AGTCTCTCCTTTCTGCACCTCAGTTAATCGTCAGCATGGCTTAACTCGTACTGAATATACAATTATTGCTTTAAAGGTGCAGGTGTGAAAAAAATAGGAGAGCCCTCTGGATGTGTTCTCTTTAATATGTTATATGTTTATCTTTGTCACTTTCGTTTCTCTCTGATTGATTGAATTCCTTCACTACAGCCTTCAAGCAGACCCATTAATAATGATCTATGGTCAAGAATGTCCATGCATCATACAAATGTCTCTGAACTTTCCCTCCCTTTCTGTTACTTCACTAGAAACTGTAAAAAATAAAAAAACAAAAAACAGTTTTAAATGCATTCAGTCAATTAATTTTACACACCTTTCTGAGCCTGTGTTAATCTGACGAACTGCCCAGATCAAGCCAGCACAACCAAAATGCACAAAAAGCCACACACATGACTTAAAACATCATGTTGTCCATTCATGCACATCAACACAACATGTTTTTGTTTTTTTTTAAAAATGCACCTCTTAAACCACACTTACAATGAATATTTTTAATCTCAGGTCCCTTCTCTGCATCCATGTTACCTGCTGACACATAATGCACCATTTCCCTCCAACCTAAACCTGATCACAATGTGCCACACTCCACATAGAAAATGAAACTTGATGCGCACAGCTTCAAATTTCCTATTTAAGCATGTATTTGAGATGGTACACCTTAAACATTTAAAAACATGAATGTTTTCAGTTTGGAATAAGAAATAACATTTATGAGTGTTCCTAATATTTGTTGAGTATATCATATTCAACACCATCACATTGATATATGAATTTGGTCATACTTGAGTTAAGCTTCTGAGACATTGTTTATTATTTTAATGCTGATTTATGTTCTTGCTCATAGCTCAGCCTACTTTAAACTGTTTTCACTCACTCATTATTTTTCTGCTTGTCTAGTGGCAAACTGCAATCAGGATGAAGGTGAGCTCCACAAGCTATGAATTCCTTTTATATTTTGCTCTACTGCCCCTTACATCAGATGTTGATAAAGATGTTTATTTAGCAATAAATGGCCATTTTCTTTTACTTTCATAATTTTGTTTTTCAGAATTAACTGACTTGTACCATTATAGCCAAGAAATATGGCTTATTTAGGCTATGTGCATGTAATTAAGAATGTGACAGATAACATTTTATTATCTGAAATAAAAATTATAAATAGAAGCAGGAAAGGACTTTGACAAAAGATGCCTCTAATGTCCTGTTTCTTTGCAATTCTTTGTGCTAGGGTTGAAGTGGTGATGAAACTACAGTGAAGAAGGGAAGGTTCTCTCTTGGTACCATAGTCAGGGTGTAGCCACTGTCTAGCTGTAGGTAATATAATAATATTAATAAAATTAATAAAATTAGGCCTTTTATAAGAATTACAGTGTTAATACTAGGTTACTACTACTATAACTACTACTATAATAATAATAATAATAATAATAATAATAATAATAATAATAATAATAATAATAATAATAATAATAATAATAACTATTATTATTATGTTTATTGTAAAGGCAAGACAATACAATGTAAGTAAACTAAATAATAATTAAGATAAAAACACGAGTGCAATGTATAAAGAATAAAGGGAGCAGAGTCTTACAGGGTAAGTCTGTGAAGTGACTGAATACTTTGGTTTGATTATTACTAGTTGAATCATACTCTCTAATACATTAGGTTTGTGAGCCCATCCACGCTTCAATGGGGGTACCACGAATTACGATAGGAAAGTACGAATATAATGAAGTAACATAGCGCATTGGCATAATTAGTGGAAGATTTATTTATAGCCTATACTGAATTAAGGTAAGAATGACAACATCTTTTGCTATCAAGCAATGTAGACTAATGTTGCCGCTTATAGTGAAAGTCTTGCGATCGTTTAAGGCATGTAGCCTAATTCAGTGGCAAATACATCAAATACTGGAGATGATGTGTAAAAAAAGGGTAATGTGTAGTCCATTAAATTACAAAGAAATGTCCAGCGACATTTGCGACTCACATTGGTCTCAGTTAGTCACTCCATAATTCTAATATAACATTTGTGTATCAATTACTCTTACCTAGTTTGACCTTGCCTGCTCGTTCATGAGCTCGACCAAGAATTGGCACTCAGCATCCTGTCAGCAGTTTTACACACCTTTCCTTTATCATTGTAGTGTATGGGGAAAATGCCTTTTGGGCCACAGGGGAATTTTTTGTTGCAACACCGCGAGTGGCCACTGGCGGAACCAACTGGGAGCAAAGCCCGCCGGCGGCACCCTGTCCAGCTCTTAATATACATCCATGATTTTAAGGGATGTGAGATGGTGTACACATTGCTTTTTTTCTTTTCTTTTAATTGTTTCTATTTTTCTATTAGAAGGTACACGTATTGTTAAATTTGAAAATATGGACTTTCTCCAGCCAAGACTCAAAGCCGCCTATGCCATTGTTTATTGCGCCATTATTAATATTTTTTTAGCATTTATCACATGCACTATTACTTGTTTCCGACTAATTAACTATTTTATCCACTATGCACTATTTATTTTTTTCAATTTAAAATCTTATGTAGCCATTTTAGGATCATTTTTATTAATTGTTTTTTTTTATGTTACATTTGTTGTCAATTGTTGGGTTCCCATAAATCTAAAATATAAATGTATTTATAGAGTGTGGCCTTGACATGCTCTATATGTAAAGTGTCTTGAGACAACTTTGTTGTGATTTGACGCTATATAAATAAAATTGAATTGAATTGAATTGAATTTGTGCTGTATTTTTGATTGACCTGGGCCTAGTTCACTATCAGTAACACGCAATTAGGCAATACCTTACTTCTGCCAAATTCAGTGCCCTCTGCAGTAGAAGTTAGACTCCTCTTAGTGATTACTCGAGGGTTGTGATAAAATAATAACAATATACAGCATGTTATGTAAGTCATTGCAAGCACTGCCTCACCTCAAGTTCGCCTCATGGCTAGCAACATCTGTGGGTTCTCCAGTCTTCTGCCTTTACAATTCAATGAAATGATAAACCTAAGAAGAGTCTGCATTGATCCAGCTAAAACGAGAGCCCAGCCCACACCCAATGGTATCAGGATAACTGAAGTTTGCAGCAGTGTCTGACCTTACATAATATAAGGCATTATATAATTTTGTCATTTTAACTTTGCAAAAAACATCAAAATATCAAGCTCACTAATATTTTAATTTCACTCTTGCATTCATTTTTGTAATTAAGTAGACTAGAAAATGGTGAGTACATCAAGTCCTTGAACTTCTCTTTGCAAGGGCATAAACCCTGGAGGGGACACAGGGGAACCCTCCTTCCATAAAGTTGCTACTAGGTACAATGTGGATGGTGCAATGAACTACAACATTTGCCACTCAGATGACTTGGAATCATATCTGTCCCCATCTCTGAGGAGGAAGAGGAATATCACCACAGTGACCCCACTGTACACATCCAGCCAGAAAATTAATCATCTGTAGTTCAAACACCTTCAAGAGCTGAAGGTCTTGATTTCCACGTCTTTAATGATGGTCTGCACCATGAGTGATGGCCAGTTGATGGAACTGACCCGCATGGATGTATTATGAGGAGTTTGTATAATACATCCATGCACCAAAGACCAGTTGATCATTAACAGCATACACTTTGTTTTCCCACAGTCACTTTGTTTTTACCAGCCTACTGGTTTCCCGACTAATACAGATTACTGCCAACTGCTGGTATGGAGAGTTAATCCCACATGCAGGTGCAGATGCAGAACTTATGTGCCAATTGGTGGTTGGCCTATGTTACCTTGGTGAATTCCAGGACTGCCTTCTGCCCCAGCTGGCTCAAACACAAGCTGACGTGAGGCGATGCAACAGTTGGCCTGTGTTCTTTGACGTTGACTTACCTCCGCTAGGTGTGACCTAGCCTTAAGTGTTGACTGACACCATTATATTTTCTATTTAGATGCAGTCACTTCAAACTTTGAAAATGTTTTTTATGATCATTATTTACAATGTTGTTTGTACATGTGGTATTTTTTTATGTGTTAAATGATTCTGAACTGAAGTGGACTGGAAACCACAAGAACCTTACATACTGTCCTCTCTTGCTGCTCATGTGGATCGATTGCCTGCTGGGCACTGCTGGTAGAGAGGAGGGTCTAGTGTGGAAGTGGGGCTGCTGTCTCATCCAGAATGTCTAAAGGTATTAATTAACCTCATGTAGCAGTTGATGGCATTGCATTTCTTCAAGTTTTGTTTGTTAAGCGAGTGTTTTGGTATGTGCAGTCTGGATTTTCTACTCGGCTAATCTCACTTTCTGGCTTCTTTAAGTATTATTTGATCAAACCCTCTCCAAGTTACTACAGCTGTCAAAGTCAAATTGATTTGGAAGTTGACTCAAAGGCAAAAAATGTTACATCAGTACGTACATACCTTGGTCACAGGAGGTGCAGGGGAAACACTTATTCAAACCACTGGGTCGGTTCATAAAAGTCCCAGCCTTACATGGGCTGCATCGTGTGCCTGACTGTTGTGTGCAATCTCTTTGAACAACTGTACCTGTATTGGACACAAGTAGCCATCATCACATCATCACTAAAATGTAGGTGAGGAAATTCAGACAAAAAAGAAGAAACAGGACTTTATCACAAGTAAACAATTGTTTCTGGAGTCTTTTTTGGGCCTGTGTATAAAAATACCAATTTCAGTGTAACTACAGATTAAACATGCTCTCACTGACTTCATCTATCACCTGTTGAGTGGTTAAAAACTTTCACATCCTGACAAGTATCCACAAACTAACTCAAAAACTAAACAAAATGGTTATTGTATTTGGCTAAATTTCAGAATATTTTTTAATATTCAGAAATGAACACTGTCATATCGTCTTATACCAATGTTCCAGGACTGAAATCAGGAGAATTGATTAGATATATGCCATAATGACACTGGTTTCACAGGAATCTAACACAGATTGAACAAAACTATCAATCTGTATTTTACTGTTCTTGTACATGGCTTGTTTACTTTTACACATTTCATTTGATTCACATGTCAAAGCAGATGTAATCTTACCAACTTGATTTAAAAATAAAGTTTGTTTCTCCTTGCCACATTTAGGTTCAGTTGGGAATACACATTACTTGAACAGAATACCAATTATAACATTTCACACATTGTTATTATTCGTTCCATTAACATTCTTGTTCATTTGGTTAGCAAGACCTAAACTAAATAAATTAAAGGCCAAAGTCAACCCAGCTGTCATTGCCTGGAATCATCAAATGTATCAGTCTTTAGCCACTCGTATGCTGCAAACTGAAGTAAGTGTAAAGCTTTACAGTATGTTGTATCTAAAACATTTTGGGCATTTTAGAAAAGCATGGGTTTATTTTTGAGTCTTTTCTTAATACATAACTTCCCATAACCCAATCGCATAAGAGGATAATTCTTCTGAACCAGAGATGAGGTCACATCCAACCAGTTTTTAATTTTAGAGCCTAGACACACTACACCTGTCACGTCACATTCAAAGTTCACCATCAGAGAAAATATTAACTGAAATCAGTGAAAGCTGCCACACTGCGCATAGCTCCGACCAACGTCAAGAATTCTAGAGTTGTAATTCTTAACGGCTGGCAGATTTGTGTCACCCAAGTTGCAATGTAAGGACTAAAAGTGCATTTAATTACCATTTTGTGAATATATGCTAATCCTCTAGCACAGTGGTATTATGATGAGCACACTCAGCAGTGCTGCCTCACAGCAAAGAGGTCCTGGGTTCAAGACCTAGCTGGTATTGGGTTGTGCAGTTTGCATGTTCTCCCTGTGTCTACATAGGTTCTCTCTGGGTTTTTCGGCTTCCTCCCACTGTCCAAAGACATGCAAGTTGGATTAAAGCTAGGCTTGGTTATTTGATCAGATGTACACTAGTGGTTGTATTGGTTGCAATCAATCAATAATTTATGAGCTCTGAAAAAGTTTTAAAAAGGTCCGTCATCTGTAATTGCTGTAATTCTGTAATCCGACCAATAACTACCTTTCGTTCTGCTTGGAAATATTCAATCAAATGGCCCATGCTCTGGCTCCCTGCCTGTGCTCTACCTGCCACGCGTCAGAGCTCGTCAACACCACAGCTGCCGTCCATACTGGAGATGGCCTATGTTATTGAAAGTTTACTGGAGAATGGAAGAGAAAAAGCAAAATGCAAAAATGCCTTATCGGAGATCGGCTGCCGCTTTGGAAATAATCTGTTTAGTATAGCGGCAGCCAGTGTAATTTCCACCCATAGACGGTAAAGACAACTTGCAGACCAACTGAAAACCATGTGTCGTGAACAGGGAACATGCTGACATGGGAGAACCACACACTCTTTGAATCACAAACGAATTACATAGTAATAAACAATGCAACTGTATGCATGACACTGTCATGTTTATATGCTTTAAGTTAACATGGTAAACAAATGGAACTGTGTTAACATAAATAAAAGCGCAGCACTGTGTGCCGCACGTGACGTGTTGGGCTCTGTGTGGCAGGTATGAGGCAGTGCAACAGATTGCAACGTGATGTGACGGCATCAGTGTATCCAATCCGTTCAGTGTTTGTAATATAGGTACCTTCGTGGCACATCGGGCAGCATTGTCCATTATTTGCTGTATATTCCCTAAGGCAACAACAGTTTCCTGGTACCACGAAGGCGGCAACACACCCTATGAAATATATATTTTAACAGCGACATTGAGCGAGCCTTATGTTACTGTGAGTGGCAACGTGAAATTATACGAAAGAGCGTTACAACACGCTCAGTCACAGTGTTACATCAAACTTTTGCCACGAGAGTTTTTTTAAACATGAAATTACGGTAAACCAGCTACGCTATAAAGCACGGGAAGTCAAGCAGTTTGAGTTCCGGGTCCCTCGTATACAACTGTAATAATTATGTTCTATATATGCATTAATAAATGCATATATAGAACAGAATTATTATGATTATAAAACTTGTTGCTGTAAAATAAATTCCTCATCTTTGCTTTTTCTGTTAAGCAGTGTTAAATCTATTATGGGCTGAGGAAGTATCCATGGCGGAATAACCAAATAGGCCTACTGTTGGACTAATGTTAATTTCTGTTATCTCTAGTTCTGTTTCTCTTTTCCTATTATCCAACCAAAACTTTGTTTCTTTTTTCTCTTTTCCCCTGCAGTTTTCAAGTGCCTCTTGTGTTGTATGATCTCCATTATTTCCTTATAAAATTAACTTAATAATTTAAAGATAGCTGTAATCTCCTCAGCTCCACTGCCATTTCTCCCATCTCCACTTGCAATGCTGATGTTGGAGTAGTTCTAAAAGCACCTGAATGCATCTTAAAGCCTGATATTGAATACTATCCAAGTTTTTGAGATTGTACTTGCTGCAGACCCAAACACTACACATCAGTATCAGTTATTTTCTGAATATGCACTGCCCATGTAGTTCTTTCATCAAACCACAATCCTAAAAATTTAAACTGTTTTACTCTCTTCAATTCTTGGTTATATAATTTTAATTTTAAATTATTTCATATTCTTTTCCTTACAAAGAACATTGTCTTTGTTTTCTCAACTGAGAATTTAAATCCCCATTTGAAGACCAGTTTTCTTTTTTATGAATTGCCTCTTGCAGTTTCTTAACAATAAATTCCACATTCCTTCCCCTTTTCCAAATTGCCTCATCTGCAAAAAGTGAAATTCCCATCCCATCCTCCAAACCCAGAAACATCATTCATCATGATGGAAAATAACAAAGGACCCACTTTACTACCTTGAGGCATTCCATTTTCTACAACAAAACTTTTTGAAAAATATTTCTCAACTCCACATCATATCATAAGCTTTCTCTATAACAAAGAATACTGCTACTACACTTTCCTTATTAACTTGTGCTTTTCTTACTTCATGCTCTAGACACATAGCAAGGTCTTCAGTATTTCTACCCCTCCTGAACCCACTCTAATATTTTGCTATATAACCTTTGTTTTCCGTATAATATGTTAATCTCTCATTTACCATTCTTTTCATAATTTTACATATATTTGAAGTTAAAGCAATAGGTCTATAATTCTCTGGTTTTGTGCAATCTTTTCCTGGTTTATGTACTGGCACTATAACAGCATCTTTCCAAAGTTGGAACAATTGTCCCTTCACCAATACTTTGGTATAGTTCAAGCATATATCCTTAGCTGATTGTTTAAATGACTTCTCATATTATAACATATTTAATCTTTTCCTGGTGATGTCATTTTAGTTTTCATAAGAGCACAATTCATTTCTGCCTTTACAAAAAACATTTAATAAACTACTGTTATCTTCTTCTTGTTCTAATAGTTCTCTATTTTCTTCTATTGTAGCCTCCCTTCCTCTTCGCCCTTCTTCACTAATATGGATATTCACAAATTTTTTCACCAACATCTCTGCTTTCTCCTGATCTGTCACAGCAGTAGTTTAATTTTCAATTGAAATTGGATATCCATATTCACTTCTACTTCAATTCATTCTTTTTATAATTCCTCATACTTTAGAGATTTCTGTTTGCCTACCCACTGAATTACAACTGTAACAACTGTTGTTTTCCTCACATTAGCTTGTTCTTTTACTTATGAAAGAACCACTTATAGGCTAGCCTTCCCACTGAGGTTGTATGAGGTATTTATTCAAAGTGAGTTCCAGCAGATGGTGCTCAACACACCCCTAGTTTGGAACAGTACCAGGAGTACAAGTGTAAGCAGTGAACTGTTGTGGATATGAAACAATGCAAAATGAATATAAGATTTGTGAAAAATAAATCAAAATATTTTCACTGCTTTGCCTTGCTGTCATAATGAGTCTCTCCAAAGTCACCAGACTCTGAAAAAAAATCTGCAATTTCACATTGCAGACGACAGGAGCTGTTGATATGCCACTGTCTCAGCTGTTAGGTCAATTTTTATTGTTGTGTTACTCAGTTAATCCAAACTAACGCTTAAAAACAAGGGACTGTCCGACTGCAAGGTACAGTAGTGAACATATTCTTGATGTTGTGCACAGTTTCATTTACAATGATACTTAGACCCACACATAAACTAATTTTATTTTTCATGTTTTCCTTTTTTTGTGTGGGTGCACTTTGTTTTTTGGTTTTTTTTATTGTGAACCATGAGCTTTGGTGGGGTGCCTACTACCATATACTGTGGTTAATACACTGACTATGGATCAATACCTCATACAACCACATTAAAAAAAAACTCACTATTCTTGCAATAAAGTAATAAAGTATAAATAAGGGCAGACACCATGAACTCACACATCCACAAACAAACACCAAATTAAAATTTTAGGTTAAGTGTCATATGTTTATTTGGATGTAAACTTGAAAGGCACTAGCACTTGTCTCTATTAGCAGAGTTTAACTGAATTCAAAAAAAGCTGTTGTGTGACTTAAGGAATCTGTCATTTGTTAGATAACTTGGAAGCAAAAACCAAAAGATTAATTTGGCTGCAGCACTAGAAACATTAGTAGTAGTTAGTAACAAACTACCTTAAAAAAATAGGCCATATCCAGGCATATTAAGTTTGTTTTTAAAGCACTTTTCAAAGCAAAAGTTACTTGAGTCCTTATGGGAAAAAGAAAACAGAAAGAAAAAGAAGAAAAAGAAGACTGAAGGGACATTAAAAATAGGCATAAAAAATGAGAAAAAGGTGTTGAACATGCATACAAAAGTTAAGTTATGTGGTCAAGAAAAGGCCTAAGAAAACAAATTAATTTAAGATGCTTTTAAAATGTTGTACTTATTTGTGCACCCCTAAGACATTGTGGTAGGCTGTTCCAGAGTAGAAAAGCACCAACAAAAGCTCCATCACCTTCAAAGTTTCAGATAAAAGTTCCTCCTCCCCTGCTCAGTCCTTTGTCCAGAAATAATTAGTCATGATTTGTCTTTAGGGTTTATTTTTTTCCCTTGAGATAAACATAAACACAACATCATGTAACAAAGGATTAAAATTCTAATTATTTACTTATTACAGCCACACTACTTTGGAGAAGTTTTGCAGAGCTTGGTCAGTCCCTTCTTATAGTTGAGTGGAAAAACAGATTTATGTGAGAAGGGTCAGACCCTCCAAAACCCTGCCCTTCTGTTCGTTTATCCTGTAGAAAGCTGGAGAGAAATACATTACATTTTGAGTAACAATTCATCAATTAAAAATTGATATTATACTTGAGGTAATAAAAATGCCACTAGTAGTACCAATGATACAGTAGTGTTATAACACTTCACAGTAATAGTGTCAGTAGATTAAGAAGTAGATTTAATTTAATCGATAACGTTTGAGGAAAAAAGCTTTAGGAAGGTCTGCTTTAAATTTTTCATTTCCAAATGTATTTCCTGATATTTGTATGTTAGTATTGTTTAAAGTAGTACTAGTAGTAAAATTTTCTACCTAAGTTCTAGTTTTAAAATTGTCATAACTTTATGTTTTGCTATATTATTGTTTAAAATCATATAATTTCAATATATTTGCTAATAAGCAAGTAAAAGAGAATTTCTTTAGGTGTTTGAATTGTAACAACTCATTTCAGCCACTAGATGTCAGAAGATTTCAACATGTAAATAAAAATGTGAAAAAAAATTGACAGATTCTATCGAATCTATCGAATCTATCCTTACTTTTACTTTTGTGTGCTGGTTTGGGTCCCTCTCAGCCAAAAACAAAAACCGTTTACAGAGTGTTGTGAAGACGTGCTGTAAGATCACAAACATAAAACTGACAGACTTACAGACTCTGTACAAAGCACGGACACTGAAGAGAGCTGAGCACATCCTGGCCGATCCGAACCATCCACTCAATTCCGCATTCAAGCTGCTTCCGTCAGGCCGCAGGTTCAGTTTGCCAAAGTGCAGAACTAACCGCATCAAAAACTCTTTTATTCCTGCCGCCATTGGCTTCTTAAATAGCATTTTATAATTGTATTTTATGTAGTGGTGTTTTTATCTTTATTTTTATTTTATTTTATTTTATTTTATTTTATTCCGAGTTTTATTCTGATGCATGATTGTACCGCTGGCTGCAAAGACAATTGCCCCTCGGGGATAATAAAGAATCTTGTTCTTGTTCTCTTGAAAATGATCTGCATGATGAGTGCACAGTGCAAACAAACTAAACATTTTGCAAATGCTTTAAGTGTGGAGTCGCTGCTTGTAGCAAATGCAGAGTCAAGGTGCTGAATGTTTACACAGAGTGTGTTTAAGCAATGTGTAGAGTTACAGGACTAATTATAAAATGAAAAGTGTTTAACATTTTTGTTTAATAACTGTGTGTCGTAATAATTAATTTAGCTCTTTAATTTTTGTTGCCCCTCTTTAACTGTGCTCTTTTATTTCCTGTTTTTAAAGCACTTGTGACCCCACCATGAAATGTTCCATAAAAATGAAGGTTATTTTGTTTATCGTCAATTTGACATGTTGTGAGTATTTAACATAAAGGGACTAAAACTAGAAATTTGTTATAAAATCCTGTGTTTTATGGTGATAAATAAAAAAGCTGAATGTGCGGTGGCTAACACTGAAACAAAGAAGCATCCGTCCAAGTTGACAAAGCTTTAGTAATCTATTTTATGAATGTATGAATACAAGATTAAAGCAAGCAGAATGAAGAAAACATCAGAGGGAAGTTCGCCAGAAGTTCCGATGACCACACAAACACAAAAAATCTCTATCTATATTGCCAACTACACTGTCCAGTCACTGAGTTGGTTAATTTGTGTAACAAAAAAGCCCAGCAGTCAAATGTATATAAATTGACTTCACTTTCTACTGGGTGCACCTTCCAAAAGTATTTTTTCCAGTTTGTTTTAAATAAAAAAAAAATTCTTCTGGGTTTCAATTGACTCTTATGTTTCTGTGGAACAAGTTCAGGATAAAACACAAAGGATAATTCTTCATTTTACCACCAGCACAAAGACCCCCTCCCTGATTTGGATAAATCAAAGTGCTGAAGACTCAAATGAGGCTGGGCTGAACTTTTGAAACAGTCATATGAGTTACACTGGAAGGCAATCTTGCTCGCCTAAATGCTCCCACCTCTGTCAACTCTCCCCACAATCTTACCTTCTCGCATCATCTCACTTACTTATTTTCAGTGTATTTTTGTCACCTCTCCTCAGCCTCTGTCTTTTCTCTGCACCTCACAATTTCTCAACTTAATTCCTGTACTGTTGCTCCTGTTCTGACCTCCCCTGCTCTTCACTACCATAAACTTCTCTTACTTTTTTAAAAAGCATCAAACTTTCAAGGACTGCACTAGAAGAACCAATTTTAATGCACATTTTATTGTGAGTGTACATATACATGTATATGTATAAACACATACACATACATAGATGTAGATATAGATAAAGTGTAATACATGCAAGAAACTATTCATAGTCCTCACATTAATTCAACATAGAGCTGTCAAGGACTGTTGATAATCGGAAACCCTCAGAACTCAAAACAGTTTTTTTTTTCTTCAGTAGTTTTCATTTAAATCAATGACTTAGATTGAGTGCCACAGTGGTGAACATCACCTTTAATGAAAAAATTATAAGATATTTGACATCAATATCAAAAGACCTTTAAGAGCAACATCATGAACCACTTTCAACTCTTTTCTTAAATGAGATGGTTCTTTCAGCCCTTATGAGTCCCATAGCTGAGGCAAATTAGCATTTTTAATGTCAAGAAACTAAGAATAGTCACTTATTATAGGCAGTAACACTCAAGGCCAATATCCTGCTACTTTTCCCTTTTGTGGTTAATGAGCCATGACTATCACAGAGGGTCACAAACCAGCAGAACACCAGCCATTCAAGATTACAACTGAGAACATGTTAGGAGTCATGGATCCTTAACAGATAAGGTCTGATCCCATGGACCCTTTAAAGAAAGATTTATGTTGTTGATTAATACTTAATATTAGCGGTGAGTACCTGTGTGTTTGTTTGTTTGACATTAAACTAAGTGCAAAAGAGGACATTTCTACAAAGGCATGGCTTAATTTCAAGAAAATTGTCTATATAGTTTAATTTAAGCTGTTTTATGCTGCGGGATTATTAGTTAATAAAAACCAGGGAATCATTGGATGGCAAGCAAGCTGACTCTCTTTCAGCTGTTTATGGGGACTCCTAGTAAACCAGCAGCAGATGATCACAATGTTAGTGCACAAATAGTGCACTCATTTAAAACAAATGGTGCACAAGGAAGTGAGTAATGTAGTTTTGTCCTACTGCATCAATGGTTTTGTATATGAAGAGGGGAACCTTTTAAAGTTCTTTAAACGTTCTTGTTCTTGGTTTTGAATGTCTCGGTGGTCTGAAACCTCTAAGCTCTTAAGGCTATAAATTAAGTATTAGTTGATTCTTAATACTTACATAACAGGCTGATTTACTAATTATCGTGAACACTTAGCATACCTAATGGTTTTAGTGGCACAACCAGGGCTTAATTTGTGCCCAAGCACTCTGGAGTGAGCTGGTCAAATACTTGTTGTATCTGGCGCCTGGACATGTTTTCTGTTCTGATACTCTAACTTTTCCCAGTCACTCATAAATCACTTGTTTTCCTGTTTTACATACAATTTGTTTAATTTTTAAAACAGAGAGAGAGGACCAGGGTGAAAAAGAAACATTTCAGGTGGCACCTGAAGTGTGAGTTTTGTGCATATTGTGTAAGTTAATTTTAGCAGCTGCAATTTGAATTAGGACAAGCTAATGACTGTCTGTAATTATAACAGACATTTTGCTAGTTTTGTCTGTGTTGCAATTACTGAAAGCCCCACAGCAAAGCAAGTGGGTATTTGTGTTGTGAAATATAATGACAAAATTGTGAATTTTAAATTTTAATTTGATTTAATTTTATTTCTTCTTGTAGCATTCCACAGACAGAAGGGAAATGACAGTGAAGTAAAAAGATAGTGATGAAGATAGAGGGAGAGGAAAAGAGAGAGAGAGCTACCTGCAAACAGCTGTTTACAAACCTCCACCTGCAGATTTTGAGTGAATTTTTTGAATGTTCAGGCACCATTAATGAGTAATCATATTTTTATTTAGTTTGTTTAGTTTTGAAAGCTAACATATGAGTGGTGTCCAGGTACTGTGGACTTTTCAGTGTGGTCAGTAAAGTTTTCTTTGCCCCTGACTCACTAAAACAGCATATTAAGCAACCAAAAAAACACTTTTATACACACAGTGAAAAGCACAATTTTTGAATTAATGGTCTACAAACATTTTAGAGATGAGAAACTGGGGAGGGAGATGTTGATGTTATAATCAAAACTGCAGTTTTTTTTTTTACTTTGCCCCATGCTAGTGAAATAAAACTACTATTAGTTACTTTTAATTGTAGAAGAGGCAAACTGTAGTTTCAAATCAATAATACAGACAGAGTTTCCTGAATATTGCCACCTGATATCACTACTGGTATTGTAACAACAAGTTAAACTATGTGTCCATGTCTGACTTTACCACACTAACTAGACTTTCATAAAATTATCATCACTGGTTGTTGAAATTCAATATAACACCAGACAGCATCAAATAATTACAAAACAGAACACATATAAACAGTGTAAATGACCAAAGTCTTGAAAAAAAGGCCAAGTACAGCTCCCTTACAACAAGACCCTCCACTTTAACCATCAATTATCATCCTCATTTTTGCGAGATGTGAAGCAGCCACTACAGTGATGTCAGCATATAAATACTGTGGGGACACTTGGGTGTAATGCTGGAAGATGGAGGCACTTATTCTGTAAGAGGATTGCCTGAATGTAAGATTTAACAATAGCATGCTCTCTGCCCTGCACTCTACCCTCATGCACCTCAATTATTATGTCAGAAATATCCTTTTGTTGCTATGAATCCAGGAAAAAGCTATTGATCAGCGGGCTCATTTTCTCTGCATCAACATGCATGAGTTGCTTTACATTTACCATTTATGGTTAGATGTGAAAGTTCTCCTCCAGCCCAGCTGCTTGAGAGAGTACGTATCCGAAACTTCATCTGGATGATTGTGTAAGGGAAAAATGCTTTGTGGGCCAGAATTCAAAATCAATTCTCGTCTGAGTTCCTGGGGGCTTGATTGCAGAACTATGTCAAGTTCAGCGAGCGCAGAGGCAAAACTGTGCACACACAGAGCAGAGATGTTGGAAGAGAGAGAAAAGCATTTTAAGCAAGAGAAATGAGAGACTGGGGTTATATCATTGAACATATGGCTGTATTGTGAAATTGGCTGAAGAAAATAGACTTTTATATTTTCCATCATATAATTACTTACAAAAAAATCACTTTTCAGAGAAACATAGTATGGGCTTGCTAAAATGCAAAAAAATATTAGATTGCGAAGAGCAAATTGAGATACAATTAAGGCCGCTTTTCTTTTGATTAAGTAATATTGTCTTTTTATTAAATTAACCTGTATTTAAAACCATTGATTAAAATTTCTTTTTGTTGTTGTGCTTTTTTGGCAAAACTTCCTCAATTGTCCCTGCTCCTCTGTCTCCCCTTCCCTCCCCCTTTAGTCCTCTCATTTTTCATCTCAACTCATCTCCTCCATCTTCTTAAGACTCTGAGCTTGTCTCTTTTCTCGACATGTTCACACTTTCTCTTTGCCCTTTGCTGTCTTGCCTTTGCGCTCCTATTCACCTGTGTCATGTCTGTCTACATTATGTTATCTGTTATTCTTATCTTGTCTTGTCCCATCTCTGACTCATTTCATGACTAAATCAATGGATCTTTTTTTGCAGGGAGAACAGTCACATTCTCATTGGTGCATTGAGGCTCCTGTGCATTTAGACAGCAACAATGTGAGAGGTAAAAGTGGATGAGTAACAATTCTTTATTAACTATTCCTTTGAGGGACCGACCCTCCATCAGAAACTCTTTTGGCGCTGCTTTGGGGTCAGAAACAAGAAAACATTTGTATTTAGCATCTTTCAAAGGTAGAGAAATGCATAAACCTCAAGAGATGATTGGTTGAAATATTCCTTGATAAATTGTTGTTTTAAACTCAGATAAGATGGTTTGAGGTTGATGTTGAGAAACGTATAAAAAAGATGAATGAAAAAAGGATATTAAATGGGACCTAATACCAAACTATCAAAGCATCAAACTAAATATCCCTTTGCAGCGTAAAGGGTTCCAAGAAAAAGAGAACAGTGGATGTAAAATGAACCATTAACTGGTCAGAAGACCCTGAGCCAAAGATATATTTTAGAGAGCAGTTGTTATAAAACAAAAATTGACCTATCAAACTGAGGGCCTATGGCTCTTGCAAAACTTTACAAGGCCTCTATTAAGAATAAGACAGACAGAGGAGAAGAGAGAGGGTTGCATTTGAGGGACTAGAGAATAAGAAATGGATTGTGTGGCTGTGAAAAGCTAAGAGCAGAAAAACTGTCAGTGCAAAATACATGAATGATTTAGTGGATTTGTTTGAACTGAATGATGTATAGCATGTTTTTTTAACATTTCATTCTCCATAAGTTGTGGTTTGAAGTAGCTTAAGTGGGTATCCTCTGATCTGGTGGTTTTGAACAGGTTAGTGACATCTCTGTTCTAGTGTAAAAGCTTGACTTATTCCATGTTTGTTTGTTTCAGCTTAGTTATAAGGCCTCTTATCTGGTAAGGGTTGTAGTAGCAGAACTATGAACCCCACCATTCTGTCTCCTTAACCTTTGAACAGAGTAGAAAGGTGCAAAAACATTGCCATATACAGGCCTTGAACTAGCTGTGTAAAAGGGGCAGTGATACTCCAATACTGTCCCACAACACCATGTGGACTTGGTGGGAACGTTTGAAGAACTGATTAAAGCTGGAAGCTCATAAATGACTCTGCTAGCCAAAGCTGGCCCCTCCCCTCTTTGTGTGCGAGTGCTATAAGGGGCTGGATTTAGGCTCCAGTCTCAGTAGAAGCGTTGTTTCAAATCCCATCACTGCCTTGTACAGCTCCACAGTAAGTTAGAAAAATCCAGCTATAAATCTTAAAAAAAGCATAATCTGGAAGTGGCATAACAGTGAGAATAAAACGTAATGGGTTACTCTCAACAGTTACTCTCTCTGTATGTTCATCCCCAGTGCCTCTGTCTGTGTTCTGCCATAAAACAGTGTTGCTCATACATACAGAGCCATACAATAAACAGCTAAGCAGAAGAGTTGTGTTGGTATGTTGTATTTTTTTTAGTGTTATATTGGAAATGTGCTGGTCACAAGCCAAATTAAAAATCTGTCACTCCAGCCTTTTTCACTTCATTGGTAATTTTTTGTGCTGGTAAAACCTGCAAAATTTCAAACTGATCTGCTCACCAAATAGTGCAGACTTTTAAATGTCTGATTTGTTACTGTTTTTTCTTTTGTTAAGAAATAATAATGTCAATGAAGCTCTACTAACTTCTATTTCCCATAACTTTTTCACAGAAAAAAAGTGTATGATAAGAGGTAATTTCATGGTTTAAAATCAATCTGTGAGTGTTACAGAATAAACTTTGCAATGGTGACACTGTTTATAAATCAATACAAACCTTTACTGCATTTTTTAGTACTTGTATGCTCCACTGTGACAATGTATATCTACAATAATAATATTAGCCTAGCTCTACATTATTGTTTAAGCAGGTTGCACAAATAACAAAGAGTTTCAGGAGAGAGTGAAGCATGGACAGGTAAAGGAAAGGTATAACAGGAAACTCAGGTGTAACAGCATCAAATGAAAGAGAGACAAGTACAGATTATTAAACACTGTAATAAATAAATAAATAAATAAATAACACTTGAATAATTTTTGCTCATTATTTTTGACATTTTTTTATCCCAATATTTTGTCTTGAGAAACTTATTTATACATTGTTGAAAAGCTGTACTTGGAGGAGGATTCAGCCTCCAAAACTGGAACACGGCAATAGTGTTCACTCTTGTAGCACACTAATTTTGTATCTTAGAGATGTGAGGGTTGAGTCAGTCAGATTGCCTTTTTAAGTATTGCTCATGCACATTTCCTACATGATCCAAAAGCTGCTGTACCTTCATCTTATAAATGTTTTACTTTCAGGGGACACTGTAATTATTAAAGGTCTGAAGCAACCGTTTCACTGTGTTCCCTCTTGCCCTCTAACTGTTTTTTGGTGCCTCCTGAGATCTCTCTGTTAGTCTTGTGTGTGTTTCAATGCCAGTGTTCTTATCATTTTAATTGATGTCATTTTAATTTGTCGTCTCTTGTCTCCTCCCAATCCAGCTCTGTGTAAATGTGTGTGTTTGTTTGGCTTTGAGTTATCTGAACTTATCTATTCTGTTAAATGTGAACCACAAGCACCCTTATCCAAGCATGTATTGATTTAGAATCTGCCACTCTTACCTCACTATTGCTCACATGGTTGGGGGGAGAGGGGGGTAGTGAAAAGAGAGGCAGAGTTTAAACATGAAGGGTACACGTTGTTGGGAGCTTTAGTTACTGAGTTCACTAAAGCTGTACTAAAGCTTTTAAAATATTGAAGCAGAAAATTAAAAGACGATTTAACAAGTATTTGCTTGGTTAATAATTTATCTCTCAAAAAAGAAGACCAATATATGTTTGTAATGTGTGCTTGAAGGAATAAGTGATTTCTTTTTTATATTATTTACATTAGCAGTGACAGAGGAATCAATTACATGCTTAGTTAATTGTTAAAGATTGTTGGCGGTTTTCTGGTTTTCTGTTTAGATTCTTTCTTTTTTTGCAGTAAAAAACAGTGGTTCTTGGCCTCTGTTTAAAGAGAAATTTTCAGCCTGGTGTGCCACTTGACACTTGGAGTTCTTATTGGTTCATTAGAGAACCGTGAGAACAAAATGGACCCTGCTGCAGATAGAGGTGTTTGAGGAGGTTCAGGGATGTATCTAAGGTCTCCTTTGTGTGTGAGGGGTTTGAGGGTAACAGGTGCTTCTCTGCTGGTTGGGAGGGGGAGTTAATGACCTTATTACCATTGTGCAGTGAAGTGTGAAGTCTCATCAAGGCAACTTAGCTGTTAATATATACATACATATTTTTAGCATGGATGCATAAACATGGATGCACACTCAGATGCAAGTATGCGAGACAAACTCAGTTGTGTATGTATACATGTATATATGTATACAAGCATGTGTGCACAAGCTTACATGCATACACAAATAGGGGAGGAATAATACGTAAAGTAGATGATTTACCTTGTACATACAAATTTAGATATACACACACAAACATATACACACATATAGACACATACTAACAATTCAACACTTACACTTACTGATGACACCATATTAAACATTGCTTTGATATCTGATAAATGTATATGACTGCAATTGCTTTGCATTATTGATATGATAAACTTTATGGTGAAACCAGCTGCTAATTTAATGTATTGACAGTTTTTGAGGAATAAAGATTAGGAAGTCCTGCAACCTCATGAAATACACAAATTTAGGAATACAAGTTATGCAATAAATTGGATTGGTTTTGAGATGATATATTTTATTTAAAAATCTGTTTATGTTAAAAAAAAACAGTAGAGCCAGGGGCAGAGATGACAATTAGGCTAAAAAGGCAACTGCCTAGGGGCAACTAACTACAAGAACCTCCAGCGATACATATTTTATGATGTTTGGATGTAATACACAAAATGGCATTCCTATTCTGATGAGCATGAAAAAATATTGCATTTAAGAAAAGGAAGAGAAGGAACACCCACATATCTGTACAAGGTGTAGATCACTTATTCTAACAGACTCCAGTAGTGTTTGAATGTTGCTGTAGTTCACTGAAAAACCCTCACTTTCACGAGCGTTTTCCTGCTTGAGCCAAACAAACAGCATTTTGCTCAGATCAAGGGGTGGGGGTAACTTAACTGTTTTTGCTGGGTTAGGGTAGTTTAATATATCATAATGTATGTGACAAAGTAGTGAGAATGCATCGTTTGTCCCTTTTCTTATCGTTATCTTCATACAAACTTAATAGATTTGGCTATGCTTACTGTCTGTCTGTTTTACCATAGCACCATCACCCCTTCTGTAAAATGCATTCACTCACTATCCGAAGTTTGTTTTTGTCTTGTTACAGCCCGGCTCTTAGACTGCAACAAGTAATGGGAGAAGAGACAAGATAAGGTGCAAATAACATAATTTTATTTTATAAAAATAAAGAAAATGCATGTCAGGGTCAGTAACCTGTAGTGTGGATCTGTGAGTGTATGGGTGCGCAAATCAATTTAAAATAGCCACACTGTGAGGTCTTCACGGATGGCATGTGCAAGCAGAGTGAGGAGCCCTGAGGAGTGAGGGGCAATCTAAAGGAAGCCAGGTTTATTGTCAGGCACATTACTCAAACGGTCAAACCATATTTATATATATGGCCAGATGTTCCTCCCATGTATCACTATAGATTACAACATCGTCCAGGTAAACTGTGCTACCCTCCATCCCTGACAATACCATGGTCATGAGACGCTTGAAAGTTGAAGGTGCATTTCGCAGTCCAAAGCTCATTACAGTATAGGAAAATAACCCAGAAGATGTAATAAGTGCAGAGATATCTTTTGCTCTCTGAGTCAGAGGGACTTACCAGTACCCTTTTAAAGGGTCACATTTACTGTCTACCCTTTTAAAGGGTCAAATTAACTGTCAAATTGAGCAGAACCAACCTGATCAATACAATGCTCGATTCGGGGCAACGGAAACACATCCAGTTTAGTTGCCGCATTTACCTTGTGATAATCTGTTCAAAACCTAGGACCTTTGTCAGACTTCTCAGCAAGTAAACAGGGTGATGCCCATCTTGAAGATGAGGGCTCTGCAATGCCATTCTCAAGCATAAACGAAATTTCTGCATTCATTACCTTGAGCTTCTCTTCAGACACACGGTAAAAACACTGACAGATGGGCTGCACATTGCCTACATCGATGTCATGCTCTACAAGATAAGTACAGTTTGGTGTATCACCAAACAAACCATGAGAACTTTGGATGAGAGCAGACAACTCAGCACTTCTTTCTGCAGACAGATGACCCAACAAAACCTTAAGTTTACCTAACATTTCAGTGTTCTTTAATCTGCCAAGCAACAAGCTTTTATCTGGTGCTGTAACCCCATCATCCTCCCCTGCAGAGAGTTGACTCTCCACTGCTGCCACTGTGGAGGGAGGTTTAGAGTCACAAGCGTAATAAGGTTTTAGCAGATTGACATGCCAGTGTTGAGTCGCTTTTCTACGATTCAGCGTGGACAGCAGATAATTTTGGTCAGACACTTAGCGCAACACAGTAAAAGGACCAGAAAATTTTGCTTGGAATGGTGAATTAACCAAGGGCAACAGAGCAAGAGCCTGATCTCCAGGACTAAAAACACGCTGCTCTTCTTTCCGATCATACAGACACTTTATTTTTTCTTGGGCAGATGACAGCATATTTTAGCCAGCGCTCCAACTGAACACAAATGATGCCAGAACCCATTTGCAGACTCAACCAAATAATCTCGAGCTTCTGATGGTGTAACAGCATCATGCAGCAGTGTGAGCGGCCAAATGGTATGGCCAAAAGCAAGCACATTAGGGCTAAAACCTGTGATTTCCTGCACCACCTCTTGAGCAGAAGCCGTGGTAGCCCTTCCTTCCAGTCCTGATTCAACTTGACACAGTAACTGTGCAACAGGGACTTGAGAGGTTTCATCAGACACTTAAGTGCTCCCTGACTCTGTGCATGATAGGTGGAAGACTGGCTATGTTGAACCTTTACCCTCTTCAACAACTATGCAAATAATTCAGAGTGATCAGGGCTCAAATTTTTCGTCTGAATCACCCTAGAGATCCCAAAAATGGAAATAAATTAACTCAGTGCCTTTACTTACTCACTGTAATGTGTCATATCCAGCTGTGTTCCAAGACCAACATAGGGGACAGTGGAGCAGGTTTAGAGCTCTGATTGGACTTATCCATCATCTGACATGTGTGACGTGATTTAGTATAAAGAGACACGTCTCTCTTTAACAGAGGCCAAAAGAAATATTGTAAATGTAATCATACAATTATAATTATATAATTGTATAATTATAATTATCTGTTAATATTAGTTGAGTTTTGTTCAGTTAAGATGAGCTAACTGTTTATCTGTTTCTTTTGCTTTGTAAATATCATTTGGCACTTGACTGTAGGAGGCAGAGTCAAGCACGACCCTCATTGTCAAGTGTTTTATTTACAAGTGCAGTTTGGCCACTTAGGTCAAGCTCTCTCCTTTCATATTGATTATATATTTTCAGCCAAGTATTTTCTTACTTGAATCCAAATATCTGAAAATACAGTTGTGTACAAATATAATTACACTTGTATATTTCTTTACGGTATCATAAGACCTACTGTCACTGGTTAAGGACAGATCAAGATTTTTACACAAAAATATTAATGTTAAAATTTGAATTTTTTTTTAAGTTTGACAGTGCCTCAAAAAGATCTCTGTTAGATAGAAATATTTCTCAATTGAAAAGAAAGGCAAATTGTGCACATTGTTTAAATCTTTTGTCTGACCTCAGCACTGGATAATAAGATCAGGAATAAAACTTGGTTTGTGATTTAATTGCATCGCTTGATTGCTAGTCATGAAAAGGTAAAGAAAGAAAAACAAAAAAACCCTTTTTTTTAAACACTAATCCACATCCCTCCTTAGTATATCAGCTCAAACAATTACCAAACTAAAGCTGCCAGCTCTGTACATAACAGCACCACTGATGTGCCAGTATTGATTCTGGACCCTACAAAAGTTTGCCAGAGTACTAATTATATTCAATTAGCACTTCCCATTACACTATGCCAACTGCACTGAACTGAGACAAGAGCACAAAGAAAAGAGAAAAGGCAGCAGTGTGAGAGCTTATAAAGGTTAATCAGGAAGTGAACCAGAGTAGAAACGATGTAGAGGTAGTTAATTAGGCAATGTTTCAGCTGTTTACGAGCAGTGATGAACCTCTGGATACACGACGCTACCATGTCGACATCATAACCCTGTCAATACACTGGCTACAGCTATCTTTAACATAGTTCAAGAGGAATTAATTGTTTTCAAATGATCTCATATATGGAAGCGTATTGCTGCCAAAACTAAAATGACATTGCAAACATGAAAATGAAAATGCAGTA
>JAPZDY010000026.1:3340911-3364202 GCA_029783645.1 Ctenochaetus hawaiiensis
GCAGAGAGTGTTTGTGAGTGTGTGTGTGTGTGTGTGTGTGTGTGTGGGAGAGAGAGATTGTTTCCAGAGTTAATAGCATCATTGCTGCCAGCAGGGAACAAAGCCTAATTGTTCCCTTTGATTTCCTTTTCATTCAGTCATCTTTCTCATCTCTTCTTGCCTTCTACCCATCTGTCCTTCTTTGCACCTATTTTTTTAATGTACTCATTTCCTTTTTCTCCAATCATCCTATCCTTCATCCATCCATCACTCTTATTTCCCTCTCCATCTCTACTGTCTTATAACCCTTTTTATACTTTCTTCTCTTGTCCCTCCTTCAAACCCTACAGTAACTCTATGCTCTTTTTTCCTTGCACTATTCTGTCCTCCCTTTTCTCACAAATTTAACACTCCTTTTATCTTTATTGTTCTTTCCCCACTTCCCTTCTTCATATCCCTTCCTTTCTTCCATTTGCTCCTATTTACTTTTACATCTTCATTAGTCTCATGCTCTGTACTTCAGTACTTTCTTATTGCTCATTTTTCCCTTTTCTCTTTCCTTTCATCTTATTCTTGTTTTCTCTTTTCCCTCTGTCTTACATCACTCTCTCCCTTTGTCAAACCTTTTGTTTTCTTCCTCTGAATAAAAATAAAAATGAATGCTGTTCTTACTTTCAGCATTTTCTCTGAACCCTGGTTCATGTTTAAAAGCACTGCTAATAAATAATGATAAGTTATTGTGAAATTGCATTAGTACATCTGTCCATTCATTCATTCAGTTATTATACATTAGTCAACAAGGCACTCCATGCACCCAAAACCATTTATTATCAGTTTACTGATGAAACATGGCTCATTTACTCACAGTGAGACAATTGGTGCACATATTTCCTGATGCCCTCTATTGTCAAACAGTTTTACAACAATTCAACTAGAAGTAAAAGGTAAAAAAAAACATGTGTGTGTGAGCCTTAGTTAACTCAGCAGCAGTCAGTTTGAAGTTGTGACCTGAATGCTAATATGCTGTATCGACACATGACCTTGTTAAACTAGACAATTAAAGGTTTAAACTACTTTATGTTATTAAATTATAAACAGGGTTTGTGTGTGAGTGTGAACTGTGATGTAGCTCTGTGCTCATTAGCACTAACAGCTTTGGTGCTGCTAAATATCCCATGAAAATATTCTAAACACACTCACATACACACACAGAGACTAGGTTTGTAATGTAGCAGCACAAAAGCAGTTTGATCTAATAATTCTGTAATCCAACAAGGCTCGGTGTCGATTGAACAAATAGGCCTTCTGGCCACACAGTTAAACTGAGTTCTATGAACAGAGAGTCAACAAGCCATAGATATCCCAAACACACACGCACACACACACACATGCACACACACAAGTAAACATACACATGCACACCCACACACGTTTAGGTTCTAACACTTGTGCACAAAGACATTGGATGTCACAAGCTGCCTTGTGAAGGCAGAAGGTCCCTAAAGTTCTAGAATGATGATGAATCAAAGGCATGGAAGGTTTAAAGGAGCTGAAGAAGTTCTAAATAGAACATACACACACAGACACACACACACAAACACATGCAAACACGCACTCACTCCTATACAGATGTTTAAGACCCACTTATAAAAACAACCTGCTTGCCTGATTCCAAAGAGGGGGAGGCACGGCACAAACACAGTCAGTCAATATGTTTAAGTGGTTCCCAGCAGGAGTTTGGAGGCACAGCTTCGCTTCTGCTAGTTTTAATAAAACACAACAGTCAGCTGATACTCTGGTCACAGCGCTGCTGTGTGCTTTGGGCTCTTTTTGACGGAGTCTCATTCAGTAGGGTTATTTCTCAGCAAAAGTGAATATTTGGCTCTTGGAGCTTCTCACCGCTGTGGAATTTGTCTGTGCAAGACCTTTAACCTGTAAGTCAGTGTGCTGCTGTACATTTGAAGTATGTGTATGTGTAGTACTCTGAAGTACTCAGAAAGCATATGTTTTTAATTGCCACAAGATATTACTTACTTCCACTGTGACAATCCTGTGTTAAAAAAAAAAAAAAAAAAAAAAGAGAAATATGTGGGTGGTCTGCTGATTAAGAAAAAGGTTCTTAGCCAGGGGCAAAAATACCACAAAAAATTCTTTAAAAGAAAAGTAAATATCATGATGCCTCATTACCTCAGCATATGGCAACCACTAGTGCTGGACTTTCTTTTTTTTAAACTAAGAAGTGCCTCAACAGGCAGTGTGTTAACAAGGACACAACAAAGCAGCCTTGAATGCTTCACAGATTTAATGTCAGTCATATAAAATGTGCTTTAAAGATGTGAGAGGCACAGCCACTTTGAGAATATAATTGATCACAACATTAGTAAATATGTGCATTGATTGAAGCCAAGTGCTGTGTTTTGTAACAGTTAAAAGACAGAAAAAATTATATGTTTACACTGTTCATACTTCATGCTTTGTTGCACTCAAGAAACATATTTACTCTTCCATTCTCACAGCTCTCTTTTAGTTCTGGTCATCGATACATAAGTGTTATTAGACAGCTTTGTAAATCATGACAGGTATAGCTGTGATGCTGTAGTAATATTCTTTCTCCTTCTTTTGTCTGATGAGTTCTTTTCACACAGATAAAAAAATGAAAAGTAATACAAATATGGACAGGATCAAAGTGGAAACAATGGAAGTAGAGAGGTTGGATATCATATACTAAGTGCTGCAATTTATTTAAGTGTTTTGTATTGCAGAGAAATACCGCATACATACATAGTCTTTTTTATACTATGGCATTTTTGCATTATTGAGATAGAAATTATAGCATTTATTCACCTGCAGTTGACTTGGAAAGTCTGAACAAATAACAGACTTGCAATGGCACATATACAGAGTTGGGGACAAGAATAAAGTAATTTTTGCTTGAGTGTTGTATTTTAACAATTCTAACATCGGTATTGTTTACCGTTTCAGTGCAATTACACTCTCTAACCTTTGTTCATGTGACTTTGTCTTTGGTAGAGTACACTTAGTTTGTGTGTAAGTGTGTGGGTGTGTACATGTGTGTCCATACTCTTGTAAGGGCCTTTCTTTCCCTGTCTATTTACTGAGGTCAAAGTCATTTAGTCTTTAAATCCATGTTGCTCTTCAGTCTTTTGATCCCTCACATTCAGCAGGCTACAACAACTTACCATACTCGACTGGGAAAGCCAAAGTCATTTATATTTCATTACAGCTATCCATAATAGAGAGAGCTTAGAGCACTACCATTAAACACATTAGGATCACCAAAGCACATAAAATGTCTGAATGTGTGTGTTTGTGTGCGTGTTGAATCCAGTGTAAAGTTGCCTCATCGTGCTAAAAATGTGCACACACACCAAAGCATGATGTAGATGTCAACAGAGCCTGTGAGTGATTCACTGTCTAATGTTCAGTAGAAGTATGGTGTATGTGCGTTTCCATGTGAGCGTGATACATGAGTGGTCTTTTCTTCTCATGGTGCACATACAGAAACTGGTTGGTATCCCAGCTATAAGTAATTGCAGTTACTGTACCGCCCGTGGATGCAATTTAAGATAGTGATCATTTATTTACAACTGCATTTTCCAAGGAAACACAGCTGCATGTGTTTTATCACCAGCTTTAAGTAAAACCTGGTAATGTTTTATGGTTGCTGCCAACACTGGAACTCCCACTTACACCATATTACCACCACCTGGAGTTACACTGTGACAGGTAATGCCTTCTTTCTATGAAAAATGCTTTCACAAGTACATGTTATTCCTGTGGTAATGCTGCATAATACCTCAAACATTTGAAAACCCGTTCTAAAATGCCAAATGTGTAGGTATAAATATTTAAAACTCCCTTTTTCATTTAACAGTAGCTGGGCTACTTGTTGAAGAGGGCTTCCTTACACAGTTGCCTTGCAGGAAGATTATAGCAGCTGTCAAACATGTCAGTACAACACAACTGTATCACCGACACTCCGACTCCTGCTGCCCCCCAGATTTTATGCCATGCCAGATGTTTCAAAGGGTATATGGGATCATTTTTGGCCTACACAGCTCTACTGTCAGCTGAATCATCTTTCGATGTTCGAAGTCTAAAGAACAAGCTCATTGTCTGGTATTACTTGGCTGCATTGCTCCATTTATTTGGTCGACAAGTTTTTTTCAGGGGTAAAACATTAATTGTTCTGTCCTTTAGGCACTTTCGGTCTGTCTGGCACCCTCCATAGGACTTTGTTTGTACCTTCTAGATTCCTAAACAGGAAGTAGATTAAGCAGTTTGTACAGGAAACAGTAAGCTATAAAGGTAATGCAGGCTTCAGTAGTCAGTCTCTCTGTGCCTTGAAAACACGGCCTGTAAGTCAAAGTCCATTTATATTCAATACAACATCATATACAATGAAATTCGAGTGATTACTGCACTGGATAGAGTGGATAGAGTGTTTGTAAGCCAATGTTTGAGTCAGCTATTTTGATTCTATGTTTAGCACATATAATTTGGTGAGTGATTGTAGTTATGGTAAGACTTTATTGTATTTTTGAACGGTATATGTCCATTTGATAAATTGAGTATTTGAGATTCAGCACAGAGCCTACAATACAAAAATTAATTTAAATAAGTAAGAACCACCTTAATAATTGATCTCTATATTGATTGACCTCTCATTGATTTACACAATTAATACTGAATTTATCAAGCAAAAATTAGTTTTAAATAGATTTACTTAGCTCTATTTTCTAATCTTAATTCTAGATTGGTGCAAACCGGTCCTTGTCTCCGTTTTTATGTAGCAGTCACACATATTGTTCTTTGTCAGTCAGTTCAGATTCTAAACAGAGTGATCTTATTCTCCTTTAGCTTGTAAGTTTGTTTACCTTGTGTTACATTGTAAAAATGAGATGGGTGGGCTTTTTCTTTTCAATTTTTAAGTGTGCCATTCTCATAGGTGAGTGTGTGTGTGTGTGTGTGTTTGCAATCCACCTGGGAATAAAGATAGACTAGACAACACCTTCTGTATTCAAACTATGTTGTTGACACCAAAGCTGTAGTATCCTGTGTGTGTCAACAGTGATATAACTGAAACCCCACAGCTACAATGTCAACACAAATACTAATGTTTATCTGCATAGTGCAGTTCTTTATAAACTCATCAAATCACAGCATTCACTGTAAAATGTCATGTAGAGATTACTGAATATCAGATTTCCTTTATTTTATTTTATTTTTTACTTGAACAGACAGCATTGCTCAAACTGAGTTTGGTTAGGCAGCGTGTATATTTCATGTACAACAACCAATGTCTTCTTGTCCTCTAGACAAGGCTAACCTGGCTAGATTTCCATTCTTATGTATTTGATTTGTTGTCCTGTTGATGTTCTGTCTTTCTCTTTCACTTTTTAAAAAAGTGAATGCGTTGAGAGTATTTGATTTAACTTTGATTCTCTGTACCATTTTTAATGTTGTTTTTCTCTCCTTTTAAAGAAAAAAAAATCAATTAAAATGCTCAGCAGCGACACCTACAGGGTGGTCAAGATGGAAAAGTCAGCCAGTCCGTGAACTGGTGGAGGTCTGGAGGAATCATTAATTTGATGTATTTTATTCTTTTGTCATGCTAATTTGTTATTAGACAAGGACTGTAAAATGATGCTGCAACAGAAAATGTCCTCCCCAGCCAATCAACAACCAAAATATAATACAAACTCTCCAGAGATAAATTTCCACGTCATCTTCAATTCTTGGCGATGAGATTTGTACAGTAGCATACTAGCAAGAAATATTAATATGTAAATGGCAAACTGCTCGTAAGCGCATCACTGAAAAACATTTTATTTAGGCCCTGAATAGAATTCTGCTGTGACAGGATTTATTTATTTTTTCTCAGCTGAACAGTTACTGCTATTGCCACATTAACAGTGTCACTATGTCCACATTGTCACTTGATTGTTCCTGTTACCACTCTTTCTCTTTCTCTTCATTTTTTCTCTTCTTAGTTACACTAACAAGTTTCAGACAGATACATTGCATGCAGCTAGAAAATGAGATATCTCACAATAACAAAAGCAAATAGAGTATTTATAATGAAAATAAACATTCCTGTCTTTCGTCCTCTTTCACTGTTTATTGTGTCAACCAAGAGGAAAACATGAAAAAAAGACACAATGACATCATTTTGACCTCATTCTCTTCCCTGAACTTGACTGAAACAGACTCTTCTTTAGGGTCAGATATGAAAATATGAAAAATGAAAATAATGAAGAAAATGAAAATATTCCTCAGCATAGCCATCGTCTTTGCAATCCCTGCAAATTCAAACCATAGTTTAAACAGAACTGAACAGGGAAAAATGTGCAAAATTTCGGTGCTTTATCAGTGTCCATAAATTTGCTGCAAAAATACTATAAGGGCTTTTTTTCAGAGGAAAGAAACACTAACTACTTTGAATTATAAGAGTAAAGTGTATGATTTAGTTTGCTTGCTTGGAAAGGGTGCAATGCAAACAACTTTAGCTAACATTTACTTTATTAACCTTTTTCACATCATTCCTGAGACTCTATTCGGTGTTACCTGTCCCACCTTTTTTTGGGTCTGCCCGTCTCCCCTGATGGAAATGAAACAAGGGTCTTGTTCTGTGTTGGTTGTTACTCATGGTTGTGCTACTTTCCCTCCTCTCCTGTTTTTGTGTATCACTACTGTGAGGTGGGGTTGTCCCTCCACAGTCCACACACACACACACACACACACACACACACACGTACACACCAAATTTTTGAGTTACCAGTCAACATTGATATACTGTACATATTTATCAAAGCCTCATTCAGACTCTTATTTTGCCTTTTTATCTCCCAGTACCACATTTATCTTTTCTGCATGTGTCCTTCAGTAATACAAGGTCAGGGCTGGGTCTTTTTATGCAGTACTGACATCATTTGGATGATCTCAGTGTCCATTTTCCCCATAATGTAATTATTTCTCTTGTTTTAAGTGCATCCTCTCTAGCTGTGCCTGTTTGGTAAACAGAGCCTTTTCCTGTTTCTCCAAATGTAAAAAAAAGGAAAATATTCTCCTTTTTTCTCTGTGTTTGGTTGCTACTGACTAAATATGAAAAAGTCATTGCCAGCGAGCATTTCACAGAAGAATGTGCAGGTGGCCAACTTCAGTACATAAACTCACACGAGGCCTAAATTTCTATTCAATTAAAATAATGCACAGTGCAAACCTTGTTTTGAATCAGCATCATGAGCTATTTAATCACAGATTATACACAGTGATGAAGTTAGCAAGCAAGAGAAAATTGGTGTAATTAACAGGGTTTTCAGTGTTGTAGCAAAGTGTTGTATTAGCAGCAGAGACCTTGCAGCATTAGAGTGGCCATTTCTAGATTTCAGCCATTTAGCTGTCACTCTTAGTCAGAGCCACTTAAACTGAGTATGAGATGGGAAAATGATCAACATTACAAACAAGGCTCAATGCTGCTGCGGTTAGATAACAGATGTGAATAGCCACATGTCATTGGACTGATTACGTGTGATGGAAAAAAATAGAAATTGTGTTCTCTTTTGTGTGTGTGTGTTCTCCCAGGCTCTTAAGCTCAAGGTAAGGTGTTCAACAAGTTCTTGAGTCCTTTTACAATTGCCCTCCATTACTTGCAGTGACAACCGAGTCACCATGGATACAAGTGTTGTGGTTCATGTTTAGTTTACTCAACAGTGTGCCTTGACTGACAGGTTCTGCAATATCAAATTACACTAGTTAATTGTCCAAACATCTTACATTGTTACACATCAGTGTTTATAATTGACAATTACTGGTTAAGAGTTTTGATTGGCAAAAAAAATAAGGAAAAGATCAGTCAAAACTGCAATAACTGAATCTTTAACTTCAACTATCTTTCAGATTCCAATACTATTCACAATGCATGTAAGCAAGTCCAAGAAATACTTTGGCCACACATGGGCAGTATCAAGTCAGAACTTCAAAATCTTGTTCCTTGACAGTAAGAAGCTTTAAGTTGCAACACTTTCTATAACTCGCTAAGCTACTACTGTGAGATGTGTCACTCTGCAAGCTGGACTTATAATAAAAAAAATAACTTAAAAACATGCATTTCAGATTTAATGACTGTTTTATCTTCTGCTGCCTGTACACCAATTGCAAGAATTGTTCCCAAACAAAAATAATGCTGAAAATAACCCAATCCTTAAATAAAACATTACAATGTCTCAGGAATACATAGGCATAGCAAAAAAACAAGCTATCATTAACCTAAATCTGCAAATGTGGCTGTTATACCAAAGCGCCTCCTAAAGGACAATGTCAGGAATATGAAATGTTATTTCTGTGAAAATATTCAATATTATCTTCCCTTATTCAGCTGAGAAATGGCCTTGAAAAAGCGTTGGTGCAACAAAACTACAATGGAATCATAAGTCTTCCGCCTACATTATTTATGATGGTAAATAGATTGCGTTATTAGAGAGATGCCACAAGCTGAGAAACAGGCTGCCTTCCAAAAAACTGGGCTTGGTTGTTTTACCCTGAGTGGCTTGTTAGGGATTCATAGGAGAAGGGGCCAGGGCTGAGAGGCACTGTTTGCTATTCGATTTGACCTTCAGATTTGCCAAATCCCATTTGTTATGGGGCTAAACACTGATAGAGATGTATTCCAACCAAGTACCACCCCCACACACACATATACACCCGTACAGTACATACACACAAACCAATCCAATCCACTTAGAGACTAAGGCTCTTATGTAAAATTCTTAAATTATTCATAAACATGCATTCATTCTGACTTGTACCTTTTGGAATTAAACCAAATAAATCTGTGTGTTTGTGTATGTGCGTGTGTTTGTGTATGTGTGTGTGGGTACACGTGGGCGAATGGGGAAATTTTCACAATTTGTCACACTTAAAGCATGAAATGAGTTTATTACTGTAAGAATTTGTAACCTGTATGCAGAGCACTAACTAGGTATTGAAGATGATCTTAAATGTACTTTGAATGGAAATTATTACACTGTGACATGTGCAACTATTCCCATTGTGACCTCTGGCAGAAATAGCTAATACTCTTAGGGAAGGGTAAGTCAATTATAGTGACCTGTTGACTCACAAAAACCTACATTAACTCACAGTCACCACACTGAGGAGCAAGAACCATGTGAAAGTTGGCACATTATCCAAAACATTAATCATTTTAAATCAAATTTCTATAAAATTGATGGACTATGTGCCTGTCTAGTCTCAAAAGGAACTGCAATAGTCACCCAGCATAACTTTGAGGATAATTACACATTTCCTTTACACCTCAAAATGAGAAAATGGGAAAGGTCAAGTGTTTCCACCAAATAATTGTCTGCCACAGGAGTTAGGGAGGAAAATGAAAGGTTTTGTGTTACATAGGCAGAGCTAAAATTGAGTGGATTGTAGTAATCAAGCTTGTTACAATATGCAAGTGCCATGTAACGGCTAAGCTTTTTATATATAAGTGGTTACTTTGTAGTTGTTTTTCACTCTGATTTCATGTTATTTTGGTGGTTAATTCACATATAAAATATTGGTTGATTGCTGAGTGGTGTACAGCCCTACAGAATTTGATGTTTATTCCAAGATCTTATTGCTTCCATTGATTTCCAGTGTGCTTTGTTTTTGCAGAACTGTTTGTACTGAGTGACAGATGTTCAGATGTCTGGATCTGATATGCAATATGAAAATGAAAATCATACAACAATATGATTTTGTGTAGCTGTCCAGTAATAACAGACTCTTAAAACGTGGTCCTATTGCATCTCTCAGTTCTTCAACAAAACTGAATCTTCTTTTAGCTTTTATTTTGGCAGATTTGATGGCTTAGCTATTAAGTTTATTCCTCCAACAGGAATACTTAGCGTTGTTTACAAATTACATCAGGTATTATTGGCAAATCAACACATCTACTCCTAACAGACAGCAAAGCAGTATGGAAGACATGGAGGAGGAGTGAGAGATGAGTGGGAGGAGGAGTGAGAGAGAGTGCAGAACGAATCAGGACTTCTATCTTTCTAGGGATCCTCTCTGAACATGGCTCTACTGGGAAGAAGTTCTCTCACTCTCAGTCAGTCTGGGAAGCATGCTGTGTTGATTTCTGCCAACTTGTAGGATTCTCCCATCTCATCTTATTCTCTCTTTCTTTCTTTTTTGTGGGTATTTTTTCACTCCAGTTCTTGTTTGTTATCCAGACTCTCATGCATAAAACATGGGAGTTTGAAGTACCTGGAGCTGAGCGCATCACAGGGGAGAAACCCAGCATCCAAAATTCTTATCCTTACCTTGTTTGTCTTCTGAGAGTTTGTTCAACTTGTATAAAATATTATTAATACTAGAATTGTATAAGAAAAAAAAACAGCAGATATGATATCAGGTATGAGAACATGGTGAAAACTTGTTTTTTGAACTTCTGTATTGTCCCAAGGTAAATTTTTGCTTTCAAGTCAAAGCAATTTATGTACAATTCAGACCTGTGATTTTGTAAAAAAAAAAAAAAAAAAAAAGCTTTCATTTAGTGCTGACAGTTCATTTGGCAGAGTGGATTCAGACACATAAATTTAACTGAAGCTCCACCAACTTTGCTTGTCCCTCTGCAGCGGCTCACCTTTACCCAGGACGCCACAGTAACTATATCAAAAAAATCCCTCTACCTATGTGGTGTGGTTTTAAAAACCGTAAGGACACCTGCATACAGTGTATATCCGCTACTGTCTCTTCAATGAGGAATCACTTTTCTTGTATCCATCGACACAATATTCAACCACAGTTAAGGTAATATAGCATGCATTTCAAGATGGAAACGATTTTTTTTTTCAGTAAATAGGAATTTTCAATGTGCTGCATTGCTTCATGTCCCTCTATTAAAAGTATCTTGTGTGTCATTTAAACTGATAGCAACTGATGGTCTGATGGAGCCAATTCAACTCACAGGCTTTCAGAGCAGCTTAGCTTAAAAAATGAAACAATCATGTTCAGGCTGATGAGTGTAAAAAATAAAAACAACAAAAATGAGTTTTTGCTAGTACCAACTACCATTAGCAGCAACACTACCCAATTTTGCAGTCATAATCACAAAGATGAAAGGTTAAATCCAAACCTAGCACTTGGTCAAAGACAAATACACAGCATTTTTGGATTAACACACACAGTTGCCATGGTGTGATGAGTTGCGTCACATGGGTTCCTCCTGCAGCATTGCAGCAGGAAAGGGCTGTTATCTAACAATCTGCTTTTAGCAAAGCCATTTCTTTTTATTGTATTTTTTTATTTCTTCAGTAAAATAAGTCAGCATTATATTCATCACTATTTTGTGAGTAATTAATTTTTTTAAATAGGGATGGATGGTACAGGGATAAATACCAGCAGTCGACTGTAAGTACGAGTAGCACCTGCCATCATCAAGCTGAACTTTTAGTTTCATCTGTCTATGCTGTCATGTGGAAAACAATTCATTTGTGCCCATATAATGAGATTTAATCATGTTTTTACACAGCACGTTGTGGCACAGGTTGGACATTCATGCCAAACGCTTTGCAAAGATGCTAATTAGACAATCTCCCTGTTGTTCTTGCTGGTGTGGTGCTGAAAATGGTTTCAATGATTGAGATTTGACATTAAAAAAAGGGATTTTGTCAACTAAAAGCAATAGACATTGAGAAACATGACAGGAAGACACAGAAACTGCATGTAAACAAAAAGCAGAAGGGTTCCCTGAACAAACATGGTACTTCTGGAGAACTAAAGAATGGCATATAGAAGGGTATGCAGTGCAACTCTCCAGACTTCTCAGAATGACCAGTGTCAGTTTTTTGGTTAACAGTGAGAACAGTGGTGGATTAATCAAGAATGACACATGAAAAAAGAAGAGGTTTAAGCAAAAAAAATAAAGGCAAAACAGAGAGCTATAATCACTTTAATATTAATGGTAAAAAACAAGCATTACATTCAAGGGTTTACTGAGTTCACAGCAAAGGTTTTCAGTGTTCCCCAGGAGTCACGTTTACGAGAGTACAATCAGCATATTTCAATGCCGAGTCCCTGCAGTGTTTGAGTGCTTCTTCTGTGTTGCTGTAATTGGTTAAATTGTTAAAATATGTTGGCCCTGCCCTTTAAGGAAGAAGAAGCACCCAACAGGGACAGGATCACAGCTTAAAGTGAGAGTTCTGTGAAAAGAGATACACTTTCTACCACTGCCAACGTTGAGAAATTAGTCTGGGCTGTACATGCATATGTAGATTTTCTCAGCTCTGGCAAATGAACCTAATGTGTTGCAAACTATACCAGAGTAAATCATATAGTCTGTTCTTATCTTACTTTCTTCACTTTCTTTCTGGAAGCCTATTTGTTGAAACTTCTATTCATGAATATGCATGTTTATGATTTATAGAAAGCAAAATCTATAGACGGCACATCTGGGACTGCAGACTCACTGAATACACACAATATATGTGCATAACGGTCTTTGATAGAGTTGTGTTATGCCGATGAAGTTAAGTACATGCATGTATGCATATGGTATTTGTGTGTGTGTGTGGTGTGTGCAGTGCCTCAATTAGCTGAGATAATGGTCTGAATAATGATGTTGCTTTTTTGCCATCTGGCCCTGTTGATGCTCACTCTGCTCTGTTGTTTCTAAAATACACAAGGGAACACTGGGGCTATCTATCTTAGAGTGTGCAGCATGTGTCTTTGCGTGTGTGTGTGTGTGTGTGTGTGTGTTTATGTCCTATATGGTAAATTATTGTTTTGCTTTTACTGTCTTTGACTAATTTGCTTTGGAGCAGTGTTGCATGCTGTATGAACTTTACCAATGCAGTGAATCTGTCTTAAACTCTTCATTTGCAATTTTTTTTTTCCTTACTTTAACCCTTTCTCTTCAAATTTTTTGTGTGTAATGCTTTTCAAACCTACATCCCACGATTTAGACCACAAAGCATCAGTTATTTAAAATTCTTTTGTACTAAAGCTTTTGGCTGTGATGGTTTACTGTGTTTTCTGATGGTACAACAAACCTTGTGAAATACAAAATTTCCGATTAAAAAAACAGACAGTTACCCTTCAGAATAACAACAGTTTTCAAAACAGCTTTCAGTAAAATCATGACACATCATCAGTGATGTTATCAGTGGTCATCAGGTTTTTTGGGACTTTCACACTGGACACCTTTGCCCTGGTGAACCAGCAGGTGGTAATCAGGCCCCAACTTGTGTCTATGTAGCTTGTATAGTCCACAGACCTCATCAGCCATGTTTATGCCTTCTTAGTGACATCAGTGATCTCCCTGATGTCTCTCCTGCTGTCCTGTCCTCTAATGCTCAGCAATTTTAGTTCCCTGAAGAGTGACTGACTGCATCAGAGGATTTGATGCATCAAGTTTTTTATCCTATGCTTCAGCCATCACTTGGTAGCTCCTCATACTTTGCCCTCTTTATCACAATTGCCGCCTCCATCTTTATATAACAGGACACAGTTGACCTTGAGCAGGACCATCTTCCTTGTTGACTCTGACACAAGAACAAAGTCCAGCTTGAGCATAGTCACTGACATGGCGTTAAGAAATTTAAGCAATCTACCCTGGGTGGACCTTCAGCTGCCAGTACCAAGCTGTGGCCAGAAGCCCCCCTGCCTGATTTTGGCACTGTTGTGGCTTCTCAAAAGTGATGGGAAGCCTTGCAGGTTGTTGTTTTTTGTTTACTTATAGAGATCCCTGTGCTGATGACTCTGGGATAACCCTCAGCACCTCGTTGTGGTAGCATTCCTCTCCCAGTACTCTGGGGCAATAGCTCAAGATGAACTCCAGTAGTCCCCTTTTCTCGAACAGCAGACATGCTACAGTTTCAGCCAGGCCCAAGCAAAAGAGGCTGGATGGGTTGAGAAGGATATCATGGACTGACTGGATTAGGAACCATATCTTGTGTGGCTCAGCCTTCCAGAGCTGTGACCAAGAGATCTTTCAGTTCACTGCCACAGCAGGCTTCCTCCATCCCTGCTCGCACCTCTTCTTGGACCAACCTGCATTTTTCCTTCCCTTGAACCTTCTTGTTCTGAGGTCATGCCTTGCTGCCTAATCTGCCTGTCCTGGTGCAGCTCCTCCCACCAGCACATGTTACACGGATAGAAATGATGTGTAGCTCACCCTGGTGCAACACATTTAATTTTCTGTAGAAACAGAGCAATGTAGACTCAAAGGGTTGGCAATTGTGTGTGTTTACTGCTGTGTTACTCAGCAATTTCTGATGTCTCACTATGCTAGTGACTGGCATATCATACAACAAATATTATATTGACACAAATCAAAATTACATTCAAATTACAGTCATGGAATGAACAGCTTTTTTAACTAAAATTATTATCTTCCATGAACTTCCTTTCCTTCCTGTTTGAACTTTTTAACCTTATAACTTATTGCTGTTTTAAATCATCTGTTTTTATTATTATCTTCATCTGATTCTCTTCACCTTCAATACTTAATAATGTCTTTCACACAAACTCTTATTTTGGATCACATCAGGAAAATGCTCAGCATCTTATTCTGAAAAACCCATAGGGAACTACCGACTGTTGTCTTAGCTTGCGATTAGTCTGCGCTGCAATGAGCGCATGCTTGTGTCAGCAGGTTAGCATCAGCATCATTAGCCTTTGCTTATTAACACACAAATAAAGGTTAATAAAGTCCTTCCACAACACACATTAGCACGGTTTAGCTTCTAACCATCATCCCTGCACAGGGCTTTGTCTATGGCTGCACATTCATTACTTTAGAATTCATTTTCATGGTCTGTTCTTGATATCATAAACTTTAGCTGCTATGTTGAGTCGGGACTGGATGCTAGTCTCCATTCACGGTCACGTTCAGAATCTCTACATGTCACAGTCACAGTCTGAGGCTTTTACATGCGACATCACGTCCATATTATATTCTGGTATTGACACAGTAATAAACACATACAAATGTCAACCATTTGTGTCTGCGTTGCTCTGTGTTACTCTACACTGTCTGACTTCTCACTCGTCTAGTGACTGACGACAGCTATTGGTGACCAACGCAGACACAGCGCCCTCTACTGACCAGATGCTCCAACCATGTAAACGTAACCAGACATACCAGCACATGAACGAAACCACACAGAAAATATCAAGAGAGTAATTCTCACATGTTTTAAAGTCCTTAGCTGTTCTTAGTTAGTCCACGTTTTAGATGGGGGGAAGGTATTTTAGTTAGTTCTTTTTAATGTTAAGCTCTCAGGACAATTTCAAATGTCTCTGAAACTATGAGTGCCACACACACAATGTCACAGCTGTGCTTTAGCTTTATGTGCACTCCACTCCCAACCAAATCTGACTTCAATACCAGCAGAGGAGACTTTGATGTTACTGGAGTCCCTGTACAACAACAGCTCTCTTGCCCAGGCAACTATGAGTTCCTCTGACACACTACTGAAGTTGAGTTGCACCTTGTTCTAGCTCTCATTTAAAGGGATGCTGCTGAGGCTTAATGGGAAGCCCAGCCATCTGTGGCAGATATTCCTCTTAAAGCCCTCAATGGTAAGACCAGTACTGGCCAGAGGAGTCTTGGCTGAATGCCACATTGTTTGATCCAAGCTTTGACCTGGTAAACGGTACTTGTTCACCACTGTCAGCCAGGTTTCTAACTCACTACTGATTGCTGGGAGTGCTGTAGTATCCCTCAGGGTGCAATCAAAAATCTTTCCATAGTTCTTAAGTAGCTTTAACTATGACAGATGGGATGCGAACACCTTCAAAAATGACAGAGAGCTCATCCATTTCCTTCCCTTTCCCCACAACCATAGAATTTGAATGGTTTGAAGTCCGTCCAGATTGAGTCACTCAAGGCCTTGGAGGATCCATCTAAAGCCAGGTACTGGTGTTGTGGTTACCATCAGATCATCCAATAAGTTCTAATGGGAAGCTGCTCTACACCTTTCTTTTTTGCTTGCAATAAAGTTGGGATGTTGTGTAAAACATTAATAAAACAGAATACTATTGTTTCTTAATGCTTTTGCTTTACATACTCAATTGAAAGGGGTACTCATACTATATATAATATTTTACCCTTTCAACTTTATTGATTTTTGTAAATATACACTTCATGCCTGAATGTGATGCTTCAACAACACAGATAAACAGGTAAAGAATAGCAGATCATTGTAGTTTTGATTAATTTCAAAGGATTATTCTCTCATTTTCAAAAGACATTTTCAGGCAAGGTTTTGGAGAAGGTTCAGCACTATTACTACAAGGGTTGTTAAACACTTAGATTCCACTCAGGAATTATGTAAATAAATGGGTAATATGCAAATTATTGCATCCTGTTTTTATTTATATTTGACACAATGTCCCAACATTTTATGGAATCAAGGTTAAATCATTTTTTGGCATTTCTTAATGTATAGTTTTGCATATTTGACATTAATCTGTTCTGAATTTGTGCTCCAAAATATCTCAAGTAAGTTTTTTAAAAGGCAAAATACTAGTCAGCAAGTTCATTACAGCTTTTTTCTTATAATCCTTGTAGGGTATTTATGTAGCCTTTGCTTACTGGATGAAAAAGCATTACCTGCTAAACTTAACATTTTGTCATTTTTGCAGAATCCATTGGGTTTGTTTCTGCAGCACCTGAATCCTCTCTTTCTGGCATTCTCTCGTCCTTTCTTTAGAGTCAGTCTCTTATTTTCAGCCAACATGCCAAAAACCATTAGGACAGGATTAAATGCATTTTCTGAACCTGGAGACTGAGTCAATAAGGCTATTAGTGACAAGTGTCTCTCTTCTATTATATTATCCACTTTTAGTCACTCCATTGTCCTTTGCGCTTGCTGCACAAAGCCCTTCCAAAGCAGAGTGTAAAAGAGGTACCACTGCTTTATTCACCACATTTTTACTCTTTCATTTTTTTACTTTCTTTCATTTATATAGAAATCTTAGTTGTATAAAATCACATAAATATAAATAAAAACACACTTACAACTGGATAGATAAGGGCCTCTGGGATCTTTTGTTACTACCTGTGGATACTTCAATGTCACAACTGTCGTAATACCCACCTTTAAGAACTTGCTTTTGTCAAAATTCTTATTGTAGCATTTAATAACAGAGCTGGCTGTACACTGAGGATAGGCACCCACTGGTTTCTCTCTGTAATCAAACCCAAATATCTTGTTGCCTATTTAAAGAACAGTAGGGTTTTTCTGTAACTGAAAAAATGGAAAATTCCCTTCCATTTTTGTTTCAATATATTATATGTCGTCACTGTTTTAAATCCAAACCTTTTCCTGTCCTCTCTTTTAGTTGTAAATGTTTTGATGTCAAAGTCAACAGCACAGTGAGACATTGTCTATGTAGTCCTTTATCCCATCAGCTCTAATAACTGCATTTGCTCTTCTCATCCATTGTTATGTGCTGCATTTCTGGCCTTTCCATGTCCAAGACATTACCTCAATTCTCAACGTCTTTATGGAGATGCCTAACACAAGAGGAGTATCCCACAGTGCATCAGCTTTATGAAAACATAAGATCCCACTAGTCACTGAAGTCACTCATCCAAAGCCCTGTTAGCATTCAGCTATGATGGCTAACAGTGAGTGCTACTCTGCCCTTTTCTTGCTAACAGGGATAAGAGAGAATGAGAGGTTGAACAGGAGGACAAAAATACAGCAGGATTTAACAGAGAAGTTAAAAAATATGATTATTTTGCTTTTATATCTATGGTAAGCTGAATTTAAGTGTACAAAATTATAACTAAGTGTAAAACCTGTGTAGTTGGTGACAAAGACAGCTTTAGTAAATGCATGCCTTCATAGAGACTGGAGCCTAAATCGATTGCCTTGGGACACTCAGTCAAACTACATCAGGCTCTGCTTGCTTGATCAGAGCTTTCACAAAGAGAAAAATATACAAAACCAAACTAAATGTTATATCTTCTTCTATGACAAACATAACAGCCTCACTGCAGTGCATGAATGGCAGGACAACTAGTAGAATAGCTTAAAGAGTTTAAGTGAGATAAAAGCGTAACAAAAGCTGCATCAGCACAAATATATTAAGTCATCAAATAGCAGAGGATGGTTGTGACCCATGGACGTCAGGGTTATGGGCTCAGCAGGCTTCCATTACACCACCTTACTCTTAACATCCTCTGCTTAACTCACAACACTGTTATGGAGACATGGCCATATGTCAGAGATTGTAGAACTTGATGTTGAAAGATATAAAACTTTTTAATATAGTGTATAATATTTGATATTTGTTATCATTACAAATACTTTGGGCAAAAGGTCAGAGCTAATTTTCACATTGTTTGCACTTATTTGGCATTTAAAAGTGCTGGATATTAACTTCCTATCAACAAATGTAAATAGGCATGAATAAATGTTTTTCTACACTTCGGACAATTTTAAGCAGATCTTTAAAATGTTTTGATTTGGATGACATTAAAAAAAGGAAAATAAATTGGGTAGATTTTGCTTGTAAACAAAGTTTATGCCAACAAAAAACTTTAAGAATATAGCAAGCAGAGGAAACTATAAATGTGGTAGGACAGAACTTACGCAACCAGTTCTTTACTATCAAGAGCTATCAAATGACTATCAAACATCATCAAGCTGAACACAGTAATGTGTTTACTCATGAGTCCACCTTTACAGCTTTTATGTGTTTATATTGTAAATACTTATGGATACTTAGGTAAATACTTGCAAAATAAAAGAAAAATATCTCTTGCATGACATACCCTACACTTTAGTGATAATCAGATCTTGAAACACTAAAAAAAGAAAATATTTATGAAATTCAACCAGATTATGCAAATTTCATGTAGACTTCACTTGTACTTCACTTGAAGAAAGAAGTAGCGGAGCGCCGGCAGCACTGCACTTGTGTGTAGAAGCAGCCCCTTCATATCCACTGTCTACTCTTGCTCTGTGCAACAGTCACTGGCATTTCTCTTCATGGATTTTCAGGCCGTTGTTTTGATTGTTCTTGGCATTTAAAACAAAGATGAGATGACAAAATTGAGCTACAAGAGCCTGAGGAAGATGTGGATATCATTCAACATTTTAAAGAAGCCCCCCTGAAGTCATTGCGGCGCACTTGGCATGTTGGCTCCACTTCAGAAAAGGTCCCTCTCAGATGCAGCTTGGTGCAGCTCAGCACGCTAAAAGTGATAGTGGAAATGTAAACCACCATGGCTCAGTGTGGCTTGGCGCAGCCAAAAGTGCCAATGGAAAAGCCCCATAAAGTCTCGACTTTTGAGATTGGAAGTGCAAAGACAGGAAGGGGAATTGTGTGAAAAATGCCATGCTGATACACCAGGGCTTTTATGTTCAATCTGGACATTTGTATTGCTGTTTCAATAAAAGACTGACTTATTTTCTTCTGATCTTACAAAATGTGCAAAGACAATGATGATTTTCATAAAACAGATATAGTAGTTCAGAGAAAGCTACTCCTTACAACTGGAACGAAGAGGAGAAGTCAGAAAGGTAGAAAGAGAAATACCTGTATACTCTAATGTCTGTGGCTTAAATACAGGGGGTTTCAACATTTGGATTAGGCATTTTTTCATGTCATAAGTGACATCATGCATTTAGCAAATGTTTTTTCTGTCTGTGAGTGTGTGGTTGTAGATTGGCATACTAGTCACAGTTTTTGATGAGTGGATAGTTGTAAGTGTGCGTGTCTGTCAGTCATGCTTTCTTATTAAAGTGATGATTGACAGCACAGTTTAACTCAATGGACAGCTCACAAGCCTTAAGCACATTACTGAATTAGGATGAAGAGGTTTAAATAAGATTGCCACTAAGCTAATCTACTCATTTTCATAATGACTTAGATGCCCTGCCTGAAATGTATAGCGAGCTAGCCAGGAGTCTAGGATAAAGACACAATGATTGTAAAAGGTAAAACCAACATGTTAGAGAACAAAAATAGTTTTCATTGTTGAGGGCTTTGTGACTATTTTGTTTTCACATTTGCACAGATACTGTGGGTATTTTTTTGTTGTTTTATGTTTTTTGTGTGTTTGGTTGAGTTTTTTACCTCTATCTTTTTCTTTTTTTTCTTTTTTTAGCATACAACACTGTACTTTCCAGCACTTTTAACCTGTGGAAACTTGCAGAGGAAATTGGTAGATATTTTCTGCAGAAATCTCAGTAAGGAAACTTCAGTCATCAAAGTGGGACGCCCTGTCCCTCTGGGAAATTTAAAGTTGGTTTAATTCAAAACTGATGAGCCCTGTCTCTCTGATCAAAGGTTATCCCTCTAACCTCTCACTTACACGACTCTTTTTATAAGATAACAGAGAGGGAGGAGTGATTTTAGATGGTTGTTTCTATGTTGAATTGCATATTTATTTGTGTTTCCTAAAGTGATTGGCTAACAGAGCAATAAACCAATAAATAATAAACCACCAATCCCCACAAAGTGCTAGGTGTTCTTTACCAGTCAACACAAACACACAAACAGCTATTCTGTCTTTGATGAGGTTCATTGATGTAACATGACATGACAATGCTTTGTGACATGCAGGGCACATTGGGGTGAATCCAGAGGGCACATAGTTGACTCTATAGCTCAGGTTAGCTATGGCTCTGGGAGAAAGAAGAAGCTGTCCGCCTGGAAGACAAACTGGTGCCGGTAGTGCAAGCTTTCTCATTCTGCCACCACTGACATCACTTTATGAATGTCACAGTGCACAGAAGGTGGCAGAGGATTTCGGCAAGCTGATCTCTGGGACACGGATGGGATGTTGTCATCATCTTCCGTCAAATGAGATGCTTGTGTCATCTCAGCATGGACAGCAGGTGGTGGAGTCAAGTGGTCTGCTCTCTGGTGGTGATGTGCTCAGCAGTCTACACAGAGTGGTGCAGGCCCAACATTCACTGCCTTCAAATTCAAAGGACTCAAAAATCGAGGACTAAAGGAAGAAGTAACTTCATCTGTGAAGAAAGCATATTAGTGGGCAAACTCGCCCTTGCTGGTGGAGGGATGGCAGATCCTGGTTCAGCTGTCCTTAATACCATGAACGGCATATATTCAATACACACATCCTCATTAGCCAGCTAGAGAAATTCTCTCAGCTAGGTAATGTTAAGACTAGACCAGAGTTAAAAAAACACAAACATACATCTTGCTTTTTTATGCACATTGTGAATTAGAGATGTTTGGGGGAAAAAAATTAATTAGGCATGTGTTCAAGATTAGGCTTTTTTAAATATACAAGTGCCTATGTAAATACATTTTCAACAACACTTATATTATATAACACTTTATATTTGGTGTGTTACACAAGACAAAATTCTCACTCAAAGCATGTTCTGTTTTAAGTCCAATTTCTATTTTGAAATATATGAAATGCAGCAAATAAGATAATAAAGAAGATTACATGCTTTACAGTAATCCCTCATAATGCCTCAAATATCCTATCTGAAAGTCAAAATGATGTGTTGAGACATTTTTTTTTAAGATAAAACTTACTAATTGTCTTAAGACTCACTTAAATGTCACACTACACCTTTGGCCTCATTAAGTATGTTCTATTAAAATTCATGAGATCTTTGGCATGGCCTCTTCCCCCCACCACTCCCTCACCTTTGACTCTCCACATCATCTTGCTAACTATGTGATGTAAACAATGGCAACACTTTTGAATCAGACACAGATTCTGAAGGAGGAGGAGTGGAAGATCAAATCCTACATGTTCACTTGCAAATGGATAAATCTGAATGGTAATGTGTTGGCCTGACTTCTGACTGACCGTGGTTTGTTTCACTGCAGAGATCTGATATAAGTGCCAACGGCCCGCAGCCCCCTCTGTTCACAGCATTGGTTCCTTATGTTTCGTCTTTGGTTTTTAGGGGTTTTGATGTATGAAACCCTTCTTGTCTTCATCTGCCTTTTTGAGACTGTCACTGGTACACCGTTTTAAGGGAGAAATCAACAGACATGGCGTTGACTGCATATCTCAACCTCAGTTTGTCTTGTTAGATGTAAAAAATACCAGATAGCAGTGTTTAGATGGTAAAAAACATTGATTTTCATTGGAGGGGGTTTTTAGTGAGGGAACATTGATAGATTATCACCTTGTTTTTTTTGTTCTGTCATTGATGCACTTACAAATTTCTTTAATCATGAAGAGCAGAAGGCAGCAGCAGGCTTTGGTCCATTGTCATGTCATGCACACTCACGCTTAATGCTCACACTAACACACAGTGACACACACATTTATCATATTTATATTCTCTTTGTGTATGTGTTCCCAGTATTTCTTAGCATTTGTTTGTGCATGTTAACAAGATGACAGAAGGACACAAGGAAGTATGCTGAAACACATGCTTGTGCTGTCAGTGTGTGTGGATTTATCTGCTCTCTACTGTACTGTTTTTGTGTGTGTGTGTTAGAACAGAAAGGGGCTTGGGAAGCTTATCCCCTCGATTTGGCTGCTTCAGTTATAGAAACTCTTTACAACAATAGGATGGTTGGCATCCAAAAGGCACAAAATCTGTTGGAGGGAAACATACTGTTCCAAAATACCCCAGAGTTCCACAGCGGATAAAATGAAAGAGCAGCTTAATAAATTAAAACTGAATTAATAATGTGAAAGGAATCATAACTAAAATCATGCATTTTAAAATTACCTTATTATTTTTTTATTTTATTTTATCTATGTTTTTTTTTATTAAAAAATGACCTTAGCAGAGAATTTCAACCTTTTATTTATTTCTTTTATCCATCTCAATAATTAATTCACTAGCTAATTATTCCAATCGCTTATCCTTACTTTTAGCTAGGCAGTATTTTGTAATTTAATTGTAATTTACTACACAGAAACACTGTGTTACATGAGGCTTCCTGAGGTTGGGTTCAGGAATCATTGGTTTAGTATGCTGCAACAAAATTTCAGCTGAAAACAAAGGCTCACATGTTGGTGTTTTGTCCTTGTGCGAGAACATCAGCCTGCAGCTTAGGGAAGCAGCCCTGCTGTTGACGACCCTGTCCAATCATCATGTCCAGCAGGTGAGGATGTATGGCTGTGTGGTCAGTCTTCAACAGTCTGCACTCAACGGCCTGGGCTGCAGAGATGAACAGTGCAATGTTTAAGACTCAACACTACTTAAGATAAAGGGCCAAGATAGATCATGGAATTGATGATAAAGAGATTTCCAGAAAAGAAAGAAAGAAAGAAAGAAAGAAAGAAAGAAAGAAAGAAAGAAAGAAAGAAAGAAAGAAAGAAAGAAAGA
>JAPZDY010000026.1:3370489-3383221 GCA_029783645.1 Ctenochaetus hawaiiensis
ACTTACATCGCAATTTTTTAGAAAAGCTGCCGCGAATTCAGGCATTTTAGGCCGCAACAATCTTGAAAAATGCCCGCGAAATCCTGGAGGGACTGCTTAACAGAACCAAGGGCCTTAAAGCTGTGATATCAATAAGTCACCATTTGACTGAGATGGATCAGGGGAAATGTTGGAGTGAGAGAGGGATGGAAATTCTGATTCTATTCTATCATTATTTAAGTTTTACTATGTAAGATTATTAAATGTAATGTGATAGCTCTGAGATTACATGTTGTATAAATTTTAATGTTACTACTAAAAAAATTTACTTTTTTCAGCCCACAGATTTTGTTTCTCCAAAACAGCAGTTTTGTATAGCCAAAGTTATTAACATTGTCCAGTAATGTAATGTGTTCATAACCAAACTGAGAGATTTAACTCAAAAGGAAGGATAACATAAGACACAATGTTATGTGCTAGTTGCTTTGCTGGTTGGACAACACAAAAGTATCTGCTGCCCCCAAAACATTACAGAGAGCAGTTTCTTTTCCCAGGCTGCGAGACACCTCAGTGACAGACACCTGACATTTAAACAGCCAAACCTCTTTCCCCACTGTAGTGCAGCCCTTAAACATTGAAATGTGACATTCCAAATTAAGATGCACAGATATGTGCAGCATTTCCACGGGGCTCCAAATGACATCTAACCTTTACCTTGTCTCTGGGGGTTTGTCAACTGGACTTAAAAAAGGAACAAAAGAGGCTGTTAGGACAGGAGAACTGTCTGGATCATATGGTGGCCATCAGGACCCTACATTGGTCCACAAAGTACCAGCCCCTATATTTCGCAGCAACACAGTCTTGAATAAATTTTCTCACTGTTTAGAAATTGTTGCATTAGGTAAATGAACAGTAGAGTCTTTCGAGTTTACAAGAACAGATGCATTAACATGTCTCTTGAGAATGTGTAGTTGAGGTACTCACCCGGCTTCTTTACAGTAATATGCCACCTCAGCAGTCCAGCCAACTGTTGAAGTATATATTTAACTCTAACATTACATTCAAGTTACAGTGGGGCTCTAAAATGGGTCCATTGACAGAGTGATCTTTTGTCATAACCCAGTCTGTTTACCTCACCTACCTCCCAACCAACCCCACCCAGTACAAAACTGTAGGAAATGAGAAACTCATTGAGTGTTACAATCAGCAGACTTAATAATGGCTGCAAAGTACTTTTACTGAGGTCATCATATTTAACATGTTGAAAAATAGTTAATGCAAATTCATATTCAGGCCCCTTTTTTACTTTTTCTTTTTTCTTTTTTTCTTTTTTTCTTGATGCACTAAAATCACATAATTTTTTTGGACTTTGGACAATCTCATAGTTTGAATCCACCTGGAAGATCAGGAAGTTCTTTACAGGTCAGACAGCGCTCAGAAATTGATAAAGAAAAGGATCCTTTAAAAGGCAAAATCAACTTTAAAGTCCTCTCACATGGATCTGTCAACAAGGGGAATGTTAGTGGCAGGTGCTGCTATTGTGAAATGTATCATCACCTGAATCTGTCTGGTCTTAATTACCATTTATTATTAAGAAGTTGTAGCAGTATAAGGTAGTACAATTAAGCACTTACATATCAACTGAGGATACATTTTGAATGAATAATAAATGTGTGACACTTATGCAATGAAACAAAAAAGTTTGAGAAAACCTTGGTAAAAGGTTAGAAGCTTTGAAACAGTATTTGGCACTAACTTTGTCAGAATATTTGCATACTAAATTAAGCCTTGAGTTCAGGGATTCAGTATTAGCATCTTTTTATCTGAAGTTTGTATAAAAACTACTTTTCTCTAAATTAATACTTGATACCTTTATAAAATTAGACTCATTTACTGTTTACTTGCATATTTTAGGCTGCAGTGGCAGAATAAATGACCACATGTCAACTAAAATCACATTATTCCTGTATAAATAAGTCCCATAAACTTTAGTGGAATAAAGTGATATTCATAGGTTATACATATAACATTTAAACATTCATTTATGAAAATCACATATTTTTGAGAAAAAGCTTCCTTCTTTTCAACAATTTTGATAACTCCATATGACCTAGAAGCCATCCTTGTCTATGTTAGTCACTAAAATGGGGAAGAAGAAAGAAGGACTTTGGCAAAGAGACAGGAAGAGGAGAGGCAGACAGAGCAGGAATAAAGTATGAGAATTAATGGATTTCTCTGCCGATTTATATTCCTCTGCAGTCGCTCCAGTCATCCTCTTTCCAGTCGGTCATTGTCTCTATCCATGTCTGTTCATCTCTGCCAATGAGAAGGCAATTACACATGAGCATAAATGTATATTTCAAACACCATTAGTAAGTGGTTTCAAATGAAATAGGTCATTGAAGCACATATCTGCTCAAGAGGATGCAAGCAATTGCTGGAGTGTGAAGAATGAATTCTCTTAAGGGAAGAAAACCCACTCATTAAATTTTTATTGTGAAATTTACTGAAATTCTATATGTTGCAGTTCACCGTAAAAAATGTATCTGCAGTTACGTGTAATAATATATTCACTAATCTATATGTAATGAATTTCCAACTGCATGTGATTCAGAGGGTTAAGTGTTATGTTAAGGCAGGTTTTTCCTGCATAATTTTTCAGGGTCCAATAAACACCTTGTTTGTTGGGGCAACATCTGCCTTTTGAGCAAATCTGCCCAGATGGAAGCAAATTGAAGCTGCTGGTGTCCTGTGGAGGACTTACAAAGGATTGTTTGTGCACAGCTGGAAAGGTCCTGCCGAGAGACGAGAGCTGTTTGATTGTGCTGAGGTAGACGGCGGCTGCAGGCTGCATGGACCTGGAATGTAACGGTAAGATAGCCCACGGCCTGGTGTAGAGATTTGGGCCTGAAGATGCTATCATGCCTGGAGGGGGGAGCTACAGGAGGTGAAATAGTGCTGTGTTCTCAGAATGAACCTTAAAGCTGCAAGTTGGCCTTTTCACATTTTCAGAAAATGTACTATTCTGTTGGCTGGAATCTGTGTTAAATGTGGTCCTTGCAGCAAAAAAAGGAGTGTGGTTAGTATCTTTGCCTTTAAGACGATAGTGGAAAAGATGAGAAAGAGGGAGGTCATGCAAGACTGATGCTGAGCTGAATTCAAACTAACAAACTAGCAGTCGTGGACCATGTGTGTGAATATACCTCGAGCCCCAAAGTTGGGTATTTTGCCTCTCTTGCAGGTTTGTTATCCTGTGGTGTGTCATATCCTTGGAAGGTTTTATTGGAAGAAACTTAGTTGGGAACACTGGTGTTCTTAAAATCTAAAGAAGAGTAATTATTATTGCTTTCTTAGTAGGGACTTCATCTCATGGCCTATTAAAAATCTGAATTTTGATAGCAGTGTCATGGGAGCAATGATATAATACATATGCCCTTAAACATGATGATAGCCTAAAGAATCTGCTTTGAATAACAACGCACTGATACAGGTTTTGACCCTTATTACAGAGGGGTATTTTGAATATATTTGCTAATTTATTACTAACAAATGACAGCTTTTTTTGCATTTAGCTGAAGTTCTGTCCCAATTTTTGAGAAATAAAATTGATAACAATGTCTATGACTGTGTTTGGAGAAGCATTGGATCCTCCTCTTGCTTTTATTAGTGCATTCATTATCTGTGTGGGCTGATAATGTGCTGACATGTATGAAAATATAAAAACAGAATTACTTTGATGATAAGCACCTAAATGGAAAACAGCTTTTGACTGATGCATGATAATTAGAACCTGACTGCAGCTCAGGTGTATCATTGACAGAAAAACTTATAATTATTGACAAAAAGTTCCCAAACCTTTCATTCATAAAAAACTCTTGAAACAACTAGTTTTTGACTGGGCCCCCTTTTGCAAGATGTCTTTAATAAAATCTATTAAAATAACATGCAAATGTTGAGCCATACTTTTTAAATGTGGACTCATTCTTGTGAGTTTCACTTGGCCAGGAGTTTTCAAATATAAGCAGCTGGGATTTTGTCGACTGGTCTGTTTGTATGCTCCTCACCCTCCCGCTGTTTATCAGGTATAATGTTTACCATGGCTAGTCTCCCATATCATCACCATGCTAACATGCCCTGAAGAAAAAGCACAACTGAGGCTGATAGCTTGGGTAACTGTGGACTCATGAATGGAGCTTTGGCCTCATGCAGACACTGCTGTGGACTCTGTGGTATGGTGGAACTGTAGATTTACTGCTGCACTCCTTTCTGTCTTCAATTCCAGCTGCTAACAACAGCACCAGACAGCTTCTGGCTGAAATTCTGCTGAGCAGCAGCATGTTACTGATGTTAAGCCAATCAAGTCAAACCCAAATAATGGCTCAGAGTCAGAAATGCCTCTAATTGGCTGCCTGTTGAGCATCTCTACTCAAAGTTATGTCAATTAATTTTTTTGCAAATTGTTGCTCTTGTTTCTTTGTTCTCATGGATGGATAATTAGCCTAGAAAATCTACTTGTACTTTGAAGTCTTCTTTAAGTTTTGGATTCTCATCTTTTCTGAGAAACAAGTGCCCATTAACGTGTCTGTGTGGGTTGACTCTCATGCAACAGACTGCCTGAAGTCCAAACTTACTGTCACAGTCACACTGTTAATGCCAAAGAACTTATTGGGGACGTGACATTGACATGTGAGATTTATGTACAGTAGCAATCAGTCGGCCGATCGAATCTCTATATCTAGCATACATCCTCCTAATAGCAGGTTTGCACTTTCCCTGGGTCCTGTAACCTGACAGGTCAAGTGTGTAGAATGTACATAAATGCAAATGTGCTGACAGCACACATATGCCCATATCCAATATTCATTTATGAGTGCATGCATGGGCAAACTGCTTTCAGTGGCTGCAGAGCGGCAACAGCTTCAGTCCCCCATCTGCTTTCAGGCATCATATAGAGTGTAGGACTTCCACATTTTGACAGCCATCAAATCCCAACAGTCGCTGTACTGCATAAAAGGAATGCAGGAGGACTTGAAGCATAAAAATACACTTCAGGTTATGTTTGCAATGCAGTAAAGTGTTGTTACTATTATAGCTTTGTAGACAACACTATTTATAGAGCACACTGGTTTTGTTTGCCATGTATGAGATAAAGAACTGCAGATAAAATGCCTCATCTTGGCCATAAGAATCTAACCCTCTGCCCAAAACAAGGGGAATAACTTTTTAATAATCTAAATTTTATTATTCTATATCCCTGAGTAGAATTAAGCTCAAAATGACCTTCATTTATAATACATTAAATGGGGATACTTGATGGAGGACATTAAAAATTTTACAAACCTCAATATAACCAAAGAAAAACAAACTTTCTCTCTTGTTCACTTGTGCTTGAGGTTTGTTTACCAACTCTCTCTTTATCTGTGAGTTTAGTCTGCTTGAGAAGCACGGGCGGTGGCAAGGTTCTGGATTGGTTGGGATTCAGCCCGGTCATAGGGCAATGGAAGAAAGTGGTGAACAGTTGAAAAAAATGTAAAAAATTAAGTCAGTTTCACTCTGATTTAACCTGAATGTTGCTCTCCCATTGTCCTGGTGCACATTATCCCAACAGCATGAAACAATATGATGTAGTGTATGCTGAACTCAAACCAGTTTATGCTGACAGCATCTTTCATGACACTGACCTGAGCTGAGTCGTAGATCGATTCCTCAGTTGGTTATTAACCAAAAGGCTGTCACTGTCCTGAGATCAGTGAGGAAGCCACTGTGCACAGTTCAAAAGGTCACTCACTTTTTATCGACAACTAAGAAGGAAGAGGACGATCAGTGGTTTACTTATTCCACCTGCAAGTGTTAAGACAGAAAAAAAAACATGGAGGATATTAAGGGAGTGACACGAGAATTTTTCACTTAAATGTGACCCAGCCAGGATGCTGTTCATTATACACACTGACTCGTGTGAATCTCATCACTAACCCTGCTGATGACCTTTACTTTGTGTAAACACAGCATCTCTTACCTCCCAGGCATTAACAAGTATCTGTGGAGTAGCAGGAGTGATGCTGAAACAGCACCCTGGCCTTGTTGGCCATCAACAAAATGAAAACCTCATTGGTGAGTTTGAGTATATTTCTAATAATAGGGTTTATTTGGAAACGGTGCTGACTATGTTTTGTTTGGTCTCTGGGGCCACCTGTTGCATAGCTCTCTCTCTTTTTGTGTGTGTGAGGAGTGTGAGAAGTTTTGCATACTTTGTAGGGTTTTGGACTAAGTGTGATAATTAGAGCAACTGTAAACAGGACTAACAGTAGTCAGTTGTAGTGACTGTCCATTCACTGCTGTCATTTTGTGTGTGAACAGAGCAGCCAGTGCATTCATCTAATTCATTGCTTCATCAATAATATTTCAAGCTGTCAGGAGAGCTACTATTTTATTGTATATGTATTCAAATTGAAATACTGACATCGATTGGAGCCTCACCACAGTAACGATCAGACGTCTCTCCTTCTATTAAAACCAGTGGTACTCACTGCTTGCTGTCTGGATGTTGCTGCAGACTAATTGTTGCAGTGAGGAACATTCAGCACTGCCAAAGGAAAGTTCCTGATCCACCAGTAAACTGTCCTCAGAGCAGGGGCCCATTGGTGCTAGTAATTACAGCTGAGAAATTTAATTTAGATCCTGATGAAATAGAGAAAAAGTTTTCAGATTCTTAAGATGGTTTCTGAAAAGGGCCCTGAGGTGAAATTAAGCTCCACTTGTTTTTGCTCTGATATTGTTAGACAAGATTTGTTTTCCCAACCCACTAAATGCAACAAGTGGTTTTAAGTAAAATGGAGACAAATGAGACATGAAGTATTTCAAATAGTCCTTAAATGTTCAACTTGTTCTGTGCTTGAACTAAACCTGCAATAATTGACTTGCCTCTTGGGGGCAGCAGGAACAAACTTTGAAAACAGCATTTTTGTCACAAGCTGATATGAGAAACTTGTTAGGAAAAATTAGTCGGTGTTGCGATTTTCTTTGCTTTCCTGTCAAAAAAGAAAGCACCCTCTCATTCCAGGGAAAAGATTGGGATAAAAATTACTGGCTGGTTAGACTTTCAAAATAAAACTTGCTTTATCACTTTGTTGCTTTTTCAGTGACAGTCACGACTTGGTTGGATTTGGGCACCATAACTGTTATGTTTAGCCAACTATCAACATTAAGTACTGGGGATGAGAATTGAATCTGGGTCCTCTGTGTCAGAGTCCTGTGTTTGACCCTACACTCTAGCTCGACCTTCACCACAGAGGACTTTTTGCTCTTTATAATGCATTTATCCTTCACTCCCTCCATTACTGCCTGCTCCTGTAACTGCAGCTTAATACACACAAGAGGTATCCTCTTCCAGTGAGGCAAAAAGTCACACCAACCCTGTGATTTCACCTGCGCGGCTTTGAAACTTTCCAGGTTCTGGGGAGCATTTTCAGATGTGATACACTTTATTGGGTGATTTATTGGCTGAGATTTTCCTAATTTTTTCGCTTTTGGGTTTATAATTACATGTTTCTTGCTTTGTTTCTTGCAAAGCAGACTATGCAGTTGCGGTGTTTTCTGTTTTTCTTTTTTTTTGTCAATTAGGTGTCTGTTTAGTGATGTGATCACTTTGTAGAATTGTGATCACCAAACAAATTATTTTATTGTACTCTGGTTGTTTCAGGTTTGATTTTTTGGGCCTGATCGAAGCTCTATTCTCCATAGTAGAACAGAAAGCTGCTTTTGGGACCCATCTGAAATGCACTGCAGCACATCCAGTGGAATGACAAGCATTATTTTACTTACACACCATCCTCTGGAAGATGAGCGTCTCACAGGCAACTGGTCTGGTCTGTTGTTGCATGGAGAAGAACAGGTAATGTTGGTTTTTTACGCATAAATAAGCGAGAAGCCGCAGATTTGAGTTCTCTGCAGGTTCATCAGAATGAGTGACCGCTTTTACATTTTCACATTGTCATAAAACACATAGTTACCACAAAGTATCACTTACAGCCATTTTAGGTAAAGAAAGGAACCAGTAAAGAACAATGCTGAGAGTCACATATGCAACAAAGAAAGAGACATGGGGAGATAAAACAGTCATCACTGGTCCCGAGCATCTGTTTCATCATTACTTTGATGTTCTAAACAGGTTAATGTTTTCTTTAGGAGTTTAGCCTCATTTGCAGTCATTAGTTTAGCATGAATTAAACATCTGCGTGTGTCTGCCACTTATTCTTGTAAATGAGAAGGTTGCATTAGCATAGCAGATGGCTTGATACTTAGGGTGCGAATACACTTAAGGAGCAATGATCTTTAGCTCTGTGTCTCTTTATCGCTTATCGCAGCGCTCCTCTCTTCCTCTCTTTCTCTCTCCTCCCTGCCTGCCTCACACAGTCTAAAGCCTTTACAGTAAAAACGTTTCCTCACACATATCAAGGCCTCACTAATAAACATATTTTACACCTTTTTTCCACACTTTTTAACAACTTTTTTCCACATCCTGCAACAGGATGTTCTTTTTTTGAGGTTATATTAATGTTCTGAACAAGTTAAAGAGGCAATGTTGCTCAGAGTTCCTCTATCAAATCGATGTGATTGGCAGATAAAAAAAAAATGTCATAGAATTCATCCCACCAAATGCATTTGCCTGATGGTTCATGTATTACTCATCTGTATCACTTGTGCACGATTAATCATCCAGATCAGGTCCCAAAGGTTATTTAGATTGTTCCAAAACATTTTTATCAGCTCTGGGATTCTGGGATGTTGTTAATTTTGTATTGTAATGGTAACTAATTATTTAATTTTTATTTATTTTTAAATTGAAATGTAAACCCCCTCGCCTCGTTTGTTCCCCCTGTTAGGGGGATGTTGTAAATCCATCACTGATAAGCAAGTTCTGATAGGAGCTGCCTGATGATCCTTGTGTTTGTGTTAATACCTCAATTCACTGCAATATGTCTGGGAACACCAACACAACCAGGATCTTATTTGCCCACTTTTGTAGGTGGCTGTGTGTGAGATGTTCGTCATGCCTGAGAGCATACACTGAGGTTAGGGTTTTATGGATTTTTGTCCCATCCAATCACAATCTAATTTTCCAAAGCACACACTCAAGTTGAATAGAAAAGTCGTTTTATTCATATTCATACCCTATAAGACGTGGAGGAACAGGATGGTTTTATGTGTGTGCTTTTAAAGGGTGTAGAATTCATGTGTAACTCAGTGAAATGGTTTCCATGCACGAACTATAGATATATAATATAGAATATGTTTTTCCCCATGGATTTAAAGTAATAAAGAAACTGGCAGAACTATTAGACACCTAAATAGAAACTAACAAAGAAAGAAAGGACATCAGGAACACTTAAACAGAAACTTAACTCAAGTAAATGATTTATTTAAGTAACAAAATGAGGATGATTCACACAAGGACAGTTGTATAGAAGATGGACAAGTGTTTTAAGTAAAAAAAAAAAACTCAGATATATTTATTTTGAACTTGTAAGATGGATAACCATGTTATTTTGGGATTTTTAAATAAATAACAGTAAAATAATAAACAAAAATAATAAACAAAAATAAACAGTAAGTATTGGCAAAAGGGAACCTCCAAGGTCAGGTCCAAGGGTTTATTGACCTATCAGCACTTCTCGGCATCTCTTTGGGTTCAGCTTAGTCTCAGGTAATGTATCTGCAAGTTTCTTTGGCTTTGAGCACAAATTTTAGACCCCTGAAGACCTGAGTAGAGGAGACAGAAGTGCACTGTGTTGAATCATCTATAGAAATCTGTACTTTTTTATTTATTATTCTTTGCATTCTGGTGAAGGTTTTATATAAACATTATAATTATTAATCTCTGTGCACTTAATGACAGCCAGTTTGGGTGCTTTTTCTAACTAGATAACTTTATCACATATAAAACACTGCAAGAAGCTGTCAGAGGGGGTTGACATAGGCACATTCTGTTGATGGCATGTAAGCAAGTAAATAAATGTTACAGCTGCTGCTCTGCATACTAACTGAGTCTGTAACTCCTGTGTTATAAAAAATTTGTGGCCACTATTGGTATAAATGATCCCAAGCATGGGGTGTGTAATTTGTACGTGTGTGTATCTCGCAATAATTCAAGGTATTGAATTGGGAACAAGCACTGCCACATGGCAAACTTCAACTTCACACACACAAACGACCTACATGACCAGTGGAGCAAATATCACACATGAGTGCGCACATGCACGCAATGGCACACACTCATAAATATGAAGGGCACAGCCAGCCAAACGTGTAAATATCACAAACATGTACACAATAATACACACCACCACACTGACACTCATAGACGCAGTCATGCCAGATGAGTAAATATCAGCTGTGAGTAGACAAAAAAAAGGCTTGCTGATAGGCACAAACAGCCAGATCTGTATCTGATTAAATCAGATCTGTATCTGATTGAGAGCCACATATGAAAATGATCCAAATCAGATTTGAAATGATCAGATTCAGTGTGATTTGTGGTGATTTGTGCTGTTCATACTTGAGTCACATTAAAACATTAAAAATTTGATTTTGGAACACTTAGGCATGCAGTGTGAATGTAGCCAAATACTGCCTATTCAATGTCATGTTAAGCTTAGAAATATGTTAAATTACATCTTAAAACAGTGAAATATCATTTTGCTCTTTTAGATCAAACTTGAACAGTATCACCAGCATACATTTGCTCTACTAAACAAAGCCTCTTAGCAATTTAAAATACAATTGCTGTCCACCCTTTTTGACAGGATATGTATAGCAAGATAGAAAAAAAAGCTTCAATTCATTCAAATTTATCCGTCCTTACTTACTGCAATTATTAGGTATCAGTAAAACAAAATATTTATAAATGGACTATATTCATGCAGTCTGACTCAAGTTGGCGTTTACCCATTTTTTCATTAATGGCAGGTGGCTTCTCCACAAAGTGCCAACCTTCTCATCAAGAAACTCAAACACACACACTTACACACCAATAAAACAGCCATTGGGAGCAAATTGAGGTTCAGTGTTTTGCTCAAGGACACTTTGACATGCAGACCAGAGAAGACAGGGATTGAACCACAGGCTTTCTGACAAGCAGATAACCAGCTTTGCCTCTTGAGCTACAGCTGCTAAAATTCAGCAGGCTGTATTAGTGACCTAGAGAGAGGAACAAAGGCAGATACAGATCAGGGAGACAGAAGCAGGCTGATGTTATTGGCACTAGGATATTTAAGGTCCAACAATATGAAGTTAGGCGCTAGTATTGTAGGTGCAAATAAGCATTTGATGCCAATGCTGCATAAAGATCAATTCAGTATTGTTCAATCATATAAATAGAAATCAATTCAATACACTAATTATCTCAATTGATTTGTAGTGCCGAAAGAGTTTAATTTGACACTTTTTTTTGCCTCTCATACTTGCAAAATTACAACCCCCTCATTTTCAGTCAGTATATCTGAAAGATGGTTCAAGCCAGCTGTAGATGTTCAGAATATAAATAGACAGTTGAATCCTGGAGAGGCTGACGTGCCGTACAGTCCACAAGGAGACCATCCTCCTCGCTCAAGTGTTTTACCTAATTGAACTTTAACTGCATGAGAGGCATGAAGTTGGATCTCATTAAGGCAGCGAGCATGAAGGATAGATCTCTCTCATATCTGTGTTTTAATTGCCAGCTCTCCTTTATAATCAGATTAGCTTGAGAGAGCAGCGAAGAGCCAGATAAGACAAAGAAGTAATTGAATTATAGGCAAAGCGAGAGGGAGCACATGGGAGAGGCAGAAGAGGCTGTTTGTGGGAGAAGAAAAAGAAACATTGCGCCGACTGGTTGTGAGAGAGAAATGAAATATTAGGGATTCAGTGAGAGAAAGAATGTCAAGTGGGTGAGAGACATTCACTAATGGTCTATCATCTGATAACCACAGTTCATCGGCCAACTCAGAGTGGTGCCAGGTTGGTGTGACAGTGTTGGCTGGACTTGGGGCATCATTATTCTGTTTATTACAGGGTCATCTTTGTGGCAAGCAGCTCTGTCCGCCTCCTGAGAAGATAGTGGTTATCAAACCCACTCATCACGCTGATGAAAGAATGAGGATATCTTTTGTGTTGTGATCAGTAAGAAAAAGATGCTGCTCCGGTTTATCTGTGTGGATGCACAATGAGCATCCATGCTGGCTCAGGATGAAACAGTGGAGGCTGCAAAGAGATAAAATGTTTCCACTAGGGGGACTTTTTTTCTGTAAAGTGATGAAACAACAATGTAACTGTATTGTGTTAATCATTGTATTAATATTATTTTTGGCAGCTAACTTTGAATAAAAATGTAAATAACAATAAAAAAGATTAAATGCAAAAAAATAGAGTATTTTTCTGACATCTTCAATTTCACTAAATTTTGGTTACGGCCACTTTCGAATAATCTCAACACAGTTACAAACACAGCTATCCTGGTGACATTAAAAGAAGAGATAATAGCTCTGCCTTTCAAACTCATCAGCAAATGACCCCTGTGGGTTTGAAGGTAACTAACAGTGAATCATCACAGAAACACAGCAAACAGTTCACTAAGTTGTTACGGTCAAAAGCCACATCATTCAATTCAATTCAGTTTTATTTATATAGCGTCAAGTCACAGCAAAGTTGTCTCAAGACACTTTACATATAGAGCATGTCAAGACCACACTCTATAAATACATTTATATTTTAGATTTA
>JAPZDY010000026.1:3431817-3442776 GCA_029783645.1 Ctenochaetus hawaiiensis
GTAACTCACGGGAGGCTGGCTAAAATTGCGGAAAAGTTGCGGTGATTGGAGAAAATTGCAAGGTCGTGCTGAATTCAAGGAGATTGGCTGAATTCACGTGATTTGGTGCGATCGCAACATCGCGAATTCCTGGAGGGACTGTCTTAATATCATAATCCTGTTCAACTTCACTTCTCAATCCACAGGTATTTAAAAAACGCTTTTTATGCTCAGTTTCCAAGCCAACGTTGAAATAAACTGTTGCTTACTTAACAATGCTGGGTTATATCTGAGAGGTACAGTTTTCTCCCAAAGCCCAGATAAAAGCTTTGTACATTAACTGGCAACTCTAAAATTTCCCACTTATGTGTTATATCATGAACTGGCAACTGGTCCAGGGTGTGCCTGTCTCTTGTCTAATGTTAGCTGGGGTCAGTTACAGTCCCCTGCCACCTTCCAAAGCAGTTATACATGGCTAACAAACATTACAGTTGAATCATTTTTTCACCCAGCATAATAACAATCCTATCATGATCTGTACAAAGAGTCATTGTTGCAAAGGTTATCCTAATATTTTGAATTCAAGGAGACCGTACAAACCAGTACATTAAAAAAAATAAGTGAGGATACAGACTGTTAACTCTGCCTTGTACAAACCTTATAAATAGTTAGCGAAGGACACTCAAGTATGTCTTTGTTTCTACCCTGTGCAAATTATATGTCAGCATTTATCTTACAAGAAGAAGATAGAGGGATCTTTGTCCATGAGGTTTGCATGTTTCCCAATGTTTATGTGGCGTGTATTCCCCACAGGTAATGTTATTTCCTTCCACAGTTCATGAGCAGATCAAGGATCACATGATTTGCCCCAGGCTGTGAGAGAGATCACATGCCATGTTTTTTTGTCTGTGTGTTTGGCCCACAGGTAGTCTTGAACCGCTTAAGGTGTTTCTCAGTGGATCGATGGATAGATGAGTGGTTACCTGTTGCTGCAGTAACTCATGTATGTTCAGTCAACTATGATATATGAATAAATGAACAGACAAACATAATCAATACAAAACCATCTAAAGTTTAAACCTATGTATTGCTTTTATAAGGTTTCAGCTGTCTGGTTGACTGAAGTCATTCAAGACTTCACATATCAAATAATCAACAAAAGCACACTGTTCTCTTTTTACACAGAACGAAATGATGTGCAGCTCACTCCGGTGCAACACATTTAATTTTTTGTAAAATCAGTGATTAACACATAAAGATCTCAATCCTCAGTGTCTGCATTGCTCTGTATTACACTGCACTGTCTGACGTCTAACTCTACTAGTGACTATCACAAAACACATATTACAAATGAAACAAATCAAAAATATTCAAATTACAGTCATGTAGTCTTGTAATGAACACCTTTTTTAACCAAAAGTATTTCTCTGATTTTGGCATTATCAGAAATGGCAGGGAAAAAAAGAAGAAAAGAAAAGAAAAGAAAAGGGGAAATTAATGATGTAAATGGTGGTTTATGGGCAAATTATGCAGATTTCAGAGAGCAGTTATGGCCAACTTTGGTCAAACACAACATGAGCCTGACTGTCTGAATAACAATACAAAGTCCTAATGAGTAGTGTGTACATGAGGCCAAGCTAGCTCACACTGCATTAGCTTTGATATTCTGAACATGTTCAGTTACAACACTTACAACAAACAAACCTCACCTTTTCAAAGAACATGTCATTAACATTTACATCATATATGTATGATATTAAGAACCACCGACCTTGTTAATTCACAGTTATCTCTTTCTTTTGTCAGTTTGAAGATGCGAGATTACTGTAGACCACACTGAGCAGTCTCCCTAAGGAGGTGATGCCTCCATAAGGCTCAAATAAAACTTATCTAATAAACTAAACTATTTCATTTTAAATTACACAATGTCTGAGGGTTTATTATCTACTCTAGTTATCGTCTTTTCATAATTGACAAATAATTTACATACCATACTTACCTAAAAAGGAAAGATGAAATCACTGATTATTTCACAAGTACTAACTTTCTGCTCACTTACAATTTGCTTGTGTGTGAGTATGCTTTGGCATATGTATAAATCGCTGTCCACAGACACCCGTGTGACTACTTGTTTGTTGTACGTGTACCAGAAACAGAACATGTGTACAGATTGTTTGTTGGTATTTTGATGAAACCTACCATGATTATGCTTCTACCGTGGCTAATCATCATAAACGACTGATAATTCATCAGTTATCATTCATCAACATGTGTTATGAGAAAATCTGAGAATGGAGAAAATGAATAATAAACAGAAGAGATGTCTAATTAGAGGATACTCTAGAGAGAGGCAACACATAATTGAGTAGGAGGTGCAATCAAAAATTTCTGAGTGTTTCTGTTTTGCACCAACAGAGCACTGTACGCTAATGTGCGTGAAGCAGGTGCAAGAAAGAATTTTAATGAGAAAGTATTCCAAAAAGCATCACTTGATTTTTATCAGCACCGAAGTGACACATGACTCTATGACCACTGGTATGTGTGCATTTGTGATTTCCTGACTCTGCAGCAGAAGCAGCTCCATATTCCAAAAGCTTCTTCTCACACACCAGTGGTCCCTCAGTTGTTGGAGAATTTTGACAGTTCTAATCATCTTGCTTTTTTACTGGTGTCTCAGTAATCTGGTTAACACGGTACCCTGTGCTGCTCCGCTGAACGTCGATATCACTAAGCACACACACAGACCTTTTGAATTTCACATGGGTTCTCGAATTCATCCTGCATATTGACACTGGTATAGATTCTTTTGTTCACACTGACATCTGGAATCTTGAGGCGAGGCTTGTCCCTTTATTTTTCTAGCATTGCTACAAAGCCAAGGAACTATGACAAAGGAGTACAGAATTATTTGAGTGAATAATTTATTGACTAAATTTCCATGCAGCCTATTAATGTACTAAATATGTCAGGGAAATAAATGTGCAAATAAATATTGAATGAACCAGTCAGCATTTTAGTGTTTTATAGAACATCTTGATATGCTGTCCATCCATTTTCTTTTATTCACCTTTACAAAGAGTTTTCAAATTATTAATTACTGTATGGGTGCAGTTGAGGAAGCAGTAATGAATGTGGTCATGTTCTCCCACAGAGAAACCTCTGAACCATCCATCTTTTAAGCCTCCTTCCTCCACTGATTGCTGTAAATTAGATCTTTATCTATAATATTTTTTATTATACCATGACTATATATACTGCTTCAGATGCACAGGCACCCATGTCTTCTACCTGCTGTTTTCCATTTTACTCACTGATTCTGTGCTTGAAAGAAATGAGAGTGAAGGGGAGAAAGGAAAAAGTGAAAACCAATAAAATCAGAAAAGACAAGGCTGTGGGAGAGAAAACTAAAAGTTCGTACTCCACAGTCAGCAAACACACTTTTCAATATCTTTAAAAGGCGGTTTCCAAGAACTCATGAAAATAGAAAAAGAATGAAATCAGCAAGCTACAAATCCACGTTGTTGCACATAGTGGATTGCTTGAGAGTGTAAAAGCTGCTACATCCTATCGTGTTGGACATGCTGTCACATTAACATGTGTGTGATACATGGGCTAATGCTTCTCCATATCTGGATTTGTAAATAGACAACTATGTGTTTGCCATATCAGCTTTGTAAGCTGATGATATGTCAGTTGTCTCAAAAAGCTGGTTCAGCTGGCAAGCTCCTAAAAAAATAAGGAAATTAATCAGCTTCCATTAGTGCAGAGTGTTTTCTAAAAATGCAATGCAGAAATGCCAACCTAAATTAAAAAAAACTGTGATGAATAGTCTAGAAATGTTTACTTTGTCACCAGATTGCGGACGAAACTTTTTTTGTTAGAAGTTTTGTTCATGTATGTGATATAACTCAGTGATTGTTCAACATGTGCCTATTTGCTTACTTATTTGCAGAGCATTTTTCTCCACAGTAAATCACCTGTCGAGAGTTTAATGGTTGTTTGTACTAAAACCATGAACTCCATGAAACAATTAGAAAGTAACACATTTCTGTCCTTCATGGGCTTTCTCTCTTTCTCCAAGAAAAGAAGGAAAGTCTGGAAAAAAAAGGAGTTTGGCTTATCAGCTCTAGGGGTAGATTTAGAAAAGGTTTGCATGAAAACGGTGAACTTGGTAGCACAAGAAAACATGAGGGAGCCGATTTACTAAGTATTGCATCTATTGTATATGCCCAACAGCACATCTTGACCATTTAGTGCATTTGCTATAATGATAGGGATGTAACTTTAGCATCAATTTTGCAGTAATAGTACATATATATATGTACACATATACATGTATATGTGTACATATTACTCTTGTTATGTACTACTATTATGTACTTCTTATTTTTAACATCTTTATTATATTGCTCACTTTGCACCTTGCGTTTAACATACAGGTATGTATCATCTACTATGGTTTCATTTTAGCATGCAGGTGTGTCTCAGTCCTAAAGTGTAAAATTATGATATGGCATTAATTTGGAGTCCCTTTGCCACATGAGTGGGAAGGTAATGAAAACAGTTCAGCTTTTTCCACAAAAGTGTTTATATAAATAATGATGGGCATTAAAATCCAAAAAAAGTGTAATTTTCTAGTGCAATTTTCCATCATATAAGCATCGATATGGATTTAGAGATAATAATTCCATAAAAACAACAGCATTTACATGACTTACCAAACATGCAATCACCAGCTTCTGGCACACACCTGTAAAAAGTGTGTTTTCATCTGACTGCTGGTAAGTAGAGAGTCAGTACATGTGAACTTCAATAGGTTAAGTGTCGTTTCAGGGTCTCTGTGCTGCTGGAAATCCTCCCTAGTTCAGCTCTGAGTAAATAGGATGAATATCATACGTGATCTAAATCAGGGATAATGGAGCTCTCCGGTGGATAATCCATTAAAAATCTTGCCCCTAATGCAAGTTTAAAATAAATAATTTCTTCTTCCATCTATCAGTAAGTCAAATGTGGCTACAGTAGAGTATGTATCGACCCAGGTCACTTTGGTAGGATAGAGTGAGAGTGACTGATAACAGTGACACACGAGGTCAGTGACATTTCGCTGCAAAGGAGAAGCAGCAGCATCAGTAGCATTTATTGACTGCTTTTGATGTATGAACAGTCCAAGGAATTTGTTCTGTAGTCGTCCCCTGAGGAGGAAAGTCACTGACACGTTAGCAATGATCGCGTCCTCCTAGATGACCTGGCAAAGAGAGGATGAGCTGAGGTACACAGGAGAGAGAGAGAGACAGATCCATCTGAAAATCTGTCAGACACATATGCACATGGCTGTGCGCGACCCAACAGTCCATCCACACCCTTTCTATTAATTCTCATGTTTCTAGTCTACTGCTGAGTTTCAGCAATCAATAGAAAGCTGTATTACTGAGTGAGGCAGCTATTATTAAAGGTCACTATCATTGGATTATCTCCACATTGGGTTTTTTCTCATTGTTGTGTGCTTTTTTTGACATTTAGCGATGCTTTGTTAGTATCCATTCAACAGGCAAATCTCATGGATCTGGTATTAACTTGAACCTCAAATAAATTAAATGTAATAAATGAGATATTGTAAGCTTGCATCTTTTTTGGAGGAAAAATCTTCTTATCCTTATCAGCAAATAGTGTTCACCTTGTAAAGCTAATTACACAGAAATTAATTAAAACTTTCATTCTACTTCAAGCAAATGTCAGAACGATAAATTAGGTCCATTTATGTCTCATTTATGTTCTATGCCCAATGAAAAACTTAACACTAAAACCACTTCAAATCATTAAGTTCAAGTACAAGCTATTATCAATGTATGTTTACTATACTGTTTATCAATTAATTCTTGCAATAGAAGCCATTCTCCTGAACCTGTGCTACATGTTATCATTAAGCTCCTCATGCTTCTGACGGATAAAGAATAAAATAAATCAGTGGTGTAGAGATTTTTTATTGTAGTAGTTGTTGTTGTATTTTTAAGGTTGTTTAAAATGTTGAACAACTTTGCATGCTCTGCAGGTCCAAAGAGGCAGGCTGAAAAATCAAACCAAACAAACATGAAGCAAAATAAATCACTCCAAACCAGTTCACCATCTGCTAACAGGCTTATGCATACATAAGCACATGTTGCTGTTTCCAGCAATTAATGAGAACATGAGTTTGTTTGTTTGATAATCCGCTGTGGATTGTTAATGCCAAGAAAACAAAAAACATAAGGCTTTACAAAATAATGTTTTACACACACAGTACATTCAAACTTGTGGACAAAAACAACCCATTCTGATTGTTACCTTGACAAGTGCATCAGTCATTATGAGTCTTTAAAACAACAGCATTAAGTCCTTTGTTACATTAAGTTTCTTGTAAAAATCCCTTGCTGAATTTGCAGCTAAGACAGCAAGGTCTCATCTTCATCCAAATACATTTCTTTTTGTGTTACTGATGCAGAAGGGCTTCTTCGATGTTTGTATTAGACCCCAAGGGGTGTGACACCGTTTCAGTATTAGATGAGCTGGGGAATAGAAGTATTTTCAACTATTAGGGAGCTCTGTCCTCATATGACACAATCATAACATGGGCAAAAAAGCTTAGTCTAAATGTACGGGAATGTTTGAGGATGGGGGATTTTTCATCCATTGTTTTACAAAATTCAAAATTCTGTTCATCCTGCAGTTTTTTAGAAAAAAATCCCAGTCCAGATGGAAATGCAATAACTTAATTGACAGTCAAGAGTATGCATGCATACTCTCACGTCCCAGGCCAAAAACTGTTTTTACTGTCAACATTTCAACACTAAAAATAGAGTAAGTGTACATCTTCCACCTGGAGGAAATATTTCAAATGGTCTGTTTTCTGTGGCATAAAAAGCAGCTTGTGTGTAGACAGAAAAACAAAAGTCATGGACAGAGTTCTGCATCTTGATATTAACTTGCACATGTGAGGTCAGGAGGTCATGAGACTTTCTTATGAATAAGTGTTATTTGTTTCGAAAGAAATAGTGAATGGAAAGAGGGAAAAAAAGCACTTGAAGAGAACAGATTCAGAGTGTCTTCATATTGTCTCTCAGTCCTCGTCTCTCTGGCCTTGGCTACACTGTGTTCTGGACATGAGTGATTCATTCAGTTTGTGCAGGCAGATGGTTTCTGCTTTAACTTCTCCTTGCTGGGTCAAGTCACTCACTCACTCTAAAAGGCTGTTTACTGTATTTATTTTCCAAAGACAGCTTTTTTGCAAATTTTCCTCAGTACATGGAGCAAGCATGAGCTTGGCTTTAGACAGCTCCATCTGTGATCACTGCTGTTTTAACTTAGAGAAAAGACAAATAAAGCAATGTTCAGAATTTCTTCCCGCACTTTGGTTATAGATTTATGTGCATCACAGGGTTTTGTGCCAGCTAAGAGCCATTTTCCTCCGGCACAGGGGCTCAAAAAGCTTTTCCTTCACCTTTGCCCATTTGCTGTTTTGTTGACTCCCCATAAACTTGATTTTTATTCATTCAAACCCCTCTGTAGTTCCAGTCCTTTGTGTCAAGGATGGCAAGCATTTGTAAGTCAGGTGCCTGCCTGCTTTCAGCAAGTCAAAAGTGCAGGAAAAAAGTTACTTTCTTTCCATACCAAGTGATATATGCATCACGTGATCCTATTCAGAAACTTCTGCCGTCACCTTGAACTACATCACTACTGTGACCGCTTCCTGTGTCTTGAGAGGTGCACTATTTCCTCTTTGCTCTTATGTCCTTATTGTCCCCTTTTTTAACAACAGTGTTATTTTTCTTTTTCAGATTCAAGCTGTGTTTTCTTCAATTAAGTGTTTCTGTTTAATGCCACAAATCCAAGACTGTTTATGGTGGCAAAAAGGGCAAAGTCAGGTCATTCATATACACCTTTCCCCAAGTTCAGTGAATATTGTTTGCTGTGCTGTGATAACATGTAACAGTATTTAGCTAACGTTGAATTAGAGACAGATATATTTGGAATGTTTGTTTGAATTGAGTTAAGGTAATGCTGACTTTAAGGTAATATGGTGTTACTCTAACGTTGTTGATGTTGACTCTCAAAGATTAAAATATTATTATGCCTCAATGCCGTATAGACAAGCAATGGGAAATGCTACTGTAACTAGACTAACTTGCAGTGCTGAGAGCTAGCTGACTTACATGACAGCTCATTTCTATCCCATAGCGTCCTCTTCTCATCAGTCTGTTTCTACACATCACAGTGCCCAAGCTCAATGATCAGGGTGTCATTTAAGGATAATTTTGCTATTTGGTTTACTTACAAACAACTGTTGATATCCACTGATCAAAAGCACACAATGGAATGAGGAATAGTTTAATGGCAGTATTTTTTCATTCATTAGTCAAACCAGTGATAGAAATTGCTTCAGACTGTGAGCTATGTAACCAAGTAAAAACAGACGAGCATCTTAAACAAGAAGCTGTGCATTATTTCAAGCTGATCAAACTTGCACGGCTTCAAGATCTCATATACATTTTTATTAGATGTCAAGATTTGTGACAACTTAAATATTTCACTAGTTGTTTGTTTTGCAATATTTTCATTATTGTTAAAATAAAATAAGTGTATAAATAAAGGAATGACGTACTGCTGCAAGGACTTTTTGTAGGGTTTTTATTTGTGGTTTTACATCACAGCATTGTAGGTTTTTGTGAGGTTAGGAGGGTGATAAGTGGTGTTGTAGACCTCCTCCTCTGTTCAGGGATGGTGTTTCCAATTAATGTTAATCACCTCCTCAAACCATCCATCTTTCCTATGGTAAATCTGTACTTTGTTTAAAGAAAGTCACTTCTCCGTCAGGTATAGGTAAGGTGGTGTGTTTTGACTTCCTTTCTTAAGACATGAGCTTCTGTCTTAGGTTGAGTTGTTTGAAAGAAACACAGAGAGAGGTGGTGTTTGATGGAAATCTGTACTCCAGATACATATGGAAAGACATGTTGTTGGATATATTTGTCTCTCCTCTATCGCCCACTGTGGTGATGTTCTTTCTGCATCTTTTTTGCCTGTTTTTACTCAAGTCCAGTCAGAGTTTCTACAAGCCTGAATCGTGTTTATCTCTCAGATGTTCCTGCCCTTTCTCTAAGGCCTGAGTACTTGTTGGTACACTATCAGCTCTGTGTTGCAGGGTTCTATTATCTCCTAACTTGTTCTCCAGTGGGTGGTGAGAGTCAAAAGTGAGCACAGTCCACAGTAGAGTTCAAATGGGCCAAACTGTTGTTTCTATCATCCCCTTGTGTGAACTTGATTACTGTCCACTGAGTTAATGTGTTCTCCACAGAGGTTAAAAACCTGGGACTCTCTGCCAGTGAACTGGAACTGCAGAAGCCTCTTGGTGGCAGACACTAAAAAGTGATTCCCTCCCATCCAAGTCCAGCTGCCCTCCTCAGATAAAAATGAACTGGATGATGAGAATCTTCCCAGATATATCAAAGATAGATTATTTATTAACTAATCTTTGTCATGCAAATGATTTTCTTTTGTTCATGGTCCCTCCACATGGGTACAAACTGTGCAGCTGGTACACCAAATCAGGTATTGCTGAAAAATACAACTTTCCCCTGATAATTTAGTCACCTTTTAGGAACCTAACTTGTCATGCTGTTGTGTCAATCCTCTGATCAAACTGGGCAAACTAACCAAGGGAGTACAAAAATTTAATTTACGTTTTCAAACAGGCCCACAAACAAAGCTGCAGTGATCAATGCAAAGCCTAATTTGTTCTGAAATAGCCCCAAGTTATGCAATTGTGCTTCTGCATTACAACAGGCGAGGGGATTCACCGCGCTGCAGGGTTTCGTCCTCTTGCTCCTCTTTATCATCCTGTACAAACTCCTCTGCTTTGTGCATCAGTTTTCCAGGTTGTTGTGCAGGCTAGAATTCACATTGAAGTAACATAGGTATGGCAGGTGTCAGTATAATTTAGGGTCCTGAATCATCTTTTACGTAGAGCAAATAATCTCTCAGCAATGCTTTTAAATGTTTAAGGTAATTATTTGTCATTTAACAATACAGGGTTGTACAAGGAAATGAAAGTTGTCACTGTAGTTTTTTTTTAAGTTGTAGGTTTTTTGGGGGGGTTTTGCGTCGGGGTGGAAAAGGGGGTAATTAACACTGATTTCTTTTCTCATGTCAGCCATTGCCTTTTTATTTAGGTTAGATGGAGCATAACTCTACCACAGTGCACTGATTATGTGTATGCTGTACAGTAATTGATGAGCACTACTTTGTACAGCTGTACAGCTTGCAGCCGAGTTAAAAGGTTGTCTTTTTAATGTAGATGTCAGTGAACCAGTATGGAGTCTTAATTAGAACCTGGCTTCCATCTATGGCTCATTCTCTCAGGGAAGACCACCAAAAGCTGTCTTCAGCTGTTTTGACAGGTTTTGGCATATCAAATCAGTCATTCACTCTACTGCACAAAGAAATTCACATTTTACATAATCTTCTATAGTCGCTATAGTATCTTTGTGTTTGATATTAAGCCATTGCATACTTACTAGCTGTACTACACCAGGGTTGAAAACATTACTGCCACTACCAACATCATGAGACATTTTACACTACAGAAGCCCTGGAAGAAGGTGAAAAAAAATACCTCTGATAATTTTTATCTAAAGGCCTGTGTGTCCAAGCATCTGATTTTTTGATGCTTGGACACAGTTTTTGATATTTCGAAAGACAACGCTGGAAGGATGCCAGGGAGCACTGGGATGAAACTCTTGTACCATGGGAGAAAAAACAGCTCCATCCGAGTTTTAACTGACATTATTAAATATGTACCTAACTCACTACTAGTGTCGACTCCACAGCTACCAGCAAGCTTACAACATGCTGGTTAATAAAATTATAGCACTCTTTGATTTTCTTTGCTTTGCTTTAAAAAATAAAACTTTTGTTTTGTTTTGTTTTGCTTTATTTTTTGTTTTGTTTTGT
>JAPZDY010000026.1:3462239-3472809 GCA_029783645.1 Ctenochaetus hawaiiensis
CAAGTGCATTAATGGGAGCTTTTTTTTTTAGTAACTAAATAGTTACTTTTCACAGTAACGCATTACTTTTTGGTGTACGTAACTGAGTTAGTAACTGAGTTACTTATGAAATGAAGTAACTAGTAACGGTAACTAGTTACTGGTTTTCAGTAACTAGCACAACACTGCTGACAAATGACGGAGAGAAAAACACCTGGATTAAATAGCTTGGAACAAATTAACTGATAAGCAACTGGTAACATAAAAAAAAAGAAAACTGAAACTGACAGGACATGAATAGAAGACAGGAAGTCAAAGCAAATGCTTGAAAAGGATACTAGAAAAATTAAAACAGGAATTATACAATACATTTACATCCATATGCAAAGATACATTAAGTTTGACAAGACCAAAAAAAAACAGTAATAAATAAATTATTATTATAAATTACTCCAAGACAAACTGGTTTTAATGAGTTGGAGGTTTGTTCATTTTCCTATTGTCTTCTGATGCTTATCCAAAGACAGAGTGCACTATCTGCTTTATTTAGCTTGGCTATAATGTAGGTTTTATGGCTTTGTCTTCAGAGATAAAATAATCTCTGCCTTTGCAGTGCATAATTTTCAACTATTGTATTGCACCTACTGTGCTGCTACATGATGTATTTTTTTCTTCATTTCTGTGGACAGCTTGTTAAAATAAAACTGTACATTATCATGCATTAAAGGTGCTATATGTAGCATTTTAGCACAAATTAGAATACTAATCCAATAAAAAGTTTAAAAAAAATACTTACTTTATTTGTTGTACAAGGTCGATGTCTAGTTTAAACTCTGCAATTGAAGTACAAGCATGATTGGCAGTGGCAAATGGCAATCCTGTGTATGAAAAATCTTACAGTTTTATATGTGTGTGGATGTTTGTGCATGAGCAGGTGCTTGTGTTTGGGTCAAAAAGGAAAACCCAAGGAAATATTTGCACTGAGCAAATCTAATTTATGTTGCAGAGCAGTGTTAATTTGGACAGCAAATTCTGATTTAGTCTTAATATTAGTCTTTTGAATAACACATCATTTAGTTTTAGTTATATTTTAGTCATCTGAAATCTTTTAATCTTAGTCTAGTTTTAGTCGACTAAATATCATAAGAGTTTTAGTCTTAGTCTAGTATTAAGTCTTTTAGTCTTAGTCTAGTTTTATTCTATATTTTAGACCAAATATTAGCAGATTTTGGTCGACTACATTTTTCTACAGAATTTCCGGTAATTGGAAGTATCTATCAATCTCTTATGGAATAGTATCAAGGTTTGAAAATGCAATACAGACACAGATTTAATGGTTGTAATACAACCATGGATCTCTTCTCCATTCATCCCTCCCTAACATTTTTGTCTCATTTTTATTTGTTGACTAAAGTGTCAGTTATATTTCGTCGCAGTCTTCGTCATCATATCTGACTTTTTATTTAGTTTTTATTCAGTTTTCGTCTGTGAAAAAGGTTCGTTGACAAATATTTTTCATCATAGTCTTCGTCAACGAAATTAACACTGTTGCAGAGATACATATAATTATCTCATTTGTAACAGTTAGCATTGACATACTGGAAAACAGTGCGTTGGTAACATGGTGTACTTTGAATGAGAATTGGCTCATCTCTTGTATTTTTTAATGACTGAAAATGTTGTTTTCAGGCTGCTCTCTCTGCTTTGTCCACCCACCTACATCTGCTACAGCTGTGAGGAGAACAACTGTTCTCTGTAGAGTGTCACAAGGCATTCTGGTATGTGGAAAATCACTAAATTAAGAAAAATTTAAATGAAGCATATTCAGGGATAGCCCGTTTTCTGAGGACTGTATATGTCTGTGAGTTAATGTGTTTGCAAAACACCCTTTTCTGCTTGTGTGGCAATATCTTAATATGCATTCATCCCTAGTGACTGTATGAGCAGAGCTATTTGGACAGCTACCTCTGTGGCAATACCAAACTAACTATTCTGTCACTTTGTTATTGATTTATCATCTCAAACCTCATATATTGACCAGCTGCGAAAGCTTTAATTTGGCTGATTGCACTTTGTGATAGAGAAATGACAATCTATCTTGTAAGATTCTATCATTATAGATAATGATGTACTACAAAATCCAGCCTTGGTCTCCAACTTAAAAGGTAATAACACTCCCATTTAATGATTTGTATAATTACTTATGTGGCTATGAACAGCCAAATCAATAATTGTGAACATGAACAACTCTTGCCCGAAGCAAGAGGTATCACAGACAAGAATTTAATATCTAGTGTCATCAGAAGAAGCCGGGAGCTGCTGCAAAAACAATCTGTGGTAAGCTAATGTTGTGGAAACATTCATAGTACACAGTGTGATTTAACTGAGACATCAACACATAGTTTGGCTTGTTACCCTTAGCTTTGAGAAGTAAAATAAACTAAAATGTCTTTAAATGCACAACAAAAAGACCATAGACATACAGAAATTCTTATTTCATGTTTCGAAATGGGAAATTATGACCTTTAAAGAACAAACTTTGGTCACTGTAACATTCTTGTGAAACTATTAAAAAAAGTCATCTAGTTTTTTAAAATATTTTTATATGTATATTAATATATATTATATTATATCATATCTTATTGTATTATAAGTTATACTAATGTTATAAATTATATAACAAAATCTATAGTTAATTGCTTTCAAGCCCGCCTCTGATAGAGAATAGTTATCTTAACTGTATAAGTCATGTTCAGGGCTGTACAGTGATTTTAGTTCTTCTTTTCTAACTGTTTTGGATTCTCGTTACATTCTCATTGGTCATGTTGTCTATTTCTTAATTTTTCTAATTGCTTTGTCTGCTATCACACTTACCATATATTAAAAGTGCAGTCATGCAGCTGTAATATGCTGTAAAATTAAATATTAAACAACATTTAAAATAAAATATTTATATGAGCATTGAAGTTGTGATGGAGGTCAACAGCGTAAATGACAGAGACTTACAGACTGACAGTGATAAGTGATAACCTAATAATAATGGGCAATGGGGTCAATAAAATGCAAAAGTTTGATTGTATCTTCCAAAGGATGAAAGGTGGATCTTAACAGCAGTTGTATTCCTGCTGATAAAGTAAAGGATAACAAAGATGCATGCATGTAGTGTGTGCTGTAAATGTTGTCTTGTTGTACAAATGTGAAATAAATAAAATTCAGCTTCCCAGAGTACAGTCAAAGATCTGAAAGAGCATCAATATTCTTACCGTCTGTATTTAAGAGAAGTTTCAGGGACAAAATCAAGTTTGCACTGTTATGTCACAGAGACTAGTGAAAGATTCCTGGTGGACACCAACCATTCACACTGTTTCATTCGAACAAAATGGATAAATGTAAGCTGTGATCTTTAATGTGCAACTCCATAAAGATTACATCTCTGAAATCTGAAAAAGAAAAGGTCCAAAAAGGTTTAGAGTGATAAAGATCTTGCTTTGCTGGAGCATTTCATATTTAGCAGTTATCAGTACTGAGTTTGGGAGGTTAATTGTGAATGCAGCTGGGTCGAGCAGATCTACAGGGCAGATAATGGTGGAGGTAAAATATGGCTAATAATGTTAAGAAAAGAAACTAACGAATGAACTGCCCTCACTGGCCCATGGCAGTGAGAGAGGAGTTAATTATTAAAGAAAGGAGGGTAAAAGAGCACACAAGATCGTTACTTGTATGTGTATGAAATTTAACATATGTGTGTGAGTGTATTTTGCCTCATGTGTCTTTGCTAGCATGTGTGTGTGAGTGAGTGGCATACAGATGGGATCATACATCAGGTATTTTTAAGGCCAGAGCCCATTTTGAAAATGGCCTGGCAGGTTAAATGTCATTAGAACCACTGCGAATCAGGTAGAGGGAAGCTTTCAGGGTAATGGATGCCTTACACACACACATACACGCACACACACACACGCATACACTTACACACACACTGAGTAAGGTCTGCCAGAGAAGGTAGTGTGTTCATCTATTTAACTCGATGGCGTTTTTCACGTGGTTGTGTGTGTGGTCATGCTTGTATGGGTCTGTGTTTTTTAGAGGGTCACTTGTGTGTCTGTGTGTGTGTGTGTATTTGGGTGTGCTTATGTCGCAGTGTCATTTAACGGAAGCCTAAAGGACACATGCATTCCTACCAAGAGGGAGCAGGGCCATTGAACACTTCATAAATATAGCAGAAGGAAAGCTATATGCTGCACTGGATGAATACTAAGAGGAAAAATAAAATAAAGTGTTTCTGTGCAGGTTGATGGAATGAAGGAGCACAGAAAAGGGTGAGAGAGGTTACAAAATGACAAAAAGAGTGTGGGGGTGTGGGGGAGAAAAGGTTTATGTAGCAGCACATAAATCCAAAGCCATTTAGGACCTGAATTTAGCCATAAAAACTCAGAGACCAAACAATGGCCAAGGACGCTTAGTAGGACCTTGGCTGACCTTACAATAGGCTGGGCCACGCTGTGGATGGGATTTGTGAGAGCACCTGAAAAACACAGATGGGTACTGGGGTAAAGGCCCTCAGAGTGACTGAACAGAAATACAGCAGTCAGAGCCTTAAGGACCAGAACTGTTGCAGTCAGCATCATACCTGATATGTGTAGAATTTAGAAAGTAAAGTGTAAAATGAGCTTGAAAGTTCATTCTAGCTCTGCAAAGTAAACCAGAAAAAAAGGCAGCCTGACAAAAAAAAAATCAGCTGTGCTGCTGAGCTCTTACTAGACCTCACAACAACACCTGATGGTCTTTATGAAGTTTGCTTGGTTGTGATGACCTTGGACCTTTTGAGCTCTTGGCTTAGTCGTCTTTCTGAAAACTGTGAAATGTGGTTGAAAACTCTAGAAAAGAGCTGACTGGCAGCTCAATTAATAATACTGAGGATTGTCATTTAAAAAAATGTTTAGTAGGTCTTTCCGTGGTCTATGGTTACCCACTACGGATTTTGGGGGAAAAAATAGTGCTTCAACACTTTTGGTTTTACTTTTGTTTTTTTAGCAGCTGCGGCTGAGGAGGTTAAGCAGTTTGTCTGATATTGAAGTGTTTGTCCCCAGTTGCTCTTTCACTGATGTGTCAATGTCTCTTTCTGATAAGCACTTCGTATAGACATCCCTGCCATTAAAAGCAATTTCCATGAAGCATTTTTTACAGTGTCCTGGCCGTGACACTGATGCAGGAGCTGATCGTGGCCACTCAAGACACTGCCTGCGATTCCACTGGATGCACCATAGCGAATTTCAGAAGCAGCTCTCCATTCTTCTCAACAGAAAACATGCAGCAAACTTTTTTTAAAGACAGAATCTACATCATTCTGCAAGCTTGCAGAAGAAATCAGAGGCAGGAACAGCATACAGAATTCAGTCAATTTTCAAAGTAAAACATCCTGTGAAGACTCACAATGAGATGGCATCACTAAAGAAGCAGCAGAAATATCATGAGAAAAATCAGACCAGAATCTAGCTCTAAGTCATAGCTTAAATATCTAATCGGTAACTCAAAAATTTATAGATAACTTAAAAAACAGAATACTTTAGATTTGGAAAAATGCATTGACAAAAAGATAACTGAAAGGTTAGCTTTAGCTTTGATGGCCCCAGTTAATGAACTGACAGAGAAGAACATAACAGATACCTAAACTGACAAAAGAAAATTAAGATTTTCAAAGTCATTATGCAAATTGAGATGTATGATAAATAAGTATGCTATGTTTTCACAGAGGTTTCTTTTAAACAGTGCTTATTGTCTTTATAGTTCTGATAACATCTTGGACATAAAAGAACACAGATTATTAGGATTATATTGAAATGACAAGTACAACAAAGAAGATAAGAAGAGTTATTTATCTTTGTGAGACAACATTTCTCATTTAGTTTTTTGTATGAAACAAGTCAGACCTTCTGTGCAACAAGTTTTTTTTAGGGCAGACTCCTTTTATGTCCAGACCAATGAGCACACATCGTAACTGACAACTTAACAGCACCTGACAACACATCTACCTGTAACCTGTGATTTGAGCAATCATTTCCAAATCCTGTCTTTGTTTTTTTTTGTTCTGTCTTCCTTCATGTTTGTTTTTCTTCCTGTCTTCTTTCTCTTTTTTTTTTTTTTTTTTACAATTTTTATCCCCCTTTAGTTGCCTCTTGACTGCTCTCCCCCTCATATTCATGCAAAAAGTGTACACACACAAATACCAGCTAATGCCCTGACATACGCTTGCACCCTTCACTCTCTTTTCCGGCAGGCTCTTTTCTGATTGACAGAGTATTAGGGAAGTGTGTGATGGAAGGAGAGAGGGTGGGAAAGGAAGGGAGGAGGGCAGGGGGGAGGGAGTCACCTTGGGAGAGCCGGTTATTGAACGAAGGAGTGGAAAAGGTAATGAGAGGAGGATGGGGAAAGAAAAGTATTTTGCTCTTTTTGTTGGTGTGAGGTCATTCGAGTTGAAACAGCAGGAAACTGGTCACACATTTGTTGCTTTATCACAGCAGCTAGCACCATCAGCACTGTTCCGTACTAATACAACCACCATCACCACCCTTCAGGGCTTTGCAATGTGGTATTTTGCTCACAAAGGCTGTTCAATAGAAAGATTTAGCCTTTTTTATTCCAATAGACCAACTTCAGAGAAAACTATTCCGATTAGGTGACACAGGGTAAGAGTGACAAAGTAACTCGGGACCTTCACAAGGAGACCTCTGTCCATGTCCCATGTGAAGCTAAAAGTAAGTTAAGCTTTTAGTTTAACCCAAACAAGGATCTTTTCATAAACCTAACCAAACTGCAACTGTAAACTCAAGCATAATACAGGCTTTCAGGCAGCAAAGCTTTGTGGCAGTCTCATACAAACAGTAATGTGTACCCTGTGCATCTGTATGAATTCAGAGGTGCGTGTGTGTGTGTGTGACGAAACATCAGTATTTGAGACTGTGGGAATGAGAAATAGCTTTGGCAATAAATTAAAACACAAAGACACCGAATGGTAATGCACTTAAAGTTGCACTCATCAATGTTTCTGTGTCAACAATTGATTTAATGACTATGTATAATGTAATGGTGTTCACTCATAGCAACAAAGCCACCAAGGTTTACAACCCAACTCTACAGTTTCCATCATCAGTGGAGCATTTCAGTCACCTCTAGCTGCTTGGTTCATCGTGTGCAGCTTTAAACATTTGGTTTGGTCAAACTTCTTTATGTTGCAGTCTGTAGACGGCTGCCATGTGCTCCATAAACTTACAGCTGTGGGCCACTCTGCCAGCATAGAACTGAACAGTGGACTGCTAAAACTGGCTACCAGCTAGTGAACACAGAAGCAAATAGTTCTCACTCAAAGGAACTTGAGGATTTAAAGGACAGTCGGTGTGATGTGCTGAGAGCGGTGAGTGCTGTGGTTAGAATAGTTCTTTCAGTTACTTTAACTTGTGATTGTCACTAATGAAAAGCAAGTTCTTTGGAAAAGGGAACAGAAAGATTTTTTTAGCCTGTAGCTTCCAATGAAACCATTCAAGCAAGACAAACAACAGTAAAACAAGGCAACTACAACGATAAGAATAATAACAGCCATCATTGTATTGTGATTAAAAAAATGCATGAGAACAACAAAAATGTGCAGCCTCAACTTCTGTGTCTCAAAAAGCAGAGGGATTCCCTCATGATGTCTGCACTGAGGATCATTTATCATCATATCAGGATCTTTATAACATATAACATTTTTATAACAATATCATCAAAAAATGTATTAATATCTTATTGGCATTAAAGGCAGTGTTTATTGTAGGTATATTTTAAAAAACATTCATGTCTTCCATGGGGACAACAAATCAAACAGAGATTTTACACAGGAGAAAAACATGCATAAATACATATGTTCATAAAAATTAAATACAATAATTAATGTATTTGCAATTACTGATTCATTCAGATTCATCCTGTTACACTGTATTACAGTTAAGGAAACACAACTATGATTAATTTAGAATTATATCTAAAATGTGTTGTTTTTTCTGCTTGCTTATTTTTAATATGTTAAAAGGAGCAATTAAGTAATCTAGTGCCAACACAGACAAGAGTGAAAAAGAAATGTATCTTTATAAACATATGCTTAGATATGTCAGTTTAATTAACCCAAATAATGTCTTTAGCAACACCTATGAAAGTACTTTTTTTAACCTAGATGTAATTAAACTTTTAAAGGCTTGTTTGGAGGCTCAGCTCTGTCAGGTCACTCAGCTGGAAGTCTCTGCTTGTTGAACATACCTAAAGACATTTGGGGCGTCTCACCATATCTCGTTTCCTGACTGTGAGAAGCCAGGATTAGCTTGTGCTGTCAAATGTAAAGGCCAAGGGAGAGATAGAGGCGCACAAGGTGTGGACGTAAGGATTAACACTGGATTAAGTTGCATTGCAGGTCCTTCCAGGTCACTTTGTGTGGTTGTGTGTGTGTGAGTGTTCGAGTCACCTTCCCCTGGGCCACAAGGTGGGTTTGTCCAAGAGAGAAGTAATAACACCATACATATACCTATGGAATTAACTGCTTTATTCAACTTAATTTTATACTTGACACGCACACGCACACTATCGCCTTAACACATTTTTCATGAAAGAAACCTTAATTACAGTCCAGGCTGAAAATGGTTTAGTGCTGCTGGCCTTTATCTTACTCAGCTTCTCTTATTTTCTTCAAATATGGAAATATTGCACACATTTTCACCAATATATGGTAAAAATCCAAAATTTGTTGCTTGATTAAAATCCATCAAGGGGTCATCACAGGTTATACAACTGCAGACTGCGAATAATTATATATAATTGTAGAATCTGAAGGTGTAAAAATGTTTGCTCATTTTGGAACAGCGAGCTAGTTTATCATTAAAATCCTAATAGAGATTTGTGGTGAAAATTTAAGAAACTTAAGGCTGAGAACCAGCGTATAACCGATCAGATAGGAAATCCAGTTACAAACAACATGTCAAAGTCACATTTACTCAGGTTTTATCATGGTTAGACCATCTGTACACCATCAGAACTACTTTGCTCTAAACCCCCAAATCAGTTTATATATCAGAATATTGTTTAATGGGAGCAAAAAATGGAGAAACCTCACAAACTGTTGAAAAAGACCACAAGTCACCCTGCCAACTCCCACACCACCGTTCAGCCACAAGTTATTTCATCACACCAGATAACTGATCAAAAAGATATCTGTTCACTAAAGTCTCAGTTCAGCTCCAAAGGAGTAGATATGAGACAGGGCAGTGCACTCAGTGATCATACTGCTTGACTTTAATTGTACCTCGACTCAAACAGAACACCACTTTTATTAGCAATTATGGCAGAGGACATATCAGAAGAGAATACCTGTCAAAACATCAACTGTAATCATCTCTTTAGATGGCTCTTTGGTTAAAATAAGACCCTAATTGAGCATAATGACCTGTCTCTGCCTGTGCCTTCTTTAGAAGTCCCTTTTTTTGTGGGGTAACGTCCCTAATTGACTGCTACAGCTATCTTAAATGAATCATTAGCAATTCCTATCATGACATGAAGCTCCTCTGAAAAAGAAATGACAAAAACAACCTGTCAAGCAACAGTGGCAAAGAACTTTCTTTAATTGTGAGTCTTTTTAAAAACTCTTTCTTTTTTAATGCTGAAATCTGTTGGTTGAGCATTAACATTTCTCAGCTTCATCACATGATTTGGTGCATCTGAGTGCAGGGCCCAGGAGGGCCTTGACATGGGCAAAAAATAATTACAAAGTTGCATCCGCTTAAATTAATCAGTGATTTAATTTGCCATCACATCAACAACCATGCAAGTGAAGACTGTTTGAAAAGGGTTTTGGAGGCTTTCTCTTTATTTGCTGCAGTTGCTTTGTTGTTTAAATTACTTGCACACCTGTGACCCTATTTATGCCTGGCATTATCAAGTGATCTGGATCTCGGTATCTTATTTGGGTAAGGGGAAAAAAAGCATGTAAATTGAAGCTGTGAATTCATGCAGAACACATTTTGATTGGAATTTGTTCTTATTGGGTAGAGCACATCTGGAGATGGCAGCTCTGGCAGAGCCCAACACACAATCACTGTAGTTATGCGTGCAAGAAAATAGAATTAGGCATAAAGTACACTTCAGGGCATATTTACATGACTAAATCATGAGCCCTTACACAGCCTGTGTGGACAGCTGGACTGATTAAAGTAAAAGTGTATCTGCTCCATCTGATGTGCAGAAAAACAGAACAACAGAACACAGATGGCTCAAACAGCTCCTGTGCGGACAAGCCGTAAGAGAGGCTTCATCAGTTTGATTATGGATGTTGCAACTGCCGCAGTGTCCATGCTAAATTAGTTTTATCCTTAATTCTGTGTCCATCTATAGAAAAAGAATGATCCTTTTATTTCAACTCAAGAGCAAGGTGGTGCAGTATACACTCATCTGGTGTCCTGCTGCTCTACCAGAGGTGAGACCTGCAGATAGCTGCATGTGTGTGTGTGTGTGTGTATGTGTGTGTGTGTGTGTGTGTGTGTGTGTGTGTGTGTGTGTGTGTGTGTGTGTGTGT
>JAPZDY010000026.1:3503889-3514302 GCA_029783645.1 Ctenochaetus hawaiiensis
GTCAGATCAGCATCTTGATGTGGCACACCTGTGAGGTGGGATGGATTATCTCAGCAAAGCAGAAGTGCTCACTATCAAACATTTAGACAGATTTGTGAACAACATTTGAAAGAAATGGTAATATTGTTTATCTGGAATGAATTTTAGATCTTTGAGTCCATCTCATGAAAAATGGGAGCAAAAACAAAAGTGTTGCGTTTATATTTTTGTTGAGTGTAAATAAATGCCAGCAATTTAACCACTATAAAACCCTAAAGTGCCTACGGGTATGAATCTGGCCAGGGTCTATTAGCTGATTGGTTGTTCCTGCTAATTATTTGGCTGGCATGTCAGATGGCAGAGCTCACAGCCATGACTCTCTCACATCCTTGTTTATAAGGAAAATATTTAATTTTAGCATCCACTTTTAAATATAATGTAATATCTAATATAAGGCTGAAAACGTAACTTTTAGTTGTGCATCTGAACTTACAGTGTACTAAGTTGATGGAGAAAAAATCTCTTTTAAGCCATGCTCATATTTTCTTGAGAACAGTTTGTGGGTTCACAGCAGCAGCGTGAGCACTGCACACGGAAAAAAAAACAAGTTCAGGTAACAGCAGCGTTGGAGGGACAATTGGATGAGTCACAGCTGGCATCTCATACTCACACACCAATTTCAGTCTGTCAGAGTCAGTGCGAACAGTGGCCACAAACACAATGGAGCGCTCATTGTGAGGTACACGTCAAGATGACACATCTGCCACTGTGTTGTCTACACTCTGCTGGCTGCCAGGACGAAGCCACATTTCCACCTGGCATGCATGTCGCATTCAGATGGAGTCAGAACGTGAGAATGAGGCCATAAACAAAGGTGTGGCAGGTACATACGGAGCACATTTACACCTTGTCTTTGGTCAGTAGTAGAAAAACAGACATGGACTGTCATGTCTCACTTTTATTGACATTCCATTTTGACACACAGTATGTTTTTATTCCAAACTGGAAGGAAAGCAGAACGACATTGACACACATCAGGAAAGGAAATGTGAGGGACCTTTACAAAAATACTTATTTCAGTTAATCCACATTTTATGTGTTTTGTAGTGAACTCTTTAAACTGAAAGTTTAGTATAATTTTATATTAAAAAAGTGTGTGCCAACAATATGTTAGTTAAAAATTAAGCACAGTCTAAACAGTGGCCTTCTGCTGAATATAAGATGATAGTTATGTTTGTATAACCTCAACTCCCTAATTTTAGTTATTTAATCTCCAGTTCAGTTTCTAATTTTTATTGCTAATTAGCAGACAGCACTGATGTTTATAAAGCATAGAACAAACATATTCAAATCATTTCACATTTAGTATTATTATCCCTACAGCTACAAGAACAAACAGTTAAAGCAGAAAAAGAGAAGAAAAAATTGTACATGATGCACTTTGTTTTACCTAAATAAATAATAACTTCATCTATTAACTAAATACTGTTTACATATGGGTCAGCTATGCCTTGAGTATGCACTGATATCATTTGCGAGTGGACCTTCAATAATTTGAGCACTGGATAGATACATAGATGGATGGATGGATGGATGGATGGATGGATGGTAGTTTAGCTGTTTAAAATGTCAAAGACATTTAAAGCCACACTAAAATGCAACCTGTCCTAATAAAAAGGACATGAACTTGAAACGGTTTCAGATGCATCATTAAGCACATTTGAAATGATCCCTTCTGGTCATCGTCTGCTGAAGGACACGGGTCTGAAAGCCAACATCGGCTTTTGTTAAACTTTATCAGCAACCTCTTACAAAATCCAGTTGAAAAACAGCCTCCATTTTAACCTGAACTGAACACCTTAGAAAATATCGTAAGCATCACATCTTCAGAGGTAACATAAAATCCCCAGTAACTCTTTAAATAGAAAGAAGAATTAAAGGTTGAGGTTCAGTTGGTTTTCAGATGAAGGATAAGATCTCCCATTGCATGCTGCCAACCTCCCCATTCACAGTTATTTAAAACCCTGTCAATGCTGAAAGAAAACTTGGATCGGAGGCTTAGAGACAGGAAGCAAAAGAGAGGAAATAATGTAAGAGGTGAGGAAAGGGAAAGTAACAAGGAGACAGAAAGTGTGAAAAATGGCAACGGAACCCAGAAAGGAAGGCAGAGCATCTACCAGAATGAATCATGAGGAAGACAAAAGGAGAAAGAAAGAGAATAAAAAATGAGTCAGAAGACTCCTAGAGAAAGAAGGAAAGACAAGGGATGAGAGATTGCAGTGTGGTGTTAGTATAACTGTTACTTATGGGACGTTAATACTTTAAAGGGACAACAGAGAGAAACAGATATGATAGAAAGCAGATGCAGCGTGACAGTACGGTCCAGTGCAGCTGACAGGAGGAAGGGATAAAGGGGACAGGATTTTCCACCGTCTGAGATACAACAGATACGTAAAAATAAATAACACAATGGGGCCACCTGCTCTTTCTCTGACCCCTTGTTCCAGTCTAAGGTTCGAAATCTCAGTCAGCAGCAGCGTTATGTTGCCCCCTCGCTGAAACAATGATGCCTATCACTGACCTTTTTCTAACAGTGAATTTTCAGCTTTTGGATATGCTCTTTGAGCTTTTAAATCAAGGACCTTGGCTCTCTGGAAAACTGAGCAGGTCATGATTTGGTCCCACACCCCCCCAGTGGACCATGATCATCTCAACTCCTCACCCTCCAGGCTCCTTTAAAGCTCTGACAACCTTTCAACTCGATGCTCGAGTCAGAACAAAACCCCCACTTACCACTGTAGACTCATTTTGTCAAGGAGACCCTATCACCTTCTCCAAACTGAATAACATTTACTCACAGGCCCTCAAAAATCCTCTGCCCTCAGATTTAATTTCATCTCAGAGCACTTGTGACATGAGTGGTACAGAAGTAAGACCACTACGGTTCTGATCCACAGAGGCTACAAGTGCTATTGTTTAAGAGGATCTACGAATTGAATATTACTCTACTGTTCAATTCATTGCAACTTATTCTGTGTCAGTTTATGACAAGGAGTATCACACAGCTGTGCAGAAAAAGTGAACAAGCTGTAGTGTTTGTGATGAATTTAATCACTTAACCACTAAGGTTTGCTTAGGTTAAGGCAACTAATACTACCTGGGCATGGTAAAGGAAACACTGTAATCGTGATCACAGGGAACCAATGTTTGGCTGTCAGCACAATGCTGTAAAACATCTTAAAAAAACAGCCATCCACCCCAACATCTAACCTACAACATTTTGCAATGATTACTCGCCTCTAACGAAAATACACTTATTAATTTTGACACCAAAATGTTGCATTTCAGTTAAGCTGGAAACACTCACCTTAATATGAACAAGGCCAGAACCTTTTCCATACAGAATATATATAATGTCCAAAAAGACTGCTTAAATGTTTCAAGCTTTCAAGTAGTGAGCAATGTGCTTTTTTTTTCTTTTTACCTACTATATATTTGTGTTGATTCTATGTGATAGTTGTTGTTTCTTTAATTAAATTCAAAAATCTACAAACACACAAAACATGCACTTGGAAAAATTGCACTTTTCAGCATCCTTAAGCAGCAGTTATACGTACAGAAAATGAAGAAAGCGATGTGGAGAGTGTTACGCTCACATTATGGGTTGGCATTACTGGACTGTCTCAGCATGAAAGCAAACAGCTTTTTGACATTTCCACCAACTAGGGGGTGGTTTTACCAATTATGACAGTGATACGTGCAGTTTTATGCATCTGTTTTCCTGGTGCATCAAACAGACAGAATGTGTTTATCTGGGTTGCTTGATAGTCTTTAAGAAAAGATCCCATAAGCACCTGCGTCTCTACATACCATGAAATGGTTAATAATCTGCTTTGTAGGTAGTTTAAGCAAATGAACAATGCTGTTCTTTTTCTGATAATGATTTGATACAGAGCCAGACAGATTTTTCACTTTTTTTAGGGACTTCTTTATGAGTTGAGCAGATTTCAAAAGGATAATGCTCAAATACCAAATATGCGGAAACACATGCTTGAGTAGTGGAAAAACATTGTGAAGCTTTATGTATTAATAAATTACCAATGATTTTGATTCATTTAAAGCTTAATGCAAGAAAGAAAAGGTGCTTGGAATATAAACAGATGTATTAAACAGACAAGACCAGGATAATCAAGTTGAAAGCTTGTATTCATCATTGATTTTACCCAGTAAGACCAATGTCCCTCACAGCATGGAGATGTTTATAAATCACAGCGGAAAGAGAGGAATTTCCTTTCAATGATGGAAAAAAAGGGCCAGAAAAAGGCCAAACTGAGCCTGAAAAATTTGATTAGATTTCAACAGGAAGCAGTGGTGCTTATTTGCAACTCACATCAAATACAGCAGGAAAACAATACTTCCACAAATGTATGAGAGGAATACACTGAAGTTACAAGCACCTTGCCTGGGAGAAGAGTTCCTGCCATTTATTGTGTTTTTTGTGGCTGTTATTTCCTATTCAAGGCATCTAAAGATGGAAGATTTGTTTTACTCTTGCTCTTTCCCCCCTTTTTTGTGAGTCCCATTAGAAAATAAAAACATCATGGATCCCTGTTTGTGATTTTTAAATACACGACATTGAGTCCTTTGAAGGACTGTAACTGCAAAAAAACTCAGGGAAGCTGCCTCTTGCTTTTTTAATCAGACATATTTCTACTGAAAAACTCTGTTTCCAAACATTTCAGATAGCTGCCAGCCTATAATCATGAGAGTGGAATTTTAACATTCTACATTTCTGCAAACAATGTGTAAAATATGTGTATTTCATAAATAGTAACAGTGGCACATGTTAATGCATCATCCAATGGCTTCTTCAAATTTCCTACATTTTTTTTGTTTTAATCTGTACGTTTTCTAGTTTTACTGAAACATGCATTACCTATTACACCCACTAGCACTGGAAAAGGAATGCAGCATTCAAATTAAAAGCAGCATAAAAAGAAGCATTAGAGGGTGATCACTGCCCACAGCATCCGACCACCCAGCCAGACCAACTGTGCTGCCTCAGCAGGAGAGAGAAGACGGCCAGGATAAGAGCCATTAGCCCAACTTAAACTTTAGGATTCTCCAGCTAATGTCCAACTGCAGAGGGAAAAAATGGGCTCTTGCTGGCAATGGAAAATCAACAACTTCTGTCTCCATATCTTTGCAGAGACCACAATGTAACAGACTGGGTAAATGCATATGACAGGAGGATGGTGTCCTAAGCTGACACGGGGGTTCCTGCAGAAGGAGGTTGGACGGACTCTGTGTTTTACATAAGTGATGCTTGGTGCTCAAACACAGTCAAAGTTAACTGACAACCTCCATGTTCCTTCTTCCTCTGCACACCTTTCCTGTCGCAGCTTGTGCTCTTACTAATAATCCCTCTATCAAATTTGCTGTGTTTGATAGGAGGTTGCAGAGCCCGCCTTCCTAGCCAGTAGTCTAAACACTTACAGCATGTTACTCCAAGATTACAGTCCAAGCCAACTAATCAGCTAATAAGATCAATGCATGGCTACCTGAGTTAACAGCTACAAGCTATAACCAAAGAGAGCAAGTTAGGCAACAAGCGGCAGTTAGCAGTTACTCTGGTGTCCCCATCACTTTTACACATTGCTCCTTTTAACCACTGGATTGCTAATAAAAAAAACACAGCATATGATAAAAGCCTACAGATCATTTTTGAGTTGTAATGAAATTACTTCCTCCAATGATGTTGCCACCACTCAATAACACACTTTCCAATGCAGAGGTAACAGTGAAAGCAACTGGTCATAAACACTAAATAGACTGTTAACATGTCTTATTTTCTTAGGTAGAGGTTCTAGATGATGAGCTGATGTCTGTGTGCTCAGAGAGCCTCCAGGGTGCTCTTTAGTCCTTTGTTACCATTTTTATGTAGTTTTTTAATTTGCCCATCTTAACACAGATAGTGAGAGTGTGGACACTTGGCTGTAATTGATTAATCTTTAATTACTTGCTGATGGTGGCGGTCTGCACACGGGACTAATAACTGCTTCAAGTGCTCTCTATCCGAAAATGAATCAATTGCTTCCATTACCTCAATGGTGATTCTGCAGGAAGAGGGAAACATTCCTTTCCTGAGCCTGTGGCCTTCTGTTTTAGACCAAGAGGTCCACAAGTGGTATTGAATCAACCTAAACAAGGAAGTCCATGTGAAATTTGGACCTTTTTTCAAATGAGTCATGCAAGGAAAAATGGTTAAATGTTACAGCAACTGTGTTGTGTTTTATTTAAGTTGGGACAGACAGTACGAGACTTAAGGTTTTCTTAATACTTAATAGCAAATTCTGACATATTCTTAAGAAACTTGAGCACCATATGAGGATAATTTAGCGACATAATTTATTTCAAGTTGCAGGAAGCAATTCTGCTCTAATGTATTTTTCTTTGTTTCCAGGAATGAGAATGAGAAAACAAAAGGTAATTGGTAATAAAGGCTTGTAAATAGGACTTGTATGTGTTATTAAGACATAAATTGCTGTGTGATGGCCTCTCTCACAGTAATGGTGATGGGGTCCACGACATCAAGGGGTTGCTAGGTGACAGGAGTGGGCACCGTCTTTTATATGGCGGCTTTATTGTGGAGCACAACACACACTGAGATGATTCTGCATCTACTCAAAGACACTTAAGATACTTTTATTCCACATAGTGGTTTGAATCAGGCTGTCAGTGTCCAAAATATCATCTCTAAACTTATCGATGTTTTCGTAAGGATCCTATTTAATTTCATTTGTGGTCCTGCATTAGGGTCAGGATAGGGGGTCACCTTACCAGGCTGTAGGCGAGCCCCCTTTTATTTGGCATAACACCACTTAGCAGCCCCAAAAATGAAAAGGGAAAAAAAATATGTGCAATGTGCAATTGCCATACGTTGCTCATATCTGTGTGCTAGCCTGGTTTCTTGATTTGTTTTAAATAGGGACAAGGAAGCTTGGAACCTTTCACCGCTGCCTGTTGGTGGAGCATTCATTTAGGAGGGTGTCCAAATCTTCTCTGTATGACTCTTATCTATCTATAAGTCTTTTAATGTGGCATATTGTGTTCTCATGAGTTCTCTCCAATTCAGCCCAGATGTCCTTCTTTCTTCCCACTTCTTTTAGAAGAAGTTGGCAACATAAATGCATTAAAGCGAAAACAAAACAACGCCCCCCTGTGTGCAGTGATTGTCACAAATGACCTGCGAACAGTTTTTTTTATTGGCTAACAATACTTCTACTAGAAAACTGTCTATTAAATGCACATTCATGATCTTAAATACTGATAGTAAAGAAAAAGTCCAACTTTAACTCCTGTGCCTTGTGAATATTTCTATATGTGCTAAATGGGAATGACCTTCAATTATCTAGGCTACTGCACTTTCTGCACAACCTAAAGAAGCCTGCAGCAAAACAATGAGTTTCCCTTATCTTTTATGGAACAGTGATTATCACATACATGAAAAATAGATAAAGACACATGTTGATTACAAAAACACCCACTGAACAAAAAACAAAGATGCCTGTGCAATAAACACAAGGAAGAGAAAAAATCAAACTCAAGGCAACATATTGCTATTGATGTACAAACTGAAATTAAATTAAAGTGCAAGATATGCCTTAATGTCAAAGATGTACAATGACTTGCTATACACATATTCTGCCTCATTGTCTCCCAAATATGCAGAGATGGGAATGTGGGTGCTTTCTGCCTCTAACCACTTTGAACTACTGTAAAGTTGCGGGCCATTTTTTGTAATCAATCAAATATCTTTTGACAGATTTCATTGATTACAAAAATGGTGGACAATCCAACTGACAAACCAACAATGCCACACTAACTATAAGCCTACCAGTGTAAGCTGAATTTGAAAGATGATTAAATAGGCTGTCTTAAAATATGTGATGGGCAAAACAATTGTTTTCTTGTTGACATCATAATTCCAGTTTGAACTCATAACTTCATGAGTGATAAACAGCAGATATTGGCTTGCAATAAAAGACAGGAGCTGTGCAGGAGTTCTGTGTATTATTGAGGGTTATTTTCTTCTCCTGGAAATAAGCTTAGTGAAACTTAAGTGCTCAGTTATTTTCCCCATAACAATACATTCACAATAATAACAATAAAAGAGCTAAATTTAAATTATTCTGGCTTTGACTCATAGTTTCAAGTAGCTTCTTTTTCTAACTATGTTACTTTCATTATGAGCTGAAATGTATTTCTCTCTTAATATCTTCCTTTTGAAATCCTATGACGACATTGTAAAATAATATGAAAAGTGTGTGATTCAACCTGCCCAAACAAAGCTCAGTATCTTTGAAAAGACTATTTGTTCTCAGTGTGCAGTGTCACCTGCTCTAAATGTTCTTTCAGAGGAATTCTTCACACCAGCCATGAAATGTTTTTCCTGACAAACACTGGCCACATTTTGAATTAGGTAGTCTGAGTACAAGAGGAGCTGTTTGGAGAGGCTGCCAAGTGTTGTGCACAGGCAGGAACAAGCATGAGAGGCTGGATGAGCTGAGGGTACTGTGCAGTTTGAGGCCAAGCGTGTCAGAGCTGAATGCCTGAGAAGAGGCTACACCTGTTTCACAGCGAGCCAGAGAAAAGTGGTCAGGAGAGTGGGAGTGAGAATCACAGTTTCATCTGGCTCTCTCCTTTTTGTCATTTGTTTTATTTTTAAAAGAAACAGTACAAACTTTTCAAACTCTTGGAGATACTTTTTGTACTCAGCCTTCCTTAGCATAAAGACTTGAGGCAAGGACTGTCAATTATCTTCAAAAAAAACAGTTATCTGTCCATTAGTTCTTTGTTGTGCCTGCAGCCTTAGCAGCTTTTCAGATGAGGTTGGTACACAGTTTTGGTCTCCATTAAGACACAAATCATAGTGAGGTTTCGAATCTTACAATATCACTCAGATAACAGGCCCCAGTCACTTTGACTGGCTGCTGTTCAGCAAGAGTAAGAGCCTAAAATGAAACACTTAGTAGTTTTCATGGGTGTCAGACCCGTTGTGTGACAGCTGGACAAGTCCCACCCACTTTTCAAAATCATTACTTTGAACCCTTTCATTTTTACTGTGTCAAAAAGTCAGCCATCCTGTCAGTCCACTCAGCGCTATGTCCACTGTGATGTCAGTCAAATCCAATACGTTTTCTCATTGAGAAAATGTGGAGATCAGTGAAATTCCACATCACATTGTCACCGTTACCTTGCTGATTCCACGAGGTCAGATCTCAATAACCTGTCACACAGAGCAGTGCTAACAATGCCTGAGTTGGGTGAGTCACACACTGTCATTACAAGCTTGGCATTCATCTAAATGTTAGTTACCTGTTTGCCTGTTGCTTGTTTTTGTTTGCTTACAGAAATTGTGATTCAAGGTTCAAGAGAGTTTATTGTCACATCCATCATATGAATACAATGAAGTAAAGAGCTTTAAAAGGGAGCTCCATGGCATTGCAACAAAATGCATATCAACAAGAATAAATAACACATCAACAAAGAACAGCATCATAGATCAGGACAATATGATAAAGGACATAAAGCAACAGATGAAGGGATGATAAAGTGCATAACAGAATATGTTATCTTATATGTGCATGTGGCAGAGGTTATTTGTTGAGAAGCCTTATGGCCTGAGAGAAAAAGTCATCCTTTGGTCTGTTGTTGCTGACTTTAAGGCTGCAGTATCATTTCCCAGATGGCAGCATTTGAAAGAGACATTGGTTTGGGTGACTAGGGTCCCTTATAATACTTCTCACCTTCCTGACACACTGTCTATTATAAATTTCCTGGAGGGAAAAAAGCTCACCGTCAAGATGCACTGGGCAGACCGCACTCCTCTCTGTAGTGCCTTCCGGTTGAGAGCCATGCAGCTCCCGTACCAGGCAGTAATACAGCCTGTCAAAATGCTCTCAGTGGTGCCCTTGTAGACAGCACGCAGTGTGTGGGAGCTCAGACCGAACCTCCTCAGCATCTGAGGAAAAAGAGTTGCTTTTGAACCTGATCTGATCTGTATGAGCAGTCCAGGTGAAGTCCTCAGTGATATGAACTCACAGGAATTTGAAGCTGCTGACCCTCTTTACTGTTGGCCTGCTGATGGTCAGGCCCACATGTTTACTCTTCTGCTTCCTATAGTTCTTGGTTTTGTCCAAGTTGAGACTGAAGTTATTTTCCTGGATCCACTGTGCCAGGGCGTTAACCTCCATGCAAACATGACAAGGTTTTCTGAATTAGTCTTAACATGAATTTCAGTACTATAACTTTTTATATTTTCAAGTGTGTGATCTGAGTGGGGCCATTTTCTCATGCAATAGCCAGATAAAAGTATCAGCCACAAGTCAAAATGCATCAGAGTAAAATGACATCAACTCTGCTCGGAATTTT
>JAPZDY010000026.1:3520389-3532292 GCA_029783645.1 Ctenochaetus hawaiiensis
TAAACAAGGAAGTGAATTCGGTGACGTACGTGCATTACGTTTGTGCTGGGGACTGCTATGATTGGTGGAACTCACGGAAGGCTGGCCAAAACTGCGGAAAAGTCGCGGTGATTGGACAAAATTCCAAGGTTGTGCATAATTCACGGAGATTGGTTGAATTTTCATTAATTGTTGCGATCGCAACATTGCGAATTCCTGGAGGGACTGATTTATAAATTCTTATATTTGCTTACAGTTACATAATATTATATGGCATTTATTAAGTCTTAATATACTGCTAAATAAATGCAAAGGGAGCATTAAAGTGTTGCCTAATCATAGTTTCTCTTTCATATGCACTGAAGCTGTCGTTAACCAACATTTCACAGCACAATAACATAACTCTTACACTCATACTTTATTATTCTGCTTTAGAAAAATAACATAATTTCTAGATGCAGCAAACTTTAGTTATTGCATTCATTTTTTTTCCTTAGCAAATTGTTATTCTTTACCTGTTTGGGCATTTGTTTTTCTTCACTAACAGTTGTAACACTGACAGCATCAATTCTGTGTGAACTCCAGTGTGTCAAATACAATGTTTAAACACCAACTTTGTTCTTCCAAAGCATCCAAAACAAATCTAAAATTCAAAGTTGACTAGTGTTTCTCAATTAAACTATAATTTTAGAAAGACTGATTTTATCTATTTTGTTCTTTTATCAGTTTTTATCTATTTATTTGATTGGAGAAGACAGCGACTTCTGAGGAACACAAATTAAAATAATTTGGTTGCTTTTACCAATTTTTGATGTTTTGCTTTTCTTTTTCTGAAGATTGTGGTGATAGTGAACAAGGCATTGGGAGAGTGGCAGAGGAAAAAGTTCCAAAAGAATCATTTCATGACAAAGTTAAGTGTACGAGCTTATGCTGCCACTCTATTTGTTCACTCATACTCAGGAGTGACATTTTCTTGTAAAGTGGATGTTCCTTTTTATTACTTTCCCATTGAGTCTTGTTTTGTGTTCCACTTCTTTAGTGTTTAAGTACTTTCAAGTGAACTGTTTTGTGTGACGGCCATAAATACAGGCAGAAGCAAACTAGGCCCATTCTGGTGATAACCTTGGTACAAACAAATGAGTGCAAGGTGGGACAAGAGAAACCAGGACATGTTCGTGTAATTTTTCTCTTTTGTTGCCTTTGATGTTACATTAGGTAGGATGAAATTCTAGCTGCTACCAAGGGCTGGAGCAAAGTCAGATCAATAGCATCACCTCCCTGTGTGTAGCCCTGTGTGTAGAGTTGATAGCTAGTTTTTGCCTGGCCAAGAAGAAAATTGTGCTTTGCATTCCTTATTCTCAGAACAAAATAAAGGTGCGGTCTTACCAAAGAGACAGTGATTAAACACAACGCCAAGCTTTGAAACGAGAGCACAGTACAGGTCTAATAATGGAAACTCCAAGTGAGGCAATGAGTAATGGCATAAGAGGCAGAGCATATGAGAAATCATGACAAGAACTAAAGGAAAAAGTAAAGGAGAGGAGAAGACCTTATATATTGGGTCTCATTATTTGCTTGCATAAAGTGACATGTGATTCAAACAAATAATACAAATAATAACGTAATGTGTTACACAGTTTATGCAACAATTTCCCCAAAAAAGTTTGAGCTAAAAAAACACAAGAACGACACAACAAGCTAAAGCTCTGGCCTGTGAAGCCAAACTGATGGCAAGACAGATGGAGATGAACGGAGATACAATTCAAAAGAATGAGGGAAGCCCGCAGAGGAAGGAGGGACAGATGAACAGGGAAGTAAAAAGAAAAGAGATCAATGCTTTATCAGTTTTCCCAGACCCTAAAATCCCTTTTGGCTCAACATCAACATCATTGCAGTTGCTACTTTTTTTTCCAAGTGCTGTAACAATTGATTTTACAGTTCAATTAATTAATATATTTCCTTGTTGTAATTGCAGGCTCATTCCCACACACCCTCTACGGTTATCTTTACACAGAGAAGCTCGGCTTTTGTGCAAGGAGGAAGATACAGAGAGGAGGAGGGAGACAAAAAGAGAAAGGAGGAGGAAGATGGTGTTTGTGTTATTTCATCGCACTTCAACAGCTCAGTCACTTCTATTGTACTGAGGTAGCAGCAGAAATCTCAGCGGTGGATATCAAAAGATAGAAAGTAGCTTGGAAGGAAATCCTGATCTGTGTGCATGCGTATGAGTGAGGGAGGTGGAAAAATAGACAGTTCTGTAATGTGGGTGAGCGAACTCTTCAAATATATGTAACCGTGTGAATGTGAGGCAGTGGATCACTGAATAATTAACACCAATCATCAATGAATCCTGGACAAATACTTTGCTGTGAGAAAATTGTATTGTGGTTGTTGTAATTAGTCATCAGACATTATAACTGCAAACCACTAGTAACACTGAAGAACAGGCAGGCCAGACAAGAAAAACATCTTAAAAAACCTGCCCAGTTCTGGAACAAGATTCTTTGAAAAGATGAAACCAAGATTAACTTGGGACAGAGGGATGAGAAGAGACCAAACAAAGTGTTGAAAAGTGAAGGCAACAATTAAATGCCAAGACTGCATTTCCTGATGGCCTCTTGAGGTTGGTTCCAAAAACAGGTCAGTTTTGGCTGCTTTCATGTATAAGTAAGGGTGTGAAGCTTGGTAGACAGCTTTGTTAGGTGTCACTCAGATGCACAGCTGTCATGAGTAAGGGGTGGAGGGGGGGTTTTTGGTTGTATTTTGATCTCTTGTCTTATGATCTCCTGTTTTGTTGAATCCTTGTCATGTTCTTGTTTTAGGTTAAGTTAGATTTAGTGTTGTCTCGTGACTTCCTGTTTTATTTTGATAGTCTCGTCTCCCCTTGTGTCGTCTCTAGTTTTACTTCCTTTGTTCCTTTCCCACCTTCTGTGTTAACCCCAATGTGTTTCACCTGTGTTGATTGTTCCCACCTGTGTCTCTTTATTGATGTGTGTATTTAGTCTCCATGTACTCTTTGTCTTTTGTCGGTTAATTTCTCTTTCTCCTAGTGGTCCTCCTAGTGATTATCAGTTTTGCCAAGATTTGTCTAAGCCTAAATAAAGCTCGCCTTTTGGACTTTTTGGGAAGTTCTTGTCTGCTTTTGGGTTACATCCTTCTCCTGCACTGCAACTCGTGACAGAATGAACCGACCAAATCGGGACCCAGCGGACGAGACAGTGTCTAGGCCCATGACACCATTTGAATACCTCTGTCTCATGGCTCGCTGCTCAGCGGAGAGGGAACGCCGGCAGCGGGAGACCGAATCACCCCTCCTGAACCTTTAGGAGGGCTCCCGGCTGGCACGTGGGGGCCCGAGGTCGACCATGGGACGTTGGGGTGGTCGTAGGAAGCCGCTCCAGGTGAGTAGCCCAGGCAGGGTTTGCAGAGCTCTGTGTAGGCCGGGGAGTCGAGGGCTGCCGGGTTACTCACCAGGGACACCAGCGGACTCAACCTCGGGTCCGGTGACACAGCAGCGGCGTATCTTGTCTCCTGTTCCTCTGTCTCCACAGCGGCAGCCTCAGTCTCTGGTTCCTGTGCCGCGGCATCGGTTGTCCCCGGTTCCAGGGTCTCAGCAGCGGCGTTTCTCGTCTCCTGTTCCTCTGTCTCCGCAGCAGCAGCCCCAGCCTCCGGTTCCTGTGCCGCGGCATCGGTTGTCCCCGGTTCCAGGGTCTCAGCAGCGGCGTTTCTTGTCTCCTGTTCCTCTGTCTCCGCAGCAGCAGCCCCAGCCTCCGGTTCCTGTGCCGCGGCATCGGTTGTCCCCAGTTCCGGGGCCTCAGCCGCGGCATTTCTTGTCTCCTGTTCCTCTGTCTCCACAGCGGCAGCCTCAGCCTCCGGTTCCTGCACCTCGACGTCGGCTGCCCCCCATCCCTGTGCCCCAGCTGCGGCGCCACCAGTCTCCGGTCCCGGTGCCCCGTGACACACAGCAATGTGTATCCCACCTAGCTCCACCTTTTGTCCAGTTATGGTCACTGCTGGCTCTAAAGAAACACAATAACCATTGCAGGGTTTCTGCATTTGTATGTGATATATAGGATCATTTTGATCGTACATTAAATACAACTGCAGACACAATTAGATACTCACTTGAAATAGTGCAGGTTGATGTCAGGCAGATACCTCTGAATCTTCACCATAAGTTAGGTTTTAATTAGTTTTTTTTTTTTTACTGATATCGTTCCCTATAAATATACTGTAATGAGGTTATTTGGTGAGATATTTTCAGGGGTCACACTGACAGGCTATAAATTAAACTTGGCAGCTTTTATAGAAACAGAAAATGTTTCACTCAAAAAAACATGATAATGGTTTAAGCTATATCCAAAATTTAACTTTGTTGCTTATTACATATCTATTTACTAGGTGTTGATTATCAAATGCCTCCACTAAAATGGAGAATTTTAAATCTATAGTAATGTACAATTAAAATTGGCCATCATCTCTTAAAATTAAAACACATTAAATCCAGCATGTGTGCACACAAGATACAGTTACATAACAGAGGACAAAGCCAGCAGCTGTAAATGCTATGAATGACGTTCGTCCATGAACCTCAGGAGGAGGAAAGGAGCAAAACAATGGAAATAAATCAGAGGTTGTAAAAAAAAAGAGAGAGAGATAAAATCCATTAAGACTTTTATTTAACTAGTGCATTCAAGAACTTTCACTCCCACCACAGACCTGTTGTCACCCAAAGGTGCTGTTACCACCCAGTAATAACTACTGGACACTGATGCGTGTGGCTTTACAGCCAATCGGCAGATGAACTCTTTCATCGTCTATGTGAACCTGGGTACACCTCCACTCCTTTTTCTTCTCATCTCCATTGTGCTTCTCTTCCCCCGCATTCATCCTCCCATCTCTCAAGGCCTTTCCCTCCACCCACTCTTCTCCACACACCTCCACTCTTTCTTTCTCCCTCTCTCTCAGGCTGGACGCTGAAGTCAGATCCTCAGTGTTGTCGGCCCACCTTTCCTCCCACACACATCTTTCACAAAGCCCACGCAGACGCAGAGCAAAAACTTCCTTTCAAGTATTCTTTGAAGTCACCACATCGCATTAATATGAATGCGTCCCTCATTATTTCACATTCAAAGTCATCTGCCCGCCACTGTTTTTTATGCAGAAAAAAAACAATAATGTGAAGTTTTTGACCATAAACAAGCGAAATGTAAATGTGACTGACTTGATCCAAATGCAAGTCAACTGGTATGAAGAATTGTGTTGCTCCAAATGTTTTTTTCTTGATAGCAATAGAATGAAATGCCTTTCTTTTTTATTGTTGTGAGAGTGCTGTGCTTGCTTCTGGAAAACAAGCTCAGCAGTATTGGAAACAAATTGAATTATCTCACCCCACTGGCTGAGACCTTCTCTTGCTTTCATAAGCATCAAATTTTGATATCCAATATGAAATTCAATTACTTACTTCAATTACTTAACAGGGGCTTTTTGCAGAGTAGGATACAATCTGTAAATCTCATAATCTCACTCTTCTTCAAGTCTGTCTCATTTCTATCCCTGTGCACGCTTAAAGGCCTTTCCCAAACACATGTGCTGGCCCAGCTTGACTCACTGTGACTGTGTCACATCAGCCCAGCATGACAGGCTCACTGTCAATTACTGACATTGTTAATCTAATTATATCTTTTGATTATAATCAATCCAGCTACATCCATACATGTTCTGATTTAACAAAACACTTGAGTGCATGTATGGCTTTCTGTCTGTAGACTTCTGTTGAAGTGGTCCCCCGGGGGCCAGTTTCAGATGGCTCAGAACGCTTGGTTTTCTGTGTTTTTTCTAAATTCTGTACACATTGACATCAACATGTACAGAACTTCTTTATATGGTCCTTTGCTCCAGTGCACAGCGTTGTCCCCACCCACCTTGTTCTGCCTCTCCGCTCAGGACTGCTTTGAGTTTATGTGCTGTTCAATTTATTTCTCAGGGAGTGCTTTCTTGGACGTGAAGGAAAATTAACTTTGTTTGACTTTACTGAAGCAGAAGACAAAAGTGTATACAGTTCTTTTTTTTTCAGGTCAGCAACAGACAAACGCCTCTGTGTATTTGCTCACATCACTTCACAAAGTACTGTTTAATGAACTTATTTGCCTCTAAAACTACAGTTTCTTTGAAAATCCATTGTGATGACACACAGTATGTAGATAATGAGCAAAACTAATTACCATGTAGTTGCGGATGTTCACTCTTAATGTCCAGATCAGATCTGTTGTCCAGTTGACCTTGGGCAGCTGTCTGCTGAGATCTCACGTCTGAAATTTCACAGGGGGCTGGTTTGAGATAAATAAGGAGATTTTTGAACAGTGATTCATGCAAGCTGCTCTACTGGAGGTTGATTAACCCTAAAGACCAGGAAATTAGTATAATATGTCCCCTTTAATACTTCCAACATTTTTTCATTTCATATAAAGATACATGCCAGTGTGGTATAAATGTAAATTAAATGTCAATCGTAGAAATTGTAGAAATGTGCATGTTCGAGTGGATGGTGGAGGAAATAAAATTGGTTCTTTTGGTTATTGCACATGAATTCCATGGTGGTTCGGCCATATAAAAGGCCCCTCAAAGAGTGCACATGTGTATATGTGTATATGTTGTATATACTATTTACCTATGCTAAAAAAAATTAATTAAAGTTATGACAAATGGATGTATAACTCGCTTAGTAAAAATATTCTTAACACAAACACAACCCGGGGAAGAAACCAGGAGTGAGTGAGCGTTACTCACAGCTGATGAAAGGGCAGAATGACAATCAGTCATTTACAACCTCCATGATTCACCGCTTATTAATCAAAACTCTCCAGACTCAAAGGGAATCCCCTTCAGTTCAGCAGCTCAGCTCACATTACCCTCTAATGTGGGGTTGTGCTGTGACTGTCTAACCGTTCATGGTCACAATAACTGCACACTGACTCATTCCTGCTGAACATTCTGTGAGCAAATAGCAGGTAAGTGGAGACAACACATAATTTTCTGAGTTGTATGATAGGAATATTGATCACCATGGATACAGGTAAATTTTATAGTCCAATTTTCCTCCTCAATTCGATTTTGGATGTCCCCCCCACATACAATCGATTCTAAGCATGCACACAGCAGAGCCTCTGTGAGTGTTGGTTTTTCACTTTGCTGTTCCTCACCTGTCCACCAGGTGCACATGGTCTAATCCCTGCACACCTGTGGCTCATTACCTCGTCAGTCCCTGTGACCTGCTGCCTGCCTCACCAGCTGCACCTCATTAATTATTAGTCTCTGTGTGCAGTCAGTTTTCTTCCCCAAGTCTCTGGCAGACCGTCCAAGCTGCTCAAAAGCCGATTCTTGCTGCTTCCCGACTTGCCAGTTTACCTTGAGGGTAAAAAAAACACAGAAAATAGCTAGACGAATAATTAAAGTACTCAGCTGACTGTGGGCAGGTTGGTTGTACTGTCAATCCAAATGGGGTTTAGTGCTTTTGTCATGCTAATAATTGAGCTCACAGTGAAACAAATCAGTGCAGGAGCTGCATATTATTCAAATGACCTTACAGTAATATATAGACAGTAAATATGTGACATATGTCAGGTGTGATTAGTTGCACTCTGAGAGTGTCGTACTCAAACCCTGATTAAGATTACTATTAAAACTATTAAGCTAAAAATTCAATCAGAGGCCAATTATTTGAGCTCTGACATTGCCTAATGGTCTGAGTCAGTCAGAGAGGCACTGATCAAACCTTTTCTCTACTCTAGTCTGCAAGAATGACAAAGCCCTTTGAGCATCATTACTATTTAAGCATCAGAGTCTGTTTACAGTTCTTTAGGTGTACCGGTGCATGTGTCAAAAAACAGTTGTCTAAAGCCTTGTGCATTGCTTCTCTGGGAGCTGTGTGCAGTCTGCTAAATGTCTAACAGTGATGGAAATCTACTAGTTACTGTCTGTTTATTAGGGTTTGTTAAACTCACAAAAGACAAGTGATAACAGTGTTGTAGTGTTGAATGCAAGGCTGTAACAGTGGAGCACTCTTGTCTTTGGAACATGACACAAATTTTCATTAAAAAGGCTGTTTTCTCTGATCAAGCAGCCTCAGTCACATAGGTTTTGAATATCCAGGTAAACATTTACAGTAGTTAAAATATAGGGCCCTTGTAATTGTAATTGCTTCTTCTGGGGAACAGGCAAAAATGTTGGTGTCACTTTTCTCAACAGTGAAAATTAGCTCAAAAACATCACCTGTTTTAACTTCTCAAAGATTTTGACTGTCAGATATGACGAAAATTAGATCATGTTGGGACAACTGATACCATCTTTTTCAAATGGCAAAACAGTTAAAAGTCTCATCTCATTCTCATAAGACTTCTGTCTTTACATAACTAAGCTGTAAAAGTTGATTGAGCTCCATGCTGTTTTGCAGTCATGCCCTGCACCACATCCACCCTCACACAAATTCACACCTGGCAGCTGCCCAGCACCACTGCAGTCTGCTACACTGCCTTTTGTTCATTTCCCTCCTCAGCCCATATTTTCTCCAGCTGGTGCAAAGATTTAAACTGGCAACTTTCCGCTTGTGTGCTCACTTTTCTAACCTCACGACCACCTGTGCCTCTTGTACAATATGCTTCCTGTTAAATCATGTGGTAAAGGTGGATTCTGTGATGAAAAAAGTGCAAAGATAAGCACTTCAGTTGGAAGCATGCAGCATCATTAATTATAAGTGGAGGTACGATCAGACCATTGGTTCCAATTTGTCTTTTTGGTTTTGAGGTAATGAGCCTCTTTCTTCATGTTGCTCAATTTAGCAGACAGCACACATACTCATATGAATACACACACAGCATGCACGGATGCACAAATTCAAACTAGTCTTCAAACTATACACTTGTATGCATGCACACGCAATCTCTCACTCACACCAGACATGCACACACACATGCCAATATGTTAATTAACTAATGCATCTTTTTAGGGTTTGGTCACATCTGTCACAGTGGATAGAGAGTTCCTCACAGGAGCCAGCAGACAATGGCCGGCACCAACAAAGGGTTTTCAACAAACGTATCTTGTTTCTAAGGGGAGAAGGAGACAGATTGAAAGAGAGAGAAAATGAGGGGGTGGAAAGGGAGAGAATCGAGAGATAACACACGCATACACACAAAGTCACACAACGCTTGCCATAGACTATTAAGTCACTACTAGCAGTTTCACAGTGCAGTCCTTTGCCTGCCTACATCACAGCTGGTTTATTGTAGTACACTGGGATACACTAACTCGACACAATGCAGAGGTACAGATGGTTCATGTGTGTGTATGTGGTTTGTAGGAGTGAGATAAAGAAAGTTTGTGGGGAAAGAAGGAGACATCTATGTATATCAACAATCTTGGAATAACGAAATGAAAGAACAGAAATTATAAAGGCTGAAGAAAACAGAAAATAAGGTGGAAAGGAGGGATCACATGTATATTATGTATATGTGGGAGAGAGAAAAAAGATGGGGAAAATGAAAAGTGAGGCAAAAACAAACATTCATTCAAAAGGCCTGTTTACAAAACTATTTCTAAAGATGTTCTTCCACACTGTTGACCAATAGCAAACCATCTTGCAAGTGACAGTCTGTGGCGACATTTTAAAGAAAAAGGAACAAACTAAGGGAAACTCTTGAAACTTTTAATTTGTTTGACACCATCTACCTTATTTTAACCGGCTCTGTCAGACATACACACGTTCACATTTCTCTGTTGTAGAAGTGGAATGGTTTGCACAGTTTTTAGATAAGTCCGGAAGTTAATGTTAAAGATATTGTATTTCTTTTGCCCATTAGCTTGAACTTTTTCATCTTTTCAACAAAAACCTGAACATCTTTTTTTTCAGTCAGAATCCAACACAAAATGCCATACAAGAATTAATGAAAAACCAGCTCTGCTACGGCCTGTCACATGACCCACTATGTTAGCTTTTAGCTTGCTAGCTAACAGTAGTTTATCAATAAGAACTCATAATGTAGGCAACAGTTCCAAAATACAAGTCGCAACCCCTGTAAGCCTTTAGGTTAATAAAAAGATGTAGGGGCTGAGCAGAGTACTTGGCTGTTCTTTTTACGAGTTCAAGTATCATTGGCTTAATGTGTGTCAGTCTTTGTAACCCTCACTCCAATCACATGCCTCAAGATTTCCCAGTTTAAGATATTGTAGCAACAGGCAGAGACTGCCTTGTTCCATGGTTTAATGTAACCTCTGCAGCAGTAAGGAAAGCAGTATTTCTGAAGAGTGTGGAGTGTTTTTTTTCCTTCTTTTTTTTGCTGAGGACAGTATTTATTGACACTAAAACTAACTATAAACCACTATACTTAAAAGTTAAAAAGTTCTTTAAGAGCTTGTTGCTGTAAACCAAGACAGTAAAAGGTAGTAAGTTTGCTTTAATTTAGTTTTACAAGAAACACTGGATGGCAGTAGAGTTTCCAGTGGTGCCGACCAAAGTAATTCAATGTTTGGTCTCTCTCCTAGAGTCAGGGGTTAATCTACATGCAAGTCTATCTGTAAACAATCTCCATTAGGTTAGTAGTCAGGGGCTCACACCTTTAGAGATTCAAAGAAGAGGCTCCTCATATTGAATAGCATAAAAACATGTCGTTCTTAACATCTAGAGGATCCCATTAGTTTGCCTTGTAGTCTGCAGTTTTGCCTTTTACATCTTTGTTTCTCTGTATTATTTAGAGACATCTGCAACAGCTAAGCTGTCAATGCCCATGAGCCTCATTCACAATGGCCATGAAGAAGCCAGTCATAGGCACAAATTGGGCCTCTGGACATTTCAAACGCTCCATTGCTGCAGTTTGGAGCAATAGGCAGCACCATATTCCCCCTTTATACCTTCAATAAAAATGTGTTTTGGATGTGGGGATGCAATGGAATGGTGCTTGACCACATGAAAGTACAGGTGTTAATGCACCAAAATGCACTTAGGATAGATTGTTATCCAATTGGTCAAACCACAATAAACACAAAAAAATACAACAACAACATGGGTAGAATAGCATGAGACAGTAAAACACCCACCTATTGCTGAGAACCAAATGGTTTCTGTAACCCTCTTCTCCAGTTATACAACTGAGTTCATCTCTCTTCTAGATAACCCCATTCACAGTCATCCAAAAAATTAAAATTAAAAATCCCACATGCATACAAAGATTTGAATCCAGATTTTATAAGTAAAGTTCCCTATTAGCCTACTTCCCTCAACTACCATTCTTAAAAGTATTCACTCATACAGATCATCCTCTTGATGCACTGACAGCTCATATCAAAGCCGCTGCATGAAACAGCATCCTTCTTTACTTTTGTCTTTGATACTAAGATAAAAGGCAGACTCTTTCCTTGTGTCATAAAGGAATAAAAGTCCTCACAATAGCGCAGCTTCATAAATGGAAAGATTTTTTGTTTTGTTTTGTTTTGTTGATGTTGATGTTGTGTTTTATTGATGCTTTGTTTTGTTGTTGTTTGGTATCCATACAAAAGAGGAGACCATTGTCAACTTGCAGAGGTCTAAAGACCCCAACAATCTGTTTTGTGACTGGCCGCACAAACTCAAATCTCTCATGTATTTCATCAACAAGAAAACCCATCTCATCGCCAACAGGGAGATGATCCACAACTTGCATTGAAACAAAACACAGTGTATTATTTGTGTCAAAAAAGAAAGAACAGACAAAGAAACTCGATGGAGGTCATATCTCAGTCAAATTGTAATCTGGACTCCGGAGACATTAATTCAAGGTGTAGATGTAAATGTAAATCGGGTTAAGTTGTATGTAGATTAGGGCTGTCGAAGTTAACGCGTTAATAACGCGTTAACTCAAACTCCTTTTAACGGCACTAATTTTTTTAACGCG
>JAPZDY010000026.1:3534902-3545452 GCA_029783645.1 Ctenochaetus hawaiiensis
ACAAAATCTTTTTTCTTTTTAAATTTAGTGGGTGTGGCTTATATTCAGGTGCGCTCAATAGTCCGAAAATTACGGTAATGTCAATTGTGGTTTAGCAGCTTGAGAAATGTAAAATGAGAAGTTTTAAGTTCAAATTTTGATGATGTAAAATAAAATATTTACTTTACAATGAAAGATTGGGGAAAAAATCTACTGCTCAGATTTAACTATTAGTTTAGGTTTCCAGTGGTTCCTTACTGGAACCATGGTGATCCTTACTCTGTAGGAAATAAAAAGAAAAGAGAAAAACCTCTCCTTTGCAAATATTTGCTTTATTTTAACAAAAACTGACCACTAACTTGAAAAAATAATGCAAAGCAATGGCTTGATTCTGTCTTTCTTTCAGCTTCCCAGCGGCTAATAGCATCTACTTGCAGTACATGTCAAGTATCGACACTGATGATCGACAAAGTCAGAGAGAGGATGAAAGAGAAAAATAAAATTTAACTCAGGCCTGAAGGTTGATTCAAGAAATGACCTGAGCTGGCTGTGCTGTGACCTGTCATATTCAGGTCAGGTCAAACAAGTCAACTGGTAAAAAAATTTACAAGCATCACGACACCAGTGACTCAGTAATGTCAGTTACACGACAATATCCATGAGCCATTTGATCATATCAGACCTAAATGGGCTGCAGCAGTCAAACCCACAAGGGACTGGCTCACTGCTGATTAATGTAACTTTTGAGAATGTGTGACATTTTCTTTCAGAAGGTACATGTGAAGTTTTGGTTCAGTATGCAGGCCACCTTGGTTTTGGTACATTTTAGGTACAGCAGGGAAAACACACTACGGAGAAAACTAGATTTTTTTCAATCATCTAATTTATTTTGAAAAAGAAAACATTAAGTCATTGGTTATTGGCAATAATTCTTAAAACAAGTGTTGGGGTGCTCATGCTTAAATCCTGTTATCCAACAAACACTTCAACAACATTAGCTTTGCTTTGAGATGATCACGTGATATCATAGTGGAAACTGTTTGTATGGTGCAGGGAGAAGGAGTCTCTATAAATAATGTTTGCAGTGTGTCTAACTTCAGCTGACCAGTGCTAGCATGCAGTCTGACACTAATTGTTTATTTTCGGTGCAGTGCTCCCATGCAGTGGAACTAATAGTCATAAGAGGATCCTTTAGTTTTAGTCTTTAATTTGATGCTATTCAGAGGCAGCAACACTACATGAATTTAAAAAAAAGGGCTTACTGGGCTTAGCTGACTGGCTGCTAAAGCTAATAGACAACGACCGGTATACTGGCAAAACTTCTGTTGAAACCAACCTTTAAAATATTTACATAATTCCATGCGTATTGTACAGTTTTTTGACTGCTATTGTCTGGATCATAGGGTGTACCAAAATACTGAACCAGATCATTCTGTACTGAACACACATACAGCTGTCTTGTGTTAAGATAATTTCCTTGTTGGACCAGAACTGATGTATGTTTCGTCACTTGGAGATAAAGAGCAATTTATATGATGGACTGATTCTCAGGTAAAAACACAAAGGCAGTGAGACACGGGTCGGGTAAGGAAGTGGAGATTATTCATCTGAATCTCTTTGCCTGCTTGCACCCATCAGTCACTCCTCTCGGCTTGTCCACTTACACAAAACCAAATTTCCAGACTAAAAGCCAAAGCTGTTGAATTCCTGCAGTGGCAGCGCTCGGGGCTGCTCTTGGCTCCGGAGCAATTCTGAACACTACAGGGGAAGTCACCACCTTCCTTTCTGGTCCAGAGATGAGTGTTTGTGCAGGCAGAGGCTGATTAGTGATTGCTGGCAGCGTTGCAGCAGTGGAGTGTGGCTGTTTGTTACCTTGCCCAGAGACCGCCCACCAGCCTGCAGCTGGCCGCTGTGTGTGTGTGTTCCTCCTTGGCAGAAAACACTCTCTCCACCCAGCTCTCTGTCACTTAAGGTACTCCATTTGTACGGCTGTTTGTCAGCTGCGTAAATGCCAAAATTGTCCATTTTCAAAACCAATATCTGGTCATATCCAACAGTCCTTTCAATTTTATGTCCTTCCTATTTTCTCGCTTTTGCTGTCTGTGGATCATAAAGCCCAAAATTGAGCAGAAAAATCTTTTTTTTTCTTTGGAGAAAAAGAGATCACATTTACTGTGATCTGAAAATTTTGTTTATAGTTGCTGTTGCATGTAATTACACATCAAAAAGATTAATCTCTTAATTTATGTGTTTTTCTCCCAGTTTTCTAGTTGTTTGTGATACAGTCATCTATCAGTGTCACCATTAATCTCTACTGGAGTAATGGATAAATGGGTACTGGATCAGAACTGAAGTAGATGGACTGAGGATGATTAAGAATATATAGTCACCTTTGGGACATAATTTCATTATTATTGTTCACGTACATACATTTTGAGATTAATTCCAGTCAGTGTCTAGCTCAGTGCACACAGGCAGGAGGAGCCAGGCATTTAAACAACCAACACAATGATTAATTACCAGCCTGCTGTGTCACTTGAGTTGCAGCCAGTTTGATCTGTGAGGAATGGCAGTTTAAAGTAATCAGAAATAATGTTGTCTGATCAGATTTATGACCATATTCCTAACCCAAAATCTATTTTTATATCAGCAAATAAAAAACATTACTATATTAAAAGGATTGTCACAGTGATGTACATACAGGGAATAATTACATGACTCTGCAGTTCCTCTCAACTCAGCAGAGCTTTCTTAGCTCATATTTTGGTTTTCACAGACAGTAAATTCACCCTCAGTTCAGTCTCTCATCAACCTTGTTTTTTTTTGCCCCCACAGCAGGTAGCAGTAAAACCAAGTTCATGCTACCTGTCCAACACCAAACTGTAGCATATTAGCAACTTGCAGGTCATAAACTTGAGTGTTTAGCAGCTGCAGACAGATATTTTCCTCAGGGTGTATTCCAGAGATCAACTAAATTAGAATTCTAAACTGTAGGGGAAACACTATGTTTTTAGTTCAAAAGAGAAAGGTAACTTAAAATCTGGATCAGTTTCTGTGGTAACTAACTAACCTGCTCACTGGCAGCTTTTTTAGAGTATCAAATCACCCTCTGCACAGAATAAAGTCTATGCATGTCCTTCTTCCAAGTGAAAATTCTTTTTTTTTCATAAAACCATAAATCTGTGCACACAGCACGCTATGCACATCATGTAATCTCAATTTAAATGATGCAAATTGGCATGAAGCTTTCTGACAGGTCAATGAATACTTATCTCTCACTCATGAGAGAGATAAATATGAATATAAAGAAAAAGAAGATGTTGAATGCTTCCAGTGTTTTATGTCTGGTAATTGTGTACATTATGTGAAAGCATTATGCTAATGTATTATCGTCAACTTTGGAGGTAATATGTCAGTGTTACAGTTTCTTCTTGTTATTGCAACATAGGGCAATTTTATACATTATGCTTTACTAAAATAAACGCTAAGATCCAAAAACACAGTGACTTTGCATCACTCTATTGTGGTGCAAGAACACAAGTAATCAGTTAATCAGTCAGATTGTAAACAAGGCAACAGTTTAGCCATAGTGAGCTACTTAATCTGTTAATACAGAAAATAAACACATTCAATGTGTCAGTGATAGCACACATGAAAAGCATATAATCTTTTTTTCAGACTTTAACTAAGAAGTTGATCTGTAATGAATGTTAACCTTGGACGGTTTCAGTTATTACTTTATTGTTAGCTTTTGTTTTTTTTCCTCTGAAGTTTGACCAACTTTGGGGTCGATTTAATAGATGGCGGAGACTAAACTAAAACAGCTAAATCTGAATATAAATACTGTATTATATCCTTACTTTAGGGAAAGCTCACTCTCCCCTGAGCAAATCTTTGGAAGGACAGCCAAGTTTAAGCAAGTAGTCCACACAGTAGCCTGAGGAAGAATGCCTCTCTCCACTTACCATTCAGTCATGCTTCCATTCTTATAGGTCATTGGACAGTGATTATTTGATAGAGCAGATACTGACTTCAAGACATTACATAAACTGTCAACATGGAAAATTGAAATCTTGTGTGGATACACCCTGACCTTGTAAGAAAAGTGCATCCTTTAAGGCCAGTGACTCATACAGCTAAAAAGAACATATTGTCCATGTGTTTCAGCCTTGGATGAACATACATACATACACATACAAGCACAAACTAACAAATACCTTACAGAAGTACACATCTTTGCTCTTGGCAGCAGCAAGAAGTTTGGCTGGCACAATTTAAACAGACATTGTTGTAAGGATGTAAAGAGACAAACAACATTAAGTGATTTCACTGTTTTTTTGGTTGAGTGCTGCCTCTTTAGCCTGGATTAGTGTTATAATCAAGTACCTTTAAATCTAAAAGAACCATAATGGGATTATCTCACATAGTCTACATTTTTTGAAGGTTAAAAATTGACTCATCAGTGACATCACCCTGGACTTACACACTGAGTTTACAGCCATGCTAGTAGCTTTGTGAGGCTGTACTTGGGAAAAATAGTGCTTTGAGCTGAATGCAAACATCAGCATACTAACATGTTCATGATTACAGACCTAAAATACAAAGGTTTAGCAGGTATATATCCAAACTATTGATGACTTTTAGGTATTAACCCCTGTCTTATCATGTCGATCCACCAGAAGTTCCCACCTGTCTCCATGGATCTGAGCTCAGGCCTGTTCAATCTCCCCATTCATCTGTGGGTTTATATATAGACCCTCCCCTTCATCAGTCAATGCTTGACAGCTAGGACCATGCTAGAGAGCTTCCAGCCTTTGACTTTTTGCATAGGCTCAGGTTCTGTGAGAGTTTCTCTGAATTTTGCCTCCTTCCTGCCTCTGGCCTTTTGTGAAATCCTGAAGAGAGAAACTCCCTCAGCCTCTGTCTGTTTAGTGCTGTTGGATTCTCTGCCTTTGTGGTAATTTTGTTATTATGATCAACATCTTAGTTTAGCATCTTAGCATGGTTATTAGCATTGGCACTAATTACAGCTGAGGGTGAAAGGAATGATATTGTAGTTCTGCAAACTTTTGTCACAAATTTGCAAAAAGACGAAGTTCTTGTCTGGTGGCTTTAACTAAAACAATCAGATGACAACTAAAGGTATAACAATACAGTTTATCTCCAGGGATACATGAATAGGTGCACTTTATTCCATAGCAATCCTTTCAATAATTGTTTATTAGAGTTATCACTTAAACTTGGGGGATAAACATACTTTAACTAGACATCAGTGTGCACCAGTGTACAGTCATTAGATTTAGCACAGATATTCACAATCCTCAGAGGAGTTAAAGTATGTTTATCCCCCAAGTTTAAGTGATAACTCTAATAAACAATTATTGAAAGGATTGCTATGGAATAAAGTGCACCTATTCATGTATCCCTGGAGATAAACTGTATTGTTATACCTTTAGTTGTCATCTGATTGTTTTAGTTAAAGCCACCAGACAAGAACTTCGTCTTTTTGCAAATTTGTGACAAAAGTTTGCAGAACTACAATATCATTCCTTTCACCCTCAGCTGTAATTAGTGCCAATGCTAATAACCATGCTAAGATGCTAAACTAAGATGTTGATCATAATAACAAAATTACCACAAAGGCAGAGAATCCAACAGCACTAAACAGACAGAGGCTGAGGGAGTTTCTCTCTTCAGGATTTCACAAAAGGCCAGAGGCAGGAAGGAGGCAAAATTCAGAGAAACTCTCACAGAACCTGAGCCTATGCAAAAAGTCAAAGGCTGGAAGCTCTCTAGCATGGTCCTAGCTGTCAAGCATTGACTGATGAAGGGGAGGGTCTATATATAAACCCACAGATGAATGGGGAGATTGAACAGGCCTGAGCTCAGATCCATGGAGACAGGTGGGAACTTCTGGTGGATCGACATGATAAGACAGGGGTTAATACCTAAAAGTCATCAATAGTTTGGATATATACCTGCTAAACCTTTGTATTTTAGGTCTGTAATCATGAACATGTTAGTATGCTGATGTTTGCATTCAGCTCAAAGCACTATTTTTCCCAAGTACAGCCTCACAAAGCTACTAGCATGGCTGTAAACTCAGTGTGTAAGTCCAGGGTGATGTCACTGATGAGTCAATTTTTAACCTTCAAAAAATGTAGACTATGTGAGATAATCCCATTATGGTTCTTTTAGATTTAAAGGTACTTGATTATAACACTAATCCAGGCTAAAGAGGCAGCACTCAACCAAAAAAACAGTGAAATCACTTAATGTTGTTTGTCTCTTTACATCCTTACAACAATGTCTGTTTAAATTGTGCCAGCCAAACTTCTTGCTGCTGCCAAGAGCAAAGATGTGTACTTCTGTAAGGTATTTGTTAGTTTGTGCTTGTATGTGTATGTATGTATGTTCATCCAAGGCTGAAACACATGGACAATATGTTCTTTTTAGCTGTATGAGTCACTGGCCTTAAAGGATGCACTTTTCTTACAAGGTCAGGGTGTATCCACACAAGATTTCAATTTTCCATGTTGACAGTTTATGTAATGTCTTGAAGTCAGTATCTGCTCTATCAAATAATCACTGTCCAATGACCTATAAGAATGGAAGCATGACTGAATGGTAAGTGGAGAGAGGCATTCTTCCTCAGGCTACTGTGTGGACTACTTGCTTAAACTTGGCTGTCCTTCCAAAGATTTGCTCAGGGGAGAGTGAGCTTTCCCTAAAGTAAGGATATAATACAGTATTTATATTCAGATTTAGCTGTTTTAGTTTAGTCTCCGCCATCTATTAAATCGACCCCAAAGTTGGTCAAACTTCAGAGGAAAAAAAACAAAAGCTAACAATAAAGTAATAACTGAAACCGTCCAAGGTTAACATTCATTACAGATCAACTTCTTAGTTAAAGTCTGAAAAAAAGATTATATGCTTTTCATGTGTGCTATCACTGACACATTGAATGTGTTTATTTTCTGTATTAACAGATTAAGTAGCTCACTATGGCTAAACTGTTGCCTTGTTTACAATCTGACTGATTAACTGATTACTTGTGTTCTTGCACCACAATAGAGTGATGCAAAGTCACTGTGTTTTTGGATCTTAGCGTTTATTTTAGTAAAGCATAATGTATAAAATTGCCCTATGTTGCAATAACAAGAAGAAACTGTAACACTGACATATTACCTCCAAAGTTGACGATAATACATTAGCATAATGCTTTCACATAATGTACACAATTACCAGACATAAAACACTGGAAGCATTCAACATCTTCTTTTTCTTTATATTCATATTTATCTCTCTCATGAGTGAGAGATAAGTATTCATTGACCTGTCAGAAAGCTTCATGCCAATTTGCATCATTTAAATTGAGATTACATGATGTGCATAGCGTGCTGTGTGCACAGATTTATGGTTTTATGAAAAAAAAAGAATTTTCACTTGGAAGAAGGACATGCATAGACTTTATTCTGTGCAGAGGGTGATTTGATACTCTAAAAAAGCTGCCAGTGAGCAGGTTAGTTAGTTACCACAGAAACTGATCCAGATTTTAAGTTACCTTTCTCTTTTGAACTAAAAACATAGTGTTTCCCCTACAGTTTAGAATTCTAATTTAGTTGATCTCTGGAATACACCCTGAGGAAAATATCTGTCTGCAGCTGCTAAACACTCAAGTTTATGACCTGCAAGTTGCTAATATGCTACAGTTTGGTGTTGGACAGGTAGCATGAACTTGGTTTTACTGCTACCTGCTGTGGGGGCAAAAAAAAACAAGGTTGATGAGAGACTGAACTGAGGGTGAATTTACTGTCTGTGAAAACCAAAATATGAGCTAAGAAAGCTCTGCTGAGTTGAGAGGAACTGCAGAGTCATGTAATTATTCCCTGTATGTACATCACTGTGACAATCCTTTTAATATAGTAATGTTTTTTATTTGCTGATATAAAAATAGATTTTGGGTTAGGAATATGGTCATAAATCTGATCAGACAACATTATTTCTGATTACTTTAAACTGCCATTCCTCACAGATCAAACTGGCTGCAACTCAAGTGACACAGCAGGCTGGTAATTAATCATTGTGTTGGTTGTTTAAATGCCTGGCTCCTCCTGCCTGTGTGCACTGAGCTAGACACTGACTGGAATTAATCTCAAAATGTATGTACGTGAACAATAATAATGAAATTATGTCCCAAAGGTGACTATATATTCTTAATCATCCTCAGTCCATCTACTTCAGTTCTGATCCAGTACCCATTTATCCATTACTCCAGTAGAGATTAATGGTGACACTGATAGATGACTGTATCACAAACAACTAGAAAACTGGGAGAAAAACACATAAATTAAGAGATTAATCTTTTTGATGTGTAATTACATGCAACAGCAACTATAAACAAAATTTTCAGATCACAGTAAATGTGATCTCTTTTTCTCCAAAGAAAAAAAAAGATTTTTCTGCTCAATTTTGGGCTTTATGATCCACAGACAGCAAAAGCGAGAAAATAGGAAGGACATAAAATTGAAAGGACTGTTGGATATGACCAGATATTGGTTTTGAAAATGGACAATTTTGGCATTTACGCAGCTGACAAACAGCCGTACAAATGGAGTACCTTAAGTGACAGAGAGCTGGGTGGAGAGAGTGTTTTCTGCCAAGGAGGAACACACACACACAGCGGCCAGCTGCAGGCTGGTGGGCGGTCTCTGGGCAAGGTAACAAACAGCCACACTCCACTGCTGCAACGCTGCCAGCAATCACTAATCAGCCTCTGCCTGCACAAACACTCATCTCTGGACCAGAAAGGAAGGTGGTGACTTCCCCTGTAGTGTTCAGAATTGCTCCGGAGCCAAGAGCAGCCCCGAGCGCTGCCACTGCAGGAATTCAACAGCTTTGGCTTTTAGTCTGGAAATTTGGTTTTGTGTAAGTGGACAAGCCGAGAGGAGTGACTGATGGGTGCAAGCAGGCAAAGAGATTCAGATGAATAATCTCCACTTCCTTACCCGACCCGTGTCTCACTGCCTTTGTGTTTTTACCTGAGAATCAGTCCATCATATAAATTGCTCTTTATCTCCAAGTGACGAAACATACATCAGTTCTGGTCCAACAAGGAAATTATCTTAACACAAGACAGCTGTATGTGTGTTCAGTACAGAATGATCTGGTTCAGTATTTTGGTACACCCTATGATCCAGACAATAGCAGTCAAAAAACTGTACAATACGCATGGAATTATGTAAATATTTTAAAGGTTGGTTTCAACAGAAGTTTTGCCAGTATACCGGTCGTTGTCTATTAGCTTTAGCAGCCAGTCAGCTAAGCCCAGTAAGCCCTTTTTTTTAAATTCATGTAGTGTTGCTGCCTCTGAATAGCATCAAATTAAAGACTAAAACTAAAGGATCCTCTTATGACTATTAGTTCCACTGCATGGGAGCACTGCACCGAAAATAAACAATTAGTGTCAGACTGCATGCTAGCACTGGTCAGCTGAAGTTAGACACACTGCAAACATTATTTATAGAGACTCCTTCTCCCTGCACCATACAAACAGTTTCCACTATGATATCACGTGATCATCTCAAAGCAAAGCTAATGTTGTTGAAGTGTTTGTTGGATAACAGGATTTAAGCATGAGCACCCCAACACTTGTTTTAAGAATTATTGCCAATAACCAATGACTTAATGTTTTCTTTTTCAAAATAAATTAGATGATTGAAAAAAATCTAGTTTTCTCCGTAGTGTGTTTTCCCTGCTGTACCTAAAATGTACCAAAACCAAGGTGGCCTGCATACTGAACCAAAACTTCACATGTACCTTCTGAAAGAAAATGTCACACATTCTCAAAAGTTACATTAATCAGCAGTGAGCCAGTCCCTTGTGGGTTTGACTGCTGCAGCCCATTTAGGTCTGATATGATCAAATGGCTCATGGATATTGTCGTGTAACTGACATTACTGAGTCACTGGTGTCGTGATGCTTGTAAATTTTTTTACCAGTTGACTTGTTTGACCTGACCTGAATATGACAGGTCACAGCACAGCCAGCTCAGGTCATTTCTTGAATCAACCTTCAGGCCTGAGTTAAATTTTATTTTTCTCTTTCATCCTCTCTCTGACTTTGTCGATCATCAGTGTCGATACTTGACATGTACTGCAAGTAGATGCTATTAGCCGCTGGGAAGCTGAAAGAAAGACAGAATCAAGCCATTGCTTTGCATTATTTTTTCAAGTTAGTGGTCAGTTTTTGTTAAAATAAAGCAAATATTTGCAAAGGAGAGGTTTTTCTCTTTTCTTTTTATTTCCTACAGAGTAAGGATCACCATGGTTCCAGTAAGGAACCACTGGAAACCTAAACTAATAGTTAAATCTGAGCAGTAGATTTTTTCCCCAATCTTTCATTGTAAAGTAAATATTTTATTTTACATCATCAAAATTTGAACTTAAAACTTCTCATTTTACATTTCTCAAGCTGCTAAACCACAATTGACATTACCGTAATTTTCGGACTATTGAGCGCACCTGAATATAAGCCACACCCACTAAATTTAAAAAGAAAAAAGATTTTGT
>JAPZDY010000026.1:3572225-3593245 GCA_029783645.1 Ctenochaetus hawaiiensis
CTTTGATTTCTTTCAGCCCAAGTGTGTGTTAATAAAAGGAATGAACGACCTCCAGTTCCAAGGACAGATTTTTTTGGCCTGCTATGCTCAAATTTTGAATCTATTTATTCATTGTGTGAATTTGTTTCTGTGATAATAATGCAGTGCTTTAGTATGTGCACTTGTGTACAAGTGTTTCTTTAAAAACTTTCACAGTGTGTTGATGGCAAAAAATACAAAACAGGTCAAAAAAATGTGCAAAATACAAAAATAGACCTTGAATAGCAACACATTTGCACTTGTGTGTTGACTGTTTACATGACTTTATCCAGTCCATGGATCATACAGATCCTTTTTTGTGGAAATTGGCATCTTGTACCTCTAAAAAGTGGTGCACAGCAGCAATGACGTCATCACTGATGATGTCAAAATAGCCAAGAAATAGACCTGGAATGCCAAAAGCCCAGTGTTGTTCAATTTCTTATTGAATGTTAACTTACAATTTACAAAAGCCAAAACAGAAATATACCAAAAGTTTAACCTTATTTTTTCTGCATGATCAATTAAAAAGATGAATGTGCATATAACTCATGTCTTTCTTACCGAGCCAACAACCCTCTTACTCCATCCTCTCTGTTAATCCCTCAGTACACAAGCCATTCATTTTCTGTCTCCCTCTCTCCCTGTCTCCCTCTGTCCATTCCCTTAATAAACACATCCTTAATTAGACAGAGACTCAAGTAGAAAGTGAGAAAACAGTGTAGGGCCTCAGCATGTATTTTGCCCAAAAACCTTAGTCCTCACTGCATGGTCTGCTTTGAGTCCCATCACAAAGACGAAATCTCATCTTCTTAAATTGCTTCATTTTAATTTGCTTTGAATTGAATTGAAGAACATGTCTTGGAGCCCCTGCGTGTTTGTGTGGCAGGGCCTCATGGGTGGGTTGGTGTCTACACCGGGGATTTTTGACAGACAGAGGACTGAACCAGAACGCAACCTTTCCTGCATCATTCCCTTTTCTGTTTGATTGTGAGCGAAAACTTTTTTATGTGTCTGTGAGAGAAGTTGGAAAAATAAGATTTGAGCACACACTGCCATCAAACAATGTCATTTACTCCCTGAGTGTTGAGCTTCTTAAGCATTTCACCATCCACATCTCAGGTGAGGATGGAAAATACGCTTTCTGACAGTTTCTAAACCTATCACAACTGAAACTACAGGCTGAACTCCGCTGCTTACAGAAGTAAACAAGCCTTTCCCACCCTCAAAACACATGTAAAATTCATATTAGAGTGTCACTGACAGTACTCCCATCTATGTTTGGAGATGTGTGTGAATGTGTGGGTGTGTGAAGTCCTAGTTTGCAGGCAGAGTGTGGTCTCATTCTCACTAAAGAGTCTGGAGAGTTGCAAAACAAGGACACATGCATACACCTGTCAAATCATGCTGTGTCGCATCAATACCTTCCATGTGGGTTGAAAGATTTAAAGAAATGGTAATACTACAGGAAAGCATGTGTGTACAAACTCACACGCACACACACACACGGAGCCATTATAACTTTCACTGTAAGCTGTCTCCTTTGTACCAGTTATGTGTTGAGGTAAAGAAAAACAGTGGGTGGATCCACTTTATTTTGTGAATTACTGTCTTCCTGACACCATGGTGTCAGCCCAACTGCTCTGCTGGTTGACAGCGTCAGGACCCTAAATGTGAAGTCAAAACGGCTCAATGGACCCCTGTTAGCTGGCTGTTATTTTAGGAAGTATTTCATTTTAAAGAAGCAGAGTTTTCTATGAGCAGACCATGCATTTAAAACATGAGTACCGACATGCTCATTTAATTGTAGGAAGCCAAAATCTTGACAGTGATTAAAGTTTGATTCATTGTGCAGCTCTAAATGCATATCAATGTGACATAGTTCCCATTTTTTCATTGTAGGCCTATGAAGAGAATTTTCTCACCAAGTGGTTGGAGGGGATGATGGAGGCATGATTAGGCTGCCAAGCTGCAGACCCGAGATGTTGTCTTGTATGAGAGAAGAGAAAATATTTCAGTGTTGTTTGTGGCAACAAAGCCAGGTATTCTCAGGTGACCTTGCAGATTTCCAAGCCCTTTTTTTATGGCAGCTCAAACCAGATGTTGCCAGAAAAGGGGCTGGCAATGAGATTTTTAGTTGACATGTTTCTGGCAACTAAACCAGCTTTGTTAAGCACAATCATTATCATATCCTGCCCCTAACCAAGTGTTTGTTTGTTTGTTTGTTTGTTTGTTTGTTTTGTTCCCACTTCTAACCAAATCTTATAACCCCAGAATAAAAACCGAACATGATATTCGAATCCATCCTTATGTCTAAACTGAAACAGACCCTTACCACAAAGTTTTTATGTAAAAACTTAATGTTTAAAATTGTGTGCACATTTTAAGAGGTCTTTTAAGGTTCAGGCTATATAGAGCTGGTGCTAAGATTAGGTTTGAGTTAAGGTGCAAGTTGACATTATAGGGTAACTACTGCAATGTTTGTCTGTTTTGTACACATTCCTTTCCATAAAAAAGCCTGAATAGACAAGAATTCATTGCCTGCTGGAAACCTTAGATTTCTTTTGTTCTCAAAACCAACTAAAAACCAGCTTGCAGCTTGGACTGGTATGATCTATCATTGTATACAACACCTGTAATGTACATTCTACTGCATCACTTTATAACTGCATAATGGAGCTAAAGTGGTTTCACCGTACCTAAAACAGATCACTGTGTCCAGCAGACATCTGTTTTCGGTCACTACCAACTCCTGAGGGACATGTCAGGCTTTTTAGATGCTAAATGTTCCACTATGTTACTGTGTCTGTCCGTCGTTTGGTATTGAGCAGGTAATGTAGAGCTGGTTTTTAGAGCTTTTTCCTCTGAAAATAGCTGCCTAATGTTAATTTCTGAGCCAGACTCCTTAAAAAATGAGCTTCAACTTATTTTGAGGCTCCTTTAAGCTGAGAGAAGCTGCAGATTTAGCTGATCATTCTTCTGCAGGATCGTCACAACTGGTGACTTCCCTTCACTTTCACATTGTTCTCACACTATTATTTGATACCTTCTTGTTGTAAAAATGCTTTTTAAAATTTTTTCTAAGACTTTCTTGAATTTTACCTCTTTTTTGATGCTTTTAATGCCTGCATTATTTCAGGGGGTGGCGTCTCTTTTTTATATTAGTATTTTTTTGGTAGTAGCAGAGTTCATCTTTCATTGGCTAGATGGAAATATCTTCTGGGTTAAACTTAAGGGTGCAGGTAGTGGAGAGTTAACATGGGTTGTTTAGAATGAATGAATGATGTCAGTGTAAATCATCACATACACAGTAAGAAGAACATATTGTATGTGAATGTGCACCGTAACCTGCAACCTCTCAGTTGTTACTGCTGAGGCCACATGTCCTCATATTTAGCATTCATGGGGGAAAAGAGCTAACAAAGACCTTACAAAGCCAATGGCACAGTATATCTGGTGCGAGCGTGTGTGTCCGTGTCCATGTGTGTGTATGCGTGTGTGTCCCTGTGTGTGTGTGCGATGGTGGGTCCCCATGGTAACCACGTGGAGGAATGGTTCGGTTTGCCACCTGACTAGTTTAGGGACACCATCTGGTACCATGGTACAGAAATGTGTGTGTGTGGGTTTCACAAAGAGAATAAGTGTGCAGTTTAGCTTCATATGTAGATTAGATAGAAAAAGAATGATGGGAGATATACTTTATGCAGAAACTGTGTACACTTACATAAGGCTCTTGGGATATTCCAGTGTCTTGGGGGGAGAGAGAAAGAGAGTAATAAGGTGTAATGCACTGACCTTGCAGAGTGGCACCAGGAGGTGTAGCAACATTGGTATTTAGGCACTCAACAGTGCCACAGGGGTAGTCATTTATTGTGAATGTGTGTGTGTCAGTGTATCTGTTCACCCATCTGTTGTGTCTACCCCGGGGACAACAGCAGTAGCTCAAATTCTGGCACACTCACACAAGCACACACACAGACACACACACAAACTCACATAGAGATGAAGAAGCAAGGAGGAGATGGCTGCATAGAAACAAATTCACAGATTGTGTTTATGATGAAACTGTGATGATTAAACATCTTTGAAGAAACTCCAGTGTGAGAGCAGTAAATAAAAGGCAGCAGCCTTGGAGTCTAGAACAGAGTGCTTTGCTCCAGAACATTTCTGCAGGGCAAGTTTAATAATGTGTAATCTTAACTGTATTCATTTATTCATTAGGTTAATTAACATAAACAGTGTCTGAAAATACAGAGTTTACGCTGTATTTTACATTGACATGCCATAAGTCAGACACTATAGAATGTTAAATGGATTTCTTTGCAGCACAACAAGCTTATCATTTGTGATAAGCTGCGACCTGCTTTGTGAGGACTAAGCCAGGCAGGATGCCTACAGAGGAGATGTTTATCAGCAGGGCTGCAGACATCTCAGATTCAGTCATTCCATTAGAGCATGATATCTGCAGGCAGTACATTACACATACAAGACTGCATACATAAGCACATGGGTGGTCATCTCATCAGCCTGCATGTCTGCCTTGTAAGACGATGCAGCCAGCATGCACAAACCCAATGATATCATTGTGATGGGATGGAGGTTTAATGGAGAAGCAATATAGGCCCGAAGGGGTGAAGTTCAGACTCTATGATCAGTGAAGTCTTCAGAGACCAGTGGAGACTAGAATTCAACCAACATGGATTTTTACTCTCATCAGTGTGTATTGATGTGTTATGTGACTTAACTCTCTCCTTTCTGTTCAACATTTCTTATTTATGTTTCATCTTAGTTTAAAATGACTCTGCCTTGTTTTCTCCCTATCTGACATTTTTATTTTTCTTTCTGTGTAACACATGATGTGTTAATTAGACTTTATGCATTTATTTTGAGTTATGAATGACTATGGATTGCTTTTCGATTGCCTATTCATTTCATTTCTTTAAATTTGACACTGACTGTGATTGGTTGCAACCCCCATCATGCTAAACGTGTAATAATGTGTAACGACCCACCTGTCCACCGTGTCAGTCTCACATGTTGCCTTGCTTACACATTCAATTAACAGAAGCTTATTTTGTGTTCAAAGCATCGGTTATAAACATGAAACATCTTGTTACACAGAAAAAGCATTCAACAAAATAGTAACAGCTCTTTCCCCTTATTTCATTTTAACCATGATGGTCTCATACATTGCCTTCATTACCACTAATGCCGCACTAATATGTCTGTTGTTCTCATGACCCATCTAACAGTGTCTCATAGCAGCACCCTAAGATTCTGGCTTTTCTTTACTTAAGGCAGCAACTAATCCTCAATCTAAATGGAACAACAAACCATTTTATCAATGCAGGGGGCCAAAGCTTGAGAGTTAGAGGTGGTAAGTCTCATCCCAGTCGCTTCACATTTGGCTGCAAACCACTCCAGTCCGTGCTGCAGGTCACAGGTCGATGAAGCTGTCAAATTTCACTTGGCAAAAAGCAGAAATCCAAACATAAAGTCACCAATCTGGTGCGCCATCCACTCCTCAGCTGAAAGATGCCATCTATTAAAAGTCACAAACAGAAGTTGCAATGAGGGACTGCCTGGTGGAGTTTCCCCCATGTTTTCACAGCAGCCCCCTCAATATATCCTGTGGGACATGGTGATAAGAGCAAGTGTGGAGAGCATGGAGGTGCTCTACAAACATTGCTCTTCCTGTATCTGCTGATATTTCATTAGATTTCAGTCTCCCGTGTACACAGGTGCTACATCTTTTGACAGTCAGGAAAGAGCTCATATTGAAGGTCTGAGTAAACACAGAGGACAACACACCGATTGAAAAAATAGAATAAATGTTGTGTCCCTACCATCAAAGGTGCAAAGTCTACAGGACTGAACTCAAACATAAATAGATGTTGTTTAACCCTTAAACATTTGAAATAGCAAAATGGAAAAGCTTTTAGCGGAAAACTATTAGGCCAAAAACATTTATGAGCATTAGAGAATTTGTTAGTGAATAATCCAACAAATCAAAAAATGTTAAGCATGTCCAAAAAAAGGGGAAAATGTAAACATTTTAATCATAATAAGTTTTGCTTAGTCAGTACCTTCAGTGGATCACTGCCGATCCAGTGGATGTGAACAGTTTAAACGCCAGTTCACACTCTCACTTCAGCTGCAGCCTGAGTGGAAAAGGTTAAGGAACTGACGAAAACACTGCCTGGTGTCAGCAGCCTATACAAGTCCCTGAAATCACTTACTGAATGACTGACCTGCTTAATGTAAAACACACAACCAGACACACCACACAGAATGAGGAAGTGCAGTAAGCGTATTGAGTGACACACGGCCAACCTTTTAAAGCCAAGGGAATGCATATGTCAACTGTGATAAAGACTTAAAACTCTGAACGAAGCACTATGAATATATAAAGTACATGCGCATACATACACACACACAGATAAACAAGAGAACACATGTTTAATTCATAACCTTTAACTGAGTGGGACTTATCTGGTTTGTGAGGGTGGTGAAGATACCCTAACACACACATGTGCTCCCCCTGTAACACACCCATTAAAACCGAGAAAGGAAAGGAAAGATCCTCAAATGAAAGTTAACACATATGCACAAATACAAAGATATCTGAATGCAGCGAAACACACATACAGAGAACAGAGCCGAGGTCTGTCCATCCTCAGAGAGCCTGGATAAGACAGCTTAGAGACAAAGGGAATGTGAGATAATCATTTAACAGGCTTTCACTGGAGGGGGACTGGATTTGATTCTCACTGTCAAAATGTCACAGTTTCCAGTAAGACATAAAGACACGAGCCACATCAGGACAGGACAGTGGCCAAAATGACTTGACTTGAGCTGCTGCACACTTACACACTGCTACTGCTAATTAGTATTGTGACAAGCTCTGATTCATGCATCAGCACCACTTCTTTTAGTGACTGAGTCGACAAAGAAATTACCACTGTTACCCCCTTCTTTCTGTGTGTGTGTGTGAACGAAATGTTGCTGTTTTTATCACAATGTGTGCTAATTATTTAGCAGTTTCAGTTGTTTTGCCCACTTCAAACTAAAGCTCCACTGTATGGCTGTGTTCTTGATTGATTCTCATAAATCAGTCAATTAGCACAGAGTGCCACACCAGGAGCTTATGTTATCGTTTGCTTTGTTTTGAGTGAGTTTTAACTGCTAGCCTGAACTCTTGTAATGTAAGATTAAGAGAAAATTTCAGTGTCTTACACAGTTATGTTGCTTATACTTTGTGAACCGATTATTACTGATATTGTCAGGTTGCAACAGACAGCTTGGAGTTTCTCTAAATGCTATACGTTGAACGATTTGTGTTTGTTTAGGCTAATGTGGCTTAATGCTGAGGAGATAGTGGGCATTATATGTCCACTATTCATTTGTTCAAAAGTATCAAGATACTGTTAACCTAATTACGGTAAAAAAGGCTGAGATATTTATGTTATTTTATATAATTTACACATTGTATTTATTGTTGTTTAAGATACCAGACACCCATGTCTCTGGTTACACATGAGACTCCTGACTTCTTCATCTAGTTAAAAAAATGGTTATTGTACACAACATGGTTATATTAAAGTTATATTCAGTGTAATATACTGTTGCCAGGTTGAAATTGACAGTTTAAGTGAAAACAGATAACATCTTTCTAAACTCAAAAAGAAGAAGTTCTTCTCTTGTTCTGCTGATGAGAACCATATAAAATGGCAGTGAGTCCCAGTACAAGTGCTGTAAAGATAGTACATATTGAGTTTGTATCATCAGTTACACTAGACTGTATTCCAAGTAAAATTTCTTGTTTTTCCATTTTAAACAAAGTTAAGACACCTCATTTTTTTCTTTTTTTTGCTGTGAACATGGGTGGTCATCTCATCAGCTCCACCACTAATGTTAATCAGTCTCTTTTTTTTACCTCCTAAATGACTTTTCAAAGGCTTTTTATTAAGGCATTTAAAAAAAAATCAATGGAACAAGGTGAGACATAGCCAAAAGCATTGAAAGAAGGTAAAATTAGTTGAGGCTTTTCGTCTTAGACCAAGGCTGTTGACATAAGTGGTTTTTGAGTACTTTTTTTAGTCTTTATCTTCCTTTATTTATAAATCTAGTGAAGAGACGGCAGTAAAAAGAGACAGAGATGCATCAAAAGTCCCTGCTGCAGTAGCATTTTAAACCTCCTAAGCCACCAGTGTTCATCAAGACTTTAAACCCCAACAGATATGAATGTGAGTGTGTTTTACCTATTAATATACTTGCTGAATTTGATTGTGATAAAGTTGTGAATTCTCCCTCACTCTTCCCCTTCTGCTATAACTGCTAAAATACCTTTAACAAGTCACTGACCTTCAGAGCTGCTCCCTTTATGAATAAGTGAGGACAGGAGCGTGAGCTAAATATGTCAAATTACCTGAAAAGAGACCAAATGAACATCCATGAACAACCATGTGCCACGTGCCAAAGTATCCTACTGTATACCCTCATCAATCATTAGAAAAATTACTTTCAGCTCCTTGAAGAGAAGTTCCCCTGCTGTGGAGGCGCCCATTATTGGAATTGTTTCCAGCAGTGATGCTTATAAATCCTATTTTCAGAAACTGAAACCTTATAGAGGCTGTGATTTGAATCACACAGGGTCTCTATAAGATCTTAGGAAGCATGAGCTCTAACTGTGAAAGGCTGCACAAGTGAATGTAACCTATCCATAGGTTGAAAATCTAAGTTCTTATTGAGAGCATGTGCAGTGTTAAAATTTGTAAAGGTTATATGAGTGTGTGTGTGTGTATAAGCAACACATTGTCACTCTCAACTCATCACGTATTGAAGCTGGTCAGGACCCCCTTGGCATCACTTTTTAGAGCGTCTGTCTACAACAACGCTGTTTTAATCACAAATTTAAGGTTCGAGGTCGCTGACTTCTGCTTTCACTGGGACTTGACCCACATTCTTGTTGATAAAAGTCCTGTGTGTGACCAGATGGGTGTGCACTGAAGTGAGTTGAAAGCCTTGTGCATCACAAATAGATGCCAAAGGGGAACCTCCTGCTTTAAAAAGTGTCACAAGGAGTCTGACCACCTTCCATACTGGAATTGGGAGTGAGAATGGCTTGGTTTCTAAATATATGTGTGTGTGTGTGTGTATGTGTGTGCATACTCGCAAAGTGAGGACTGGATCAAGTTTTTAACCAACAAAGTGAGAAGATTACGACTTGGTTTTAAGAGTCAGGCTTAAAATCACATGTAGATTACATTTTGAATTGTGGTTTGCTTTAGGCATTTATATGTGATAGTTCATGATATGTCTGGGTAAGAAGCATGCTAAATGTCAATGAGGGTCCTCAGAAGTATAGGTGTGTGTGCATGTGTGTGTGTGTGTGTGCGTGCACACATTATCTTCACTTCTCCATGCACACACCAAGACAGCATTCCCTCACCTCTATCACCTCACACAGCAGTGGAAATGAAACCTGCTGCCTGGGTTTCCCCATTGATTTATAATTTAGACCAAGTGCCAAAAAAACAGACTGCAGGGCATGCCGACAGAAAAAAATACAGTCAGACTCATCAGCAATTTTGCTGCCAGGAAGAGAAAAAAAAGAAACCAGTGGCCTGTGTTGGTACAACATGGACACTGTCAGAGAGCAGGAGACACTTAATACAATGCAGAATCATTTAAGATAATTAGAATATAATTGGTGGAGTAGAGCAAACAGAAGATTTAACAACTAATTAATTGTACACTTGCATAGAAATTGCCTCTGTTATGTTGTTGCTATGTAAATGCATACTTACATAGCAAACAAGTAACAACTGGATCTCCTATTCACTCAGCCAATTTAATGTGTTGCTCTTAAGATGTTTGGGTTTTTTTTGTTGTATTACTGGTTTAATATTTGTTAATAAGAGATATCTCCTTGAATATTGTCACTGTTGAAAAATAGTTATCCAAGGCATTTATAAGATACTATGGTCTGGGTTTTTAATCAAATGGTTCATTAATATCCTGCTGATTTTCTGTTTTAAAGCAATATTTCAACATTTAGGCAAAACCCTCTAACCTGTCCTCTAACTCTGAAATGGTTAGCCTAGCTAAATATATAAACATGAACCAGTCCTTCTTATTAACATGTTGCATGGACTTTCTTTACACTTCTCACAAACAGATATGAAGTTGAAGCTAAAACTCAGTGTAGATAATTGCTGCTTTGCATTCTTTTACCTGCAGTTACTTCTTTTACCATTTACTCTTTTCATGCATGCACACTCTTAATCTCCTCACTGTCATGGTCTGAGGTTGTCAAATGAGACATGAGCTGCTCTCATCAACTGGTCAAATCTGTCCAGCAGCACAGCCACACACATACATTGTCAGCCTATCATTCAGCTGCTGTCTTTACCTCTTTAGCTTTAGTTCAATCACGCTTCTGTTGTATGCACTCCTCCACCGCACGGCCCCCATCAGTCTCCACAGATTCATTGGTTTCATCATTTTTATTAGCCTTTCAGTCTCATCAGCCACCAGAACCACCAGTGTCTGGACTCTATGGGGGGGTTTATCCTGCTGGTGCACAAGGCAGACACCGCTCAGTTAGAAAGCCCTTCTGTTGAGTCTACACACTATTCTGATAATACTTAATTAGGGTTTTTATCTAGTCATTTTTTATGGGAAACCAATGCCAATACTCAATTCTTTTCTCTGCTCCGACTGAAATGCAGAAATGCTCAGTTTTGGTTGGAAAGGAGTGACCTGCTGAAACAAACCCCTGTTTATCCATCAGTATGCATGTGTAACATCAGCAGCTTTAGCACAGGTTTCAAGCTTTAGTTAATAAACACAAACTTTCACCTTTTGACATGTTCCCAAGTTTCATAAGGTGAGACTGTTTTTCTCAAATGCAACAAAAGTATACTTTTTTTTTCTAAATGAGGGGCTGTTTCTCCTTTTTCTCAATCTCAGTGCTAAGCTAGACTAAACACAAACTGATTTCTTAAGTTCCTTGATTTCTACCAGTCTTCACATCAGCAATCATGGTATTGAAATTATAATTATTTTGCTGAATTTTACACTTTTTGTCATCTTTATAGAAATAAGAAAGCATGAATTCCTAGTTTTCTCATAGCGACCATCCTGCCACATCATAGCAGAAAAAGCCCAGGCGTAACCAGTCATTTTAATCATGGCTGCATTATATTCTGGCATGCCAGCTTCACTGCCTTCTTCTATTATTCATGCTGGCTCACCGGTTTGGCCGAACTGACACTTAAATGTGAGTGGAGCCCTAATTAATGTTATTAAGTCCACCTGTGCCTGTCCTGCTGTGACATTTCAAAAGGTTCTCCATGGAAAACCTGACGAATTTTATTGGCTTAAAGCAACAAGCAGTTATAACATACAACATATAAGGCACAGAAAAAAAAATCAACATTGTATTATATCAATTAAAATTCACAACCTGACCAGTTTGTACTGTTTGTACTTAGCTTCAGGGCACTAAGGCAGTAGTTGAAGGATCAGGATGCATTTACAGATTTCTTGTCTGGCATTTGAGCCTAATTACTTTTCAAAAAGTAATTAGTAGCCTTCCACTGAATGAGCGTACATGCTCTATATTTAGATTTACTTTGTCTCTCACTGGCTCTTTTTTAACTTGCAGTGACTCCGGCAGCCCATAGACCTGCAGCTCTTTCATGCTCATGGATTTGACACTATTGCTCTCCTGTGGTTGCTGTGTGTAACTGCGGCCGGCAGAGCCACAGGTACTGAGAGGAGAGTGGCTTGCATGCCTGTGAGCTTGTATACAGCTGCACAGAACAAAGCCTATGGATCATCCCCATTTCAATGGGCTCAGGCGAGCGAGCTGAGGCGACTAGGCGACACAGCCAATCACGCTGTGCTTTCTATCTTAATTCAGATAGGAGATTTGACATTTTCTCCTTTCATTTGGTTCACTATCTTTTCTCCCTTTTTGCGATTTTATCTCTCCCCCCTCTCTCTCTCTCACACACACACACACACACACAGTCTTCCCCTGCTTTCTCCCTCACTCTTAGAAAGCGTGGCTGTACACACACAGCAAGGAAGCCCCCTGTGGATGCTAATGGTGCTCAGCACATTGCTGGCTTTAAACACACAGTTGGCTCAGGATTCCGTCTTATTGGATTGAACTGGTATTGTTTGATCACATGCCTTGGGAGGGAGAGGAACTGTATGATCGGAGAATCATCTCTTCTCTAACATGCAGCAAGATAGATGGCAAGGGGAATAAGAAGAGCCAAAGGGCAACCAAGAAGCAGAGACAAAAAGATACAGAGGGGAAAAAAAGGGCAAGAAGAGAAGGATGAATAGAGAGAGAGAAAGAGAAAGGTTCTGACTGAGAGGCTGAAAAGGGGGGAAGAAAGAGAAGACAGACAAGAAAGAATAAAAGAGAAAGATACAAAGATAGAGGGAAAAGGGAAAAAATAGTACTTAGAGAAGGGAGGGCAGAAAGGATGGGATGGGAAGAAGGAGCAAGGTTAAAGCAGATACAACATGTGAGGAGCCTTCACAAAGAGAAAGATAAGAATTGCAATGGTAAGAAATGAAAACAGAGGAAAAGAGAGAAGAAATTAGTTAGACAGAGCAAAGGAAAGAAGGTCGTGGTGTCACCCATTAAATGTTGGGTCCAAGGTAAAGATTTTTGTGAGTTAAAGATTTGAAAAAGGTTGAGTAATTAGATTTGATTCAAAATGTTGGCAACTCAACAGAACCTGAGGAACAGAGAAGACTAGTGGTAGAAACCTTTATGTGATATCATTTAGCAAGTAGCTGCAGTGAAAAAAGAGCGGCAATATGATAGTTTGTTTTTGGAATGACTTATTGTTCATTCACTAGCTGTGGCATCCTTGACTTAAAGATCTGTTAACTCTGTACATTGACTGTAAATTCAGATGCTGTAATTTACAGTTTATGGAATAAATGAAGTAAAAAAAATGTTTTTGCACTTTTTCAGTTCATTGTGTTCATACTAAATACCAACCTATTTAAAGTTGCCTGCACATATCACAAAATGCATTTCCACTTTACATTTATGCTTATTGTCTGTGCCCTTTATCTAGAATTCTCAAGTTGTTTCCTTTTTATTTTTTCAAAAAGATCTGTATAAAAAGTACCTCCATCTTCCATCAACTAAATCACTCCTCTGATTGCCATCTCACTCCCCCTGTCTCTCCTTATTGCCAAGTAACAGTGCACTAAGGAGGCCATTCCTGTCAAGGATACTGTGGTGTAGTGTTTTTTATTGGGAGCTGTGCTACCCCTCAAGAAGTATTCAGAGAATGTTGGGGTGTTGGAAGCAATATTTCTGAAAGGGCTTTAGGTGTTCTTGGGGATGTCAGAGTATCATCTATAAAATCGTGTTTCCTTTGTCAGTTTAGGAAAAAGGTAACTGGCCTTCCCTTTCATGTGAAGTGCTTTGGAAAACTGCAATATAAATTTAACATTTCATCATATTTACATATCATCCATCAACACTTAAAACTCTAGTGCAACATTGTTCATGTTTTAAGAAAATAAAGTTAAAGACCGTTTACACCAAGAACTATAACTACAATCGTAGCTACAACGACCATTGTCAGTAATGGACAATAACATTCTGTAGAATAGTGCAGAGCACTCACTGCAGGAAAATGAACGTTGATGACCTGCTACTGCTGTACATTGCAAAAGAAGTTGGGAAGAAACAGAACTAGATGGATATAGGTTCATGAAATTCTTCAAAGACAATAGCAATCAGGAGAATCAAATACTGTAATGAGAGCTGTCATCATTTGAAGACAAGTTTCATCCATACTTTTGTATTAGTCAGCATCAGTTTGCTGATATTCTGGTGATGGTCAAAGAGGACATTGGTGAAGACAAAATCGTATCCAACCTGATCCCATATATCCTTCTTCTTTAGGGCATCTATATGGAGACTGTTTGTTTTATCAAACGGAGGAGGATTATTTGAACTTCAGTGATTAGCTTTTCTGCTATGTCCTCCACCAAGTTGAACATGGCATTTAAATATGATGGATTCTGATTATCTGTCATTGTATCTATCATTTATGGAATCGCTCTGGAAGTGATCCAAATGATATCATTAGCCGCTGTCATTATTGTCATAGTTGTAGTGTCAACTCAGTCCTACACTGGAGTTGAAATGGTTTTTAAAACTATAGTAGCTTTACTTCTTGGTGTTGACAGCCCTGCATACTAGTCTGATGTAAGTCATCAACATTCACCCACAGGTTTGATCCGTACAGCAGAGCAGAGGCAGGAGGTAGTTCTGCTCATTCCCCACAGGTAACCAAAGAGATCTATTTTTCAGATACAATACTATCTACATAATAGGCCACTCATCATTTTTAATTATTAATCTTTATTTCTTTTTATACATAATGTTGTAAGATAAAGGCCTGTATATGTATAATAAATTTACAGAAACATTTATCAGTAGACTAATAAGTAAAAACCCAAAAACTGGACAGATTGAAAACCTGCTACAAGAACATCTTAAGATGAAAAGAAAAATAAGATAAATAGACATATTATATTATTATTGCTCACGCATCCCTCTGCTCTTTTTCCAGTAGCTATACAAGTGACAGATTAAAAAAAGAAGTGTGGCTGGTAGAAATATTCAGTGACCTGCCATAGAGGCCCGCGAGTTTCACACCCTGTTCACGTGGCTTTCTTGCTCCCTGGGAAAATAATGATGAGCCTAATGATATTCCAACTGTCCAGTTAAATCAAATCTGTTATTTGGCATTCAATGACACTCTTTATAGTGACAAGAACAGAATAATAATAAACTTTAATATTCAGTGAAGGCAAGTCGTCCACATTTTATTTGATTGGGGGCAGCAAGGGGCCTGGATAATAGATAGGGGTGCACTGGCCCAAGAAGGTTGAAACCACAGCTGCAGCAACTCTTTCTTGCTAAGAATATTTTCCCCTGCAAGTTACATCTTGAATTGGGTGTGCTGAACAAAAACTCAAGCTTTTTTACAGATTTAATCATATTGCAAAAACTAAAAATTTTTGTATGTCTTTGATAAAGAATTGTTTTAAAAGTTTTTTCTAGCTTAAATTTGAAGTAATACTCATTACGTGGTAAAAGGTCTGTAGAAGCTCTCTGTCAGACAGCCAATCAGGAGCATGTCACATTATCAGCAATGTCCAGCAGTTCTGCAGGCATAAAAAAATAAATTAGCCTCTTCTGTGCCAAGGACTTTGTTTGGCATGGTGATGTTTACCTGTAAATATCTGCTCATCAAAATCTACTTAAAATGGCATCTGTTCTTGTTCCAACCACACATAAGGTGCTTATCATGGCTGTATGACTATTAGTCGATCATTAAAATACTGAGGCAGAAAGCAAATATACAACAAAATGTGATACCATGCATCTTTTGGATTCACTGTAAGTGAACAGAAACCGAAGTTTATTAGCAAAGGATCGTATCACCATGCATAAGGTTAAAGTGGATGCTTGTCGAACCCAATTATTTTAAACAACTCTGCAGTCCTGCTGGCTCTCCCTGTTACCTTTTCTTTAGCTCAGTGTTTCAACCTTAGTTTGATTATGGTACTTAGTTTTCAACCTTGTGATCTCTTTTTAGCCACAGCAGGCAGATGTTTTCAGTAAAAAGTCTGATAAACCCACTTTTAACAACCTAAAACAAAGTTAACAGCTGGAGACCAGACTGAAGCTTTGGCCATTTAAGAGTGTGGTGTTTCTCTCAAAAGTTGGTGTAGACAAAGCAAAGTTAAAATGACAGTGACACTGGACTTATTGTGTGTCCAGATATGTTGGGAGCCCTGAGTGTCTACATTTAAGTAAATGTAGAAAACTTTGTTTAAAAAAAGACTCAAATTAATAAAGGAATTACCATTTGGAAAACTCGTGAATGGTCGTTGGTCTCAGTGCTCTGTTTTGAGCTCCAACTTCAGTATAGGAACATTCCCAGCACCAGAGGAACTCTGATTGATAAAAGTGTATGCTGATTGGCTGATCTCAGGAGCCAACACCACTTATCGCCATTTTAAAAACCTATCAGCTGTACTCACAAGATTAAACTTTTATCCTCTCTGAGACTTACAAGTGTTTAGTAAATTAGTTAGGTATGTTACTGTAACATTATAAACTAAACAATGCAGCAGAAATGCAGTAGCCTTCATTTTTTGCTGTTGTAGTTTTTCTCGTATGTCGCACCAAAATGACAATGGTATACCAAACTAACTGACTGGGCAACGTTATTACAGTAAGTTCCTATTGGTGGTGCTAAGTCCAACAGTAAAAGCCCCTTAAAGGTGTTTAGTTCTTCTGAAACTACCCAGTAGTCAGTTCTTCTCATGGAGCTCCTAGAACTGTTGGGCTCAAAAATGCTTGAAAGCTCTGCTTGCTTAGACACAAAAGCAGTGAAGGAAAAGCAGTCTGGAGTATTCTTCCTGGTTTTGCCAGATGGTACAGAGTGCCTCAGAGACATTGCATTTTTGCATAAGGTAGTACCACCAGGGGTCCTCTGACAAAATGCCACTGGGATTTTAAGAAATTAAGCTTTGTGGCAAACAAAAGTTATTAAAGGACATTTAAAACATTTTCTAACAATATAATCATTACAAATTAAAACCACTACTATGATTTCTGAAGCATAAATAAAATTGCTACAGGTAAAATGCTAACATTAGGGTATAAATGAGCTAAGTCATGGTTGCATGATTCAATGTCACCATCATTAAGCTCCCTGCTCCATTATGCTGTGCCCATGCTAAAACTTGATAAGTCAACAAGTTGAAAGTTTGACATTATAATAGTCAATAAAGTCTTGATTATAAACACCTGTGGGTAGATTAGCTACCATGTCCAGCATGATGATATTTGCCAACATCCAGAGAACCTCATTAGTCTGATTTAGTCACTTGTTAACAACCACATTTTTTCAAGATATGTAAAAACTTGCAAAATCCCTAGTGGGATATTTTACAGGCATACTTATGTCAAAGAACAAACTTGTGCAACCACAGACTTTTCAGCCATCTTAAATCAGTGCAAAATGTTGCTAACCTATTTCTGGATTTTGGGACTCATTCCTGCACCACTCCATTGTACCATAATCAAATGGTAGAGCATTTTTGTCTTTCAATATAGAGAGTCAATTTATTTAAAAATCCCCTGCTGAGTTCTTTTCTTGTAAGTGAAATAGCCCAATTAGATGAGAAGCCCTTAACTGTCATTGCCTGAGTCTCTGGTTCAGTACGTAGTAAGATCACCACATTCATGGATTTTCTACCTCTTTTTCTTTCTGTCTCTGCCCTATGTCCATCCTGCAGTTTTAAGAAACACACATAATACACAAACACGCACACACAGCAGCAGCCATAGCTGTACACGGTGGGGAAGGTCTGACTCAGACAGACTGAACCCATGTATTTATCTGTGTAATTACAACTGTCTCCTCCACTCTGTCTGTCTCTCTCTGCGTCTCTCTTCATCACTATATTTCAGGCAAACCTCCTATCTCTCTTTCTACAGACTAGTCTAGTCTCTTCTTTTCCCTTCTCTCTTTTGTTTTATCCTTGCTATCATTCCCTCTCTTTCCTCTCAGTGCCTCACTCTTTCATTCTCCCTCGTTCCTATCAGTGGCTGGTTGCAAGCTGCAATCAGACAGCAGGATCTGCCCCTTGTGACTCTTGTCTGTCAGGCCGGCAAACTGTCTCTCTGTGTCCATCTGTGAGTCTCTTAAAAAGCTCATCATCCATGGTTCAAAGACTGGCTGCCTCTGTCTTCCTTTCTTCCTTTACTTTATCTCCAGCTCTTTCTGCCAGCTAGCTGTGTCTGTACAGTGAGATAGGTACATAAAATCTAATTCACCCTGCTGAAACAAGTATTAACTAGCTCCCAGTAGAAGGGCTTGACTCTAATCCACAAGCTGTTAGGATGGTGATGGACTGTGTTAGTGTTTTAGTGGGGTATGTTTCCTGCTGGAGGCAACAAAAAAGAAACACACTTGCCTAGAAACATACCCTGTTTACATCATGCTAAGAATGCTGAGGTGCTTTGTTTTATTATACATCAGATGAGTGAATTTACTGGTGTAGCATCTTCTATGCTAGTCATGATTGGTTTTAGGTTAAATCCTGGTCTTTAAACACCAAACGATCTAACTTTAGTTTCTATTTGGTTGGGCTTGAACAGTTTGTTCATTTGTACCAAACCATCTCTATCCTGAGATTAGCACAACAAGCTTGCTGGCATGCTAGTCAGTCACTCTTTGGTTAGCGTAAATGAGGCCTCGGAGCTGGGAGAACTTAGCTCTGGAGCAGGTTGAGTCTTCCATGCTCACGGTTTATTTGCTCCAGCAGACAAGTCTTGCCCCTCTCCCATTTATTTAACGTGTTATTGTTATCTGGTTGGTTGTATGGCTAGCCAACTGTGTCAATGGTGAGTTTGGTTAGTTTTCTTTAATAACCCCCGTTTGAAACCTTTAAGATGAGGTACTTGACCAACTTGCATTTGCAAATTGAGTCACTTAAAAATAATGAACAGAAAAACAGGATTAAAATAGTTATTACCTGACACTTTTATTTGAATAGCTGCTTTCTTGTAGTGCATTATCTGCGAGTTTTGTGACAATCCCTCTTTTACTTTTAATGTAATCCAGAAGTTTTCAGTACATTCTGTAGTTTGGAGGGTAGGTCAGACTTTTGTCTACAAAGAGGATGATTTAATTCTCCCAAAATTTAAGTTTTGTTTGACAAAGTCTTTGTTTATCAATGACGGGTATTTTGTTGTCACAGCCTTAAAATTTCAATGTCTGAAACAGTTCAGAAACATGCAGCACATATGACAGAAATGAACATTCCAAACGCACATACATGGAGATACATTTATCCCTGCAGAAGAACAAAGTGAAAATTAAATCAGCATGTACAAAGAACACTTTCATAATCACTTCAACTTGATGTATTAATCTCATAAAATGTAGCAGTTTTAGTAACATCCTGATAACTTGCTGTGTAATGAGCTATTGTTTGTGTCAAGGCTGATGAAATATTCCCAGTACAAGGAACAGGTTGTAAAAACTGGAGCAGCAGGAGTTATAAGATTATGATATTTTCACTTAAGCAGCCATCAGTACCATGTGTATTCAGAGTGGATCATTTCATATTGAACAAGCCTTAACTCTCTATGTTGAATAGATTACTTCTCTCTCCCCCTGTGTTGTCAGGCCTCCACTAGGAAGTCAGCAGTAGCGGAGACATTTTGACAGGATTACCTTACATGCAAAAGCTTTGTACACTGACCCATAATGCACTTTCAGACAAGGAAAAAGAAGGATTTACTGAGAAGCCTCAGCGGTGGAGGAACATCTTTGTTGCCTCTGTCGAGTTTACTCTCTATGTATGTGCTAAGCTGCGTGAGTTTTCCAGCTGATATGAACGCTGCCAGAGTATACTGCATCCATTTTTTCTTCCCTAAACTTGTGAATATCAGGGAAAACTCTGCAATTAACTCATCATCCCCTGTGGGAAATATAGAGTTTGCCAGATAGCTGGTTATCAGCTACTTAGCATATTAGCCGGCTGGCTCTGTTCAGCTCTGATCATGTTGTCTGTTCGATGCTGATTAAGAATAATTGTCTTAATCTTTCATGACTGTACAGCTAATAGTTTGTCCCAGTATGTGAGGTTCTGATGAGAAAAAACATTGAATCCCATATAATATTTCTAAGTCAAGATAGAAAAGGAAGAACCTTTAGAAACATTACAACATCATTGCTTAATTAGGAGATTGGATGTGCTTGAGATACGCTACAGCTCGAGGACAGTTAAGGATGATGCTTTTCTGAGATCTGTTCGCATTAAACTGATAGTCTCATATATTATGTTTTATGCTTTCCCATACGCTGTGCTCATGAGGATTATTTCCTTTCTACTGTGTCATCCAAAAATCCCAAAAAATTTAATTAATGGAGTAGAATAAGGAAAAAAACTGCATATTCAGAGAATGCAAAGTGCAAACTTTCATGGTCTGTAAAACCAAGCAGATCTAGAAATATGACATGTACAGAGAGATGACAGCGTGTGCGTGTTTTAATATTAATGAGGCTTCTGAAGGTCCGCTGGTGGATGAGGAAGACCTGAGCATTTGCCTGATCTCATGATCCTTTTATTTGAGGGCTAAAACACAGCTTGTGTAAGTGTCCATCAGGCTAGAGTGAAGTTCTGAAATACTGAGCTTCAGTGCCTGAATTTCTCTGCCGGTGAAATGAACCTGAAGGATCAAAGATCATGAATACATGAAGAACGCATGCTGACTGACAAGAAATCTGTGGAAAGTGCACTGCAGAATTCAGTGGTAATGGCTACTTTGTGCTTGAAAAAAGAAACAAATCAGAAAGTCTATATCTGTTTGAGAACATAAATGCACAATATTGTATATGTTCAGGTGAGGTAATAAGTGAGGACTGATGATTGAGCTTTTAAGCTAAACAGTCTGGAAAATGTCTTTGTTCTCTATGTGTGCAATTACTGGCAAATAGAGCAATGGTCTGTATGTACTCGGGTTCCAGCCTTCTCATTCCTGCACACTGTTGCAATTGCTGCTATTAACAAGGTGGCTGGTTCCTTTATTCTCAGACTATTATCACCATCATCTCCCAGTGCTCAGATGATTTGTGTTTTTTGTATTTATGTGTGAACTTAGAGCCCCTCAATCATGAAGACAGATTAAGTTTTTTTATTCTTTTTTTTTTTAATCTAAATAATTTGATAGATAAATTCTCAGTAATATATGACACTGTGGTTTTCACAGAAGCTGAAACTGAGCTGATTAAAGAAGTTTTTCTATGTGATATTCCTTTTTTGAAGTTAAATGTGACTTGTAATTTTTACATGTATCCAATAGGAATGTATTTATATTTTATTGTAAATCTCTTTATTAACAAGTGTGAGACTTTTTT
>JAPZDY010000026.1:3593980-3604183 GCA_029783645.1 Ctenochaetus hawaiiensis
ATAGAATCACATGATAAAGGACAAAGTGCGACAAACTTCAATGAACAAAAAATAGAGCCAAGGCAGGTGATGATCAAAAGTCTAGTTTCCAAATATGATAAAGTTTGTTCCCAATATTTTCATATGAGGTCTTATCAAAAAACTTCAACACAAACAAACAAAACTGTAAAATAAAAATATCCAACTGCATCACAGTATTTGGTTAAATTTAGCCTGTGATGGATAGCAATGGACAGATGGTTGATCTGATCACCTGCCAATTATTTTTTGAAAGTGCTGCCCCTTCTCTAAAAAAGATCCCATGAACAACCTCCAAGGTGGTTTACAAACAAACAGACGGCCATGTGGAATCAGCCCCCTGTGCATAGTTGTTTATGTGTTGTTCATAAAAGCTTGTTTGGGTCTTTGAAAAACACTGATGATTATATCGGTGTACTCAGTTTGGTCTCCAGTTGATAATTTCAGGAGAATTAAATTACATTCTTGCTCAACTGATTACACATTGTAGTGGTGACATTTCAATTCAATTTTCTCCTTTACTCCATCAATAGTGATGTTATATTCAACTTAGCTGTCATTAAAACAAAAAAGATGTGAGTTACTTTCATATTTCAGGGCATATGACTGTAAAATGAAGAGTGGGGTTATTTGATGATGAAGATTTGACCATTTTGCAGGCACAGAACTTTCAAATGTAATTACTGAACATCAAATATTTGATCTAGTGAATTATTTTTTTACTTATCGGCTGCTAAATTTCTACCATCCTAATCAAAAATCATGTACAACAATACAAGAGGCTTGTTTAAAAAGAAAAACCACCACTAGCAAAAAATGGCTCATTGTACATTAATGATTCACACGCAATCATGTCATTACTTTTTAATCCAATTTAGGTTTGATTGTATTACCACTTTCAAAACCTGAAAAAGAATCAGACATTTCAGAATGTTTCATTTCTGCTGTTGTTTGATGTCATTCTCATCAGAGGGAGCCAACTGCATCTTATCATGAAGAGTATGAGGGTGAGCTGCTATATGTAAAGCTCAGCTGCAGTACAAATAATAACCTATGAAGGCAGATGTCTGTGAAAGAGCTCCTGTGTGTGTAAAACAGTTTCTGACTTGAGATTTTGAGGATTGTGATTTTTTTTTATCAAAAAAAAAATAGTATTGATCTTTCCACTATGCAAAATAATGTCTGCAGGAAGTGTCAGCACCAAGAGCTCCTTACTGCTATTTGTTCCTGTATCCACGGACGCCAAATATTACTTATAATTTCAACATGAAAATATCTTGGTCCAAATCCAATTTTGAAATACTGTTTCAAAATATCATTTTGTGTGATCTGTCTCTAGTATCGTACCCTGCAGAATAACAGAGAGAGTAAAATCTGTGGGCAGAGGGTTTATGCCGAGGGATTCTGCCAGTAACCTCTCCTCTTTCCTTCCTTTTTACATCCATGTTTCCTTTCCTCTGTTCTCCATTGTCAAACCACAGGAGACAAGCTAAGGTTGAGAAAATTCTGGTTAAGGGTTTCTGCTGGCAGTGTTTCCCATCCCTCTCTCTCTGTCTGTCTCTCTCTCCCTCGTCTCAGTAGTCCTGCAGAGCAAGGATTTAGCTCTGACTAATTGGATTTTCGGAGACAGCGGAGAGAGGCTCACAGAGAGGAGAAGAAGAGAAAGATGGCCTAAGAGACAAGGAGACAAAGTTTATGTACGTGGAGCAAGACGGATGGTGCGCATGCATGGATGGATGGATGGATAATGGAGGTATGACTCATGAGTCGTTGCTTTCCCATTCTCAGCAAGGAGAGAAAATGAGGAGAGGTTGTAGATAAGTTAAACTACCTCAGGAGAAAATTCTCTCCTCTTTTTGTCTTTCTCCGTTTACAGCTGTTGTATTAACCCTCATGATCTACCTGCCATCAACACTGTGGTTTACTGTTTATTCCAGAATTCCTCTGATTTGCAAAGTAAAAAAAAAAAATCCAGCTCCTGAGACTCTCAATGGACCGCTGTGACCAGTAGGTGTCAAAACTGCCAGTCATCAGTAGGCTGGTTTTAAAAACACTGAATTCTGTGTTGTACAAAAATATGAAACGCTTGTTAATCAACCTTTCTCTGTTTTGCTACCTTTGTTTAGTTTTGAGAGAGAGTCATAACTTATTAATCTGACTCCAGTTTTACAGTGATAAGGAAACAGCTTAATGCAGTGGACGATGGGGCCCTGTAGTGCAAACACATTGACAAATCTTGAAATGCACCAGCTGATCACACAACATAACAAAAAATCTTAGAACACAATGACAAAAAAGAAAAACTCAATGAAAAAATGCTTAGCAAAAATTAACAAAACAGAAAAAACGACAAGAGCAAAACATAAACTACAGAGCAGGTAAAGATCAATCAGTGTGCCTGAATCTGATTCATGATTTGTGATTTGTTGTTGTGTTTTGCAATTTGCTGTTTTGCACTTCAGGGTGACCATACAGATGTTTCTATTAATATTCTATTAAAAATTTTTTTTGGTTTGCTATATAATTTAATATTAGCAAACCCAAAGTCAGGAAGGTCTTTACACAATAAGTATATAGTAATAGCTGCACAGCTCAACAGCCTTGCAGAATATCTTGCTAGCAGTCGTGCTAACTCTGCTATCCTACATCCTGTTGCACACACTCATAAAGAATGTGTCAATATCCAACAAACTCTTCTGCCTTATTTGTATTATAAGACAAAAAAAATCCAGTCTGCATGTGTTTAATGTGTTTACACAATGATTGTGTTGAGAGCGACACAAAATATGTTGACCATAAATTGATATTAGACATGCTGGTGTCTGAAAATTAACACATGATGTGTTACTTTAAACACATCTGTTTTGTTGACTCGCTCGTTTTGTTGCTTGCAGGACAAAGTGGTCTAGCTAGCCTGTGTTTCACTGGCATCAGTAACTTTTGGGGTTTTTGTACACAGTCTTTCTAAAAAGCTAAAGGTGTCAAATGCAGCACATTAAATTTGTCCCCTCCCAAACAAACAATTCAGGACTTTATATTTTGCTTTTCTACAAAAACACAGTATTCCCTGCTGTAGCAGCTGCCCAGGAGTGGCCTGACCTTAGCTGGCGATGCATGAAGGCATCAATCATTTATGCCCGCTTTCCTGGTGGCAGGTCTGGGAATTTCAACCGGCAACTCTCCAATTATAAAGCTCACTTTCCAACCTTCAGGAGGACAACAACCTTTTTGGGAGTTTGTCCCATTGGTCAACTTACACAGCAGGTGATAAGAGGATATTGTTCAGAAGGTATTACCATCCAGGCAGTGAGAAGCACTGGCTTCCCTTCCTCTCTCTTCCTTCAGATAAAATGAAACTTTTGCAGCTGCAGTGGGTAGCTCCATAATAAGGATTGCTGTGTTTACAGTCCACCGCCACAGTCTAGTCATATTTTTGTTTTTGTCAAGTGAATTTAAAGCTCTGTAAAATGCTGCAAAAAAATATGAAAAAGAGAAGGCTGTGAACCTGAGACGGATGGCTGTGATTATTTTTTCTTTCATGGCGGAGTTCAAGGAATATTTCTGTCTCCTTGTCCATCCACACTATCCAAAATATTTTCCTCATTATGGGAATATTCTGATAGATACCAATTGCAGATAAAAGTTTCTTTTCTCAGAGCAGAAACAGATGATCGGTCATGTTAGTTAAATATTAATTTCTGAGTGTCAGCTCAGAAGGGTTGGTTAACATGTGAGCCATTATTCACTGTTTATTTTTTTATCATTTGCTTATGGATAAGGAAGAAAAACTGTCAGTGCAGATCGTATGCAATGCAGTGTTCTGCAACAAGCTCTGTCTGGACACTCCAAGTGGTTAATTTGGGCACCAATAGAAAGCAAGCACCAGCTCTGCCTCCTGTGTTTCTCTCTGTAAGACTTCAGCAGATGTAAAACAACATCTAACTAGTTTCATCTTTGCTTCTTTGAAGGCACAGTCAAAATCCACATGACCTTGAAGTTATAATCCTCAATATTTCAATAAAATCAAAACTGAGTTTAATTCTGTCATCAACATTTTTTTCCACCACTGAAATTCAATGTTTTTACATCTGATCATCATCAAATTTATCTCAATGTCATGACATTTCCCTCATCTCCATTAATTGGTACATTTATTCTTTTAGTCTACTGAATTGCTTGGGTTTTTTACTAAATGTAATGTCATTTCAGACCTTGCCACTCCCTCCTGCTCTCCACAATATAACCACCAGCCACTTTCCCCCACCTGGCCTGCTTTACCCAATCACTCACCTGTTTCCTATTCCCACTGATTACACACAGCCTCATATATACCAGTCCATTCCCTCACCTAGCTTTCAATCACCCATTTGCACTCTGCCATGCTTTGCAGCATTGTTATCTGGCTTTTACTCTGTCTGTTTGAACTTATGCCTTATCTCTGTCAGTTAAATATGCCTTTTTCTGATTTCTCATTCGGTGTTTTGACCCTTGTCATTTAACCAAATAGCCCTTAGGACATTTTGATTGTAAACAAGCCTTGTATGTAGGTTCTCGCCTGTTCTATGTCAGCGTGGGTGACAATGTACAGTGTTAGTGTTAATTGTTCAGGGCAGAGTCCACTATTTCTGCATTTGATTCAGATTGCCTGCTTATACGTGAGGGATTCAAAAGAAAACAATAAAAACCTGTTATTCCGTGTTTATCTCATTGATGGCTGCCTTGCTGTTTATGGGCTCACACTAGTTACACCATATCAGGGTTGTATTCAGTGTTTACTAATGCAAACCAAACATCCTGCTGCTGCTGCTGCTGCTGCTTCATGTTTTAAGTGAGCAATTGGCAAATCACAGGGTGGCTTTTATTGTGACCGACCTCAGGAAGCGCTTTGTGTTTGTCACTATGGTTAGTGCTAATGAAGACATGACAGTGGGGCAGTATTCATTTTTTGCAGGAGAGTTATGGACAAGAAAGAGGCACCGCAGTGAGCTGTTAGATGAAGAGCTGCAGGTGACAGATTGCACACCTCCAACTCCTCAGCAAGATAATTAACTTTACTGTATCCTGCTGTTGGGTGGGAAACTGCTCATGCTATGTGCTGCATTTAAATCAAACTGCACTTACTGTTATCTTTGACAGACTTATGGAGAATTTGCACTGCAAACAGATAGTTGCTCTTTTGTTGTTTTTTCTTAAAAGAAATAGCAAGTGTTGTTGTTGTTGTAGAATCAGCTGCAGTTGGTAGCACACGGCAGACAGCTAGGATTGAACTCTTAGGAAATGCACAAAAACATTTTTAATTGTTTCAGTCTGACTCCAAACAATTTCAGTTTTAAAATAAATGCTGGTTTTATGTGTACAACTAGTCATAGAAATAGCCAAAGTGCACCACCATGCATGTTGAGCCTCACAAGCCGTGGTCTGGAACATCAGTGTCCATTTTTTTTATGGTGACTATTGGTTATTGGCACACTTTGAATGTAAACAATTACCAAGCAATAGCAAATTAGTGAGTGTTTCCTCGATTAACGTTTTTTTGAATCATCACAGAAAAATGATATAGCTGTATTTATATACTGATTTGGCAGAAATGAGTGGGAGGTGGTAAGACCACACTCCTTCATAGCTGCTGCTGTCTCTCAAACTTTAACTAGAGCTGCAACTCATGTGAATTCTGTTGCATGAGTGTGTAAATGCACGTGCCTGTATGTGTCTGCAGTTATTATAATTAGACACTAAGTTTAAGAAAGAGAGCAGCAACGCAGATGTTTTCCACAATATAATGAACCCCCTGCTACCCATTTACAACAATCACAGGAGGATTTGTGCCGACACACAGCCAGACACGCACATTCTCACAGACACATAATTTTGTAAATTAAATGTCCCATTATCTGTCTTCTTGTGTTTAATTCTGTCTGATTGCAGCATGTCAAATAAGCAAACATGCATACAAAAGCACATCCGTATGCCAACAGAAACCGATGCTGAGACGCTCGCTCATAAGCCATCACACACAGTTTTACACAACTCGATACTTGCTCAAGTGAACAGTGTAATGAACTCATTGCATAAATGGCCTGATGATGTTAAGGAAATCAGCTGAGACTCTCCCTGTTGTGCAACTCAGAGACAACAGTGAAAAAAATTAGTCTTATGCAGCTTTTTTTTTTCAATGTACATCTGTTCCATCCTAACACTTGAACACAGTTTTGAGACAGATGCCACACTTTTTTTCAAACTTTAGAGTTAAGACAATGTGTTTCTAAGTTGCAGCATTTTTAGTGTCAAAGAGCCAAATCTGGGCGCTGTGCTGCTGATGCCAATTAATTCTATATACTGTTGTGCACCCACACAGTTTCAAAGAGACAAAATATCCTGCTCATAAAGTTGTGTCTTTTCAGCTGTTAATACTGCTATCTGGCAGACACAAATTAGAAGCAAGAAGTGAAAATAAACAAAAAGACAACAGAAGCTCACAGCTGATGCCAAAGCTTACTCCTAAAGTACAATGAATTTGTTTTGTTTCATGTCTTTTCTTCCATTTTGCAGCACAAATAAAATTTAAACTGGTAATTAAAGAAGGAAGCTCAGATCTGCTGTTAATTGCCAATGGAGATTAAAGTTTGACTCTCTACTTATTTGCTGAGTTTCTACATGTTTAGTTTGCCTGTAATAGTTAGAAAAAACAGTTCTGAGCCCAGATTCAATGGAGAAACAGCCAAATTATACACCTGTCTATTCGTGCTTTACTTTAGTTTCATACTTCAAACTTGCCCTTTAAAGAAATCTGAAAATGATTTCAGCATTACTCGCTTCAGTGAATGCAAGGTAACTCTCTTTTCTAAAAGTGAGGCTATTTGCACTTCATTCAGCTCAAATAAATCTAGTTCTGTTTGGGATGTTTTGCTTTATAACGAGGTGGCTCAGTGCACATCTCTGCTTTCAGACTGAGAGCTATATTTATGCAGAATTGTAGCCAGTTTTTGGCTTCGTGTCACTCTACAGCTGTAAAGACAGCTTGTGTCACTCATCTCTAAAGGAGATGGAAGGACTTGCTGATAATGTTTACAATGATGTTATTGAGCTTTTCATGACTTTTTTTGGTGCAGAATTCTAATAAAAATAAAATCATTGAATTTAAACTGATATGAAAATATTTGCCTCTAGATAACAATTCAGTAAATCACTGTTGAGAGAGATAACTGCACCAGGTACATATTCAATATGTATTAAAGCACATGCAGCTAATTGTGAGGATTTATGGTTTAATGGCACATTTCTTTACTGTAGTAACATGGTCAGAATTAGCAAGACCACTGGTATGGTGTGATAAAATTAAAGTAGATGTACTTCAATTACAGCTGAATGCATAAACCTGCTTGAATTCTAAACATGACTTCAAGCACCTGTGTATAATGGTGTGTACATGTATGTGACAGCAGGACAGCAATTAATGGCTTTAAATTTCTAATTTGCTTTAAGACAGAGAGACTGAGAATAATAAGGTTACAGCAATGCTAGCAGCTCTGAAGCTGTACTCACTGTAGACACAGCAGTGCTATTAAGCTAAATGCTGACATTAGCTAATTAACAGTAAACACAAAATAAAGCTAAAGCTGAAAGGATGTCCTCAGTTTTACAAGTAATTGGTGTTTAAGTATTGTACCCTTTTTTTCTATTTTGATCTGATAATGATTTTAAGGAAATGTAAAGAGTTCAACAAAGTTATTAAAACTTAGCTTGTAGGGAACTTCAGTGTGTCTCTATGCAACATTAGCACTTCAGCCATGGGATCACTTAAATCATGAGGATATGTTCTCTGGTGACAGTCTGTGGTGCCTTTAGCTAGATGCCAATGCTAATCCTGAGTTTTAGGTTATGATTACCATGTTCATATTATTAGTTAAAGAAACTGATACAAACAACAAAGCTGAGAATCATGGAGATGTTAGCAGTTTTGCAGGGTTTTAGTTGAAAAAAATAATGAAAGTATTAGACAAATTAAATTGATACAGATTGACAGGTTTTCCTAAACTTAGTATATGTAGGCCTATAGTTCACCTGAATTCCATCCACAGAAGCTGTTGAGACATTTCCCTAAAAACCACCTCATGATGATTGCTGCATGAAGTTACAGGAGGTCACCAAAGTCAGTGTTAATCCCTCGGACACCATGAATGTCAGAGAAATTAATAGCAAGCAATAATTTAAACAGTAAAGCTATTTCTTAGTAACAAAGCATCTCAAACACTCCTCATCAGGAGCTTCCCCACCTTAAATCCAGTTCTCTTTTAAGCACAGAGCCTGCAATTAAAGCCGTTTTGCTGTTATTACAATGAACCGACACCAAATCCCAGTGTGATTCCTGCCGCCATCTCACTCTTGCTCTGCCCAGAAACCTCATTAATCAACTCTTCTTCATTTTTTGGACTCCCTCTGTCTGTCTTCCCTCAGCCAGAACCTCTGCCCTGCTCAGCTCCCTGGCTCGTGCCTCAGCCTCTGCTCTGCTCTCCTCTGGCCAAAGAGACACTGCCGGCCATTAACAACTAATATCTGCCAATAAATTTGTCTTTGTTTCAATTCCTTGTCTCTGCCTCTGGGTTTTCAGCACAACAAAAACTATAATATGTTTCCTTTTCTACATTTTTCTATCAACTTTCCATTCTGTGTCTGGTAATTCATTTCACCTTTTTGTTAGGTTTTCTTTGTCACTTTTTGCCAATTTACCAGAAAACCACAGACATCAGCTCCACTGATTCCTGCAGTCTGTCTTTCATGTCGAGGCAAATGTATTTAGACTACCTTTTTAAACATTCAGGTGTGCCACAACCTGCTCACAGACAACAAAAAGACTCAGCGCAAATCAAAGGAAGAATAATTGATCAATACATAAAACAAATACAACCAAACTAACTTCAATACACTTCCTCCCTGCTGAGGTGTCCTAAGCAAAAACACTGAATCCCAGCAGTATTTCTGACCCCTGACCAGCCTGTATAACAACACTCTGAGGAGAGATCAGTGGGGAATCATATTATTCTGTGAGCAAAGCATACGGAAGCATATGGGATAAAGAGTCAGTGATGTACTAAAACATTTAGCTCACGTGTTTATCTGTGCTCATGCCAGAGGAATACAGTGCTGGGAAGAAAAACAGACATAAAGGAGAGAGTGTGCTCATTTTTATGGAGCAGCTTTGGTGTCTACTTTTTGGTCTCTTGCAATAACTTTTTTTTCCCCCATAAAATCCATAAAAGCAGTAAGTGTCTTGCTCCACTCCAGTTATAACACACTGAGTTCAGAGAAACACTGTAGCTACAATAGAAAAGTAGAGATGATGTGATACTTGGATCAATTTATTGTTCATTCCCCCTTTTTAAAAAAGCCGAACTCCAGCAGTTTACACTTACTGGCTGAGAGTGCAGCAGCTGCTCAGCCTAGCTGTGTATGTTGCAGCTGAGGCTGTATATATGTTAACCTCTTGCACCATGGCCTTATTTAGTGTTTCATGACAGCTGTCTCAATCGTTTTTGTTTAACTCAGTTTGCCCCTCTGTTCCTGTCTCGAGCCCCTTCTCTCTTTTCTCAGACCTGTGTATTTCATAGAAACTCTCCAGCAGCTGGACAGATTGCTGTGAAATGTAATGTCTACAATCATGTTCCCCACAGGCTGAACTGTTATAACATTAGTTATCATCTTCATTTTTGTCCAGCATAGTCATCAGCTAAATCTGTCCAATTCTTTGGATTATGACCAAACAACTTGAAAAATACTGACATTCCTGTCAGCCCTGTTACACTTTGTATATAGTGTTAATTAGCAGATGTTAGCATGCTGACATGTAGCTCAGAGCAGCCTTGTTCCTGAGTACATCCTCACAGACTAATGGCTTTGGGCTCACAGTCTTGTTTGAATTTCTCTCACAAATTCCCCAACATTATGTCAGCCGATCTATTTTTAAGAAGGATGAGAGCTGACAGAACCCGTGGCTTATGTCTTTAAATTAAATCAAGTCATTGTGTTTGTGTTTTTTTTAATGATGGCTGGGAGGCTGATGTTGGGGAAACTTCTACAAAACTGTTGTGAAACTTTTTCAGGTAATTAAAGATCAGGTTGGAAAAGTGCAAGGAAATGTAATGAGTCATTTTGCTCACTAATTCATAGTCAAACATACCTGCCCAAGTG
>JAPZDY010000026.1:3635100-3661101 GCA_029783645.1 Ctenochaetus hawaiiensis
AAGTGAATTGGGTGACGTACGTGCATTACGTTTGCGCTGGGGACTGCTATGATTGGTGGAACTCACGGGAGGCTGGCTAAAATTGCGGAAAAGTTGTGGTGATTGGAGAAAATTGCAAGGTCGCGCTGAATTCACGGAGATTCGTTGAATTCGCGTGATTTGGTGCGATCGCAACATCGCAAATTCCTGGAGGGACTGATTATAGCTTTAGTTACTATTTCTGTTAAAAATACGGATTAATAATAAAATAAAGATAAATATACTGATTATTACAGGTTTAGCTACCCAATAGTTTTGAGTCAATAAAATAAAAAAGCTTCACCTTTACAGCTGCTACACTGGAGTGATACACACGTTAATGTGTCCAACTTATACACTTTAATGTAAACTCATAATTCTCCATAATGACTACTTTTGCTTTTTGAATCTTAAGTATTTTTTAATGCTAACAGTTTTATGCTTTTATATAAGTAAAGCTTTGAGGACAGGGCATTTGATTGCGACAGAGTGTCTCATCATCATATTGCTGCTCATACTTAGGGAGTATATTATTAGCTCTGATTTCTCCTCCCACCACTGTTTTGAAATGTTGTCTTGGACATTATCTTCTTTGATACCCTTGCACTGCCCTCAACACTGCATTTTTGAACCTGAGAGTATACAAAATGGTATTGCATAGTTTGGGTTAAAAGTGTGACATAGGTACATTTTACATATTTACATGTATTAATTATTGTCTCCAGTATTCATCCTGCATTACAGTAGGGTTAGTTAGTTGAGTTGATTAGATTGTAGACAGCACCATTTTGAAAGTACAAAGCAAAGACTGAAAGCAAGCAACGGTTATTACATCCAAAGAAATGTAACAGATTCAAACAGTATATATGACAATATTCACATACAACAAACCTACAAGAAATTGTATTTAATACTGATTTCATGTATTTATTTCTGATTACTTGTTTTATTTAGTGACACTTTTTTCTTTCTGGTTCAACTGTATTTTTCAACATTACTGCAGAAACTACTTGAACATAGTGATGAACATGACATTCAAGTTATTTAAAAATTGAGTCCTACACTTAAAAAAAAATAAGCTGTAGTTTTATTTTTGAACACTAGATGGCAAAGACAAGCCATCACGGCAGAGTTGTCTGTTGATATGTTTGCAAAGTATACCTTTGACTTGACATCTGAAATATGGACTATGAAAAAAATAAACTACAGTTATGACAAAAACTGAGTGATAAATATGACTTAGTTGCCTTACAGTTTAATATGGTGTGCAGGTTATGTTTTTTTCTTTACAAAATTGGTGAATTTAATTTTTAGAATACCCTTTTTTTCCCTCCAACATTAAAGTTTTCATGTTAGAGGGAACAGAAAATAGAGTAGGGACTTTTTCAGTTGACTATTCATGCTGCACAAAAGTTAAAGCAAAGGACATGAGGGAGGAAACTGTGACATTTGAGTACAAAGAAAGGTTTGTCAAAGAGGTCAAAATATAGCAGATATACCATACTAAAATACAGAATGTTTACTATGACTAATGGCATGGGGTTAGCAGTTGGCGACTCGCCAGCTATCCACCATAGGCCACAGAGACAAACAGGAAGTAGAGTAAGAACTGAGAATGGCAACTGAAACCGAAACAGCAGTTAGTGTTCTGGTTAAACTGAATGAGCTGTGTGTGAAACAAAAAGACATCTGCTCTGACAAAAAACTAAAACCACACATACGAAAAAAGCATTTTCCTCTCAGCACACAAACCCCTTGTTATTCTTGTGCAGTCATATAATGCACTAACTTGCATATGTCAGCACTAGAGCTTTATTTCTTATCAAACCTGAGCTTAAACCTAATTTTTTCCAGTAAGGACGGGCAGTGTTTCCTTCACACAGAGTACTTTGTTGTCACTGGACATTTTCTTTCTTTACAGCGGCAGATGCAGAACTTCTCAGAGTCTTTCACAAGCCATAAAACTGGACTCTGAACTCTGAGTGCACAAGATAAACAATCAGCCATAAGAACTCCTTGTTCGTGTCATAAAGCACATTTGACACCTCCAAGTAAATACAAAACAAGTTTTTATTTAGATTTACATGTTGATTCACATGTAGTTTTCATAATGTACAAAGAATAAACAGATGTGATGATATGTTGCAGTGAAAAACCTCTTTGCTGTGTTGCGACTAGCTAAGCAATTACCTCCTTTTTTTTTTCTTTGAACTGAATGGTAATAGAATTTTTATGGTATGTGAGACACACCCTGGTTTTAACTGAACATTGAAACCGCAATGTGATAGACCACTTTTTGATAACATTATCATAATGACATCTCCACAACATATGATGACTTTTACTGTTAACTTTTGGCTGTTGTGACAGTTCTTTTATGCGTGTAACAAAGAAATGAACTTTACTTGTAAGTACACAGTTATTCTTTGCGAGATCTCCTTACAATAACACGGTCAGGCCATGAGGCAGTGTGAACTTTAGAGTGGTTTGAATATTAGATTGTTCAAGTAAAAGTCTTGATTGTTCAGAATTTTAAAACTTGCTTTTAGGTCCAGTATCTAATACTGAAAGTATAAACCTTTGTTTAATTCATTACATTAGCACTGGTATAAAGGCCAAATATGGAACCTGCTGTTTACATGCAGTGGGGTTAGATTATTTCCATTTAAGTAGTTAGACATGATTTGTTACACAGTTTGTTAATCCCATATACATTTTTTCAATATTGCATTTAAGAGGATGTGACCACTGTGACAGTGCTGAGAAAAAAATAAGGTTCAAAAGGAAAAATGCATGGTTTCAAGGAGGCAGGTGTTTGTGATAGCAGTTGACAAAATAATAAGCATAGATTACTTTAAATATTGCCCGTGTACTGCAGCCCATTGAGAACTATCAGAAAGTGTAACCACACAGAAGTCAGAGAAGCGATATTTCAGTATGCAATGCAAGTTTCTAACAATAAAAGGCACATGGAAGAAACATTTGGTAAAGCGATGCCTATTCCTCGTCCAAACCCCTTGGATTCAATGAGAATCATAAATAAATTCACCATGATAATAATGTGCGTCCAGTGTAAATCTCTCTAGTGCTTTGGTTCACAAAATCATGGCAGATTCCTGTTCTCCTTTTTTTTTTTCCTACGAGAACTTTAGAGCTGTTCCATCTGGAGTTTGCTAAAGGCAGGCTGGGATTGAGGACTGTGCTTTAGCCTGCTCACTGCTAACACACATAGCTTTCTGGTACACATAGTTTATAACAAAGGAACAATGAATCTCAGGTGTCCTAATACTCACTTTTCAAATTATAGTACTTTTAAGGGAAATTGTGTTAAAAATATTACTGAAACCAGCAAGTTAGTCTAATTAGGCCTTCTCAAACAAACAACACACAAGAAATGTCTGCCATTTGCTGGAGCAGTTTATCATTCTGTGCATATATTTATGCTTTAAGGCTGCAAAAGATAATGATGACTGATTTATCTTCAAGGCATTAGGATTAAGGCTTGTGCATACTGTGCACTGTAAGCCAAGAAGAATGGAGAGGTGGACACAGTGTCAAAACAGAGGAAAGACTGCAAAATCTGCTTGTGCAAGAAAGTCTAATTGGAAATGGGAAGTTTCAAGCTGAGGGCCTTGACTTTAAAAGATACGTGTGATTTACAACAGCAAAGCTCAGCCCCTCCTGATGACACAGTTCTCTGGGATGTAGCCCAGACTTCCCCATACCTAGTTATCATAGCATAAAATTCACTTCAAAAGCACAGAATTAACTGCAAATTGCACTTACGTTTATCTCACACTGACTCAAGTTACCCAGGTTAACCTTCTGTTCATAGAAGTATAGCCAATGTGAGCCACTTCTCCATTCCTCCACTCTGCCCGCTATAACACTGTCTGCTGTCTCAATCCACACAGGGCCGAATACAATTCCTGAAAGCTACCTGCATGTGTCATTCACAGACTAAAGCACAGATAGTTTATATCCAGCCACATTCTGTCAAAGGCACACATCTTCAATAAGGCTTGTTCTCTTCCTCTCCCTCACTCAAACACACACTCAAACACACACACACACACCAGTGCTGTCCGTAAGGTGCAGAAGTGGCTTGCAGGCACACATACATATGAGCTATGTACATTATTAACAGCAGAAGGCAGGGAAGAGGAGAAGACATGAATACATTGTTCACAGTCTGTCAGTCTGTCTGTCAGTGAGTCTGTTGTTCTTTCTGTCTGTTCATCTGTCTGTGTGTTGGCGGGTACATTGTCCTGAGGTCTCCAAACAGACAAGACAGATACAAACACACCTGCTTTTCCCTGCAGGGCAAATCAAGGCCTCATAACAATTGTTAATATGTTGTTAAAACAACATGCCTCTGATTCATAACACAGCATTCTGCTAGTAAAGCTTGTTTACCGACAGAAATGTCATTTTCCATTAAACTTTGTGTTCATTGCTTTGTAATTAAACAAAGACTGCTTCTAGGAGTACAGAGTCTTTGTTTACAGCCATGTGTCCCAGCATTTGGCACAACGTTTCATGCTAACACTCAAGTTAACACTTTGTTTGAGATTGCAAAAAATTAGTTCTACTCACTTTTTCTACTTACTACTTACGGTTCTATTGACTTGTCTCAAACTACACCTGGATGAATTTAGCAACTCTTCATGAGGACATTTTAAAAACATGTAAGAAATACAAAACAACTACTGTGATTAATAATTAGAGACTGGTTCATATACTGATCGAAGACTGATAAAGCTTCCAATTACAACACGGTGGATGAACATGCGGACGTAGTATTGACCCTACAGCCTGGCAATACTGACTCATAGATGATTCATTAAAAAAATGCATTCATCCACAGGCCCTCCAATAAAAACAGTTAACAAATGTACACAACTGCAAGGACATTTTTCTTTCATTAGAGGAAAGTGGTGAATGTCTTATGTTATATGGCATAGTGTATGCTTGAGTGTTAGCACAAAGCAGCAAAGAAATAGATCTACCACAGATGAGGTCTGTGTCTTAAAGACGTCTTAAAGACCAGATGTAGTACAAACGGATGTGGACATGAGGGCACACATATGCATTGATTCCAAATTGATTCATACATGTCTGTAAGTGCGCACGGTCCAAGTGGTCATAGATTTAAAAATGTACACTAATGGTCTGCAGACCGTCGTAAACATGAGGAAATTTAGATCACCAAGACCCTCACAGCCATACAGATGCAGAAATAATAAACTGGGATCAAGCACTCACTAATTAGTGGACAAGTCAAGCCATGGCTTATTTAGGTGATATAAGGCAGCAATTTCTCAAATTTAAAGGAAAAGTGAGAGAATTCATGGCCCAGACAGAAGCTACAATAAAATATAAGGTTTTGAAGCTCGTCCACTTTAGGCTTCCTGCGGCCCTGATGGGTAAAACAAACAAATCCTATGATCGGGAAGCAGTGACAATACTCCTTCATCTAGGGTCAGAGGTCAGGAGGAAGTGACATCAGAGGTTTTCATTATGACACTTGCGCGCATCTCATGAGTGTGGCTGGTCGCCGGGGACACAAGAGAGTTCTGGCTGTAAGCTGGTGTCCAGCCGTCACTGTGGTAGCTGATTAGGGGGGCTGGGTCTCGTGTGCTGGTTACCCTGAAGTTGGGTTTGCCTGTGCTGACAAAAGTGGCCATGCCGGGAAGAGAACATGGGGAAACCCTGAGAACTGATGTGCTGTATTCCCGCTTCCAGACTGCACCGACACCCTGTAAGTGAAAAGAATAAAAAAGGAGAAGAAGAGGAAGGTAAGATATCTACATAAGCAAAAAATAGAGTTAAGCCACAGAGGCAATGGCAAAGTGCTGACAAATTTTGTGGTGCTAGATGACACCACATACAACACCAAAAACACCACTGTAAAAACAGTTGTAAAGCTTAGGTCTTACAATTAGGATATTGCATGCTTCACAGGCTGTTGCTTTGGTAAACATCACATGTAAAAAGTACCCTGTTACACTGACCAAAAATTGCATTTCTTATTGATAACAACCAAAACATTTCATTATTACAACACAGTTGAGAACACTGTCCTCTTTTCACTGATAAGGGTGTGTGTGCATGCGTGCACACATGCGTGTGTGTGTGTGTGCATGCGTGCACACATGCGTGTGTGTGTGCACGCGTTGTACTGTGGGTACAATGTACTACAAAAGGACAACCTCAGATCAAACTGTTAATGTTCGACAGCTACAGTTCCTGACAAGGCCCTCCCTTTTCTCAGTCTCGCGCAACATTACAGGAAGGAGCACACACACAAACATACACACCCTGTTTCAGCAGGAAAGTTGAAACAGGTAAAAACCTGTTTATCTTAAGATCACAGCAGTTAATAATTCATTCATCACTCTCCTCTGTGCATAGGTGTGGATTATGAGAGACTCACCTCCTTGGTGTCTTCTATGTCACTTTCTGTGTCGCTGCCTGTAGAAATGAATAAGCACATAACCAGCAAATGAAAGAGTGTTCAGGAAATGGCAGTTTTGTATTAAGTCAACTTAAAAAGACTCAGTCATGGTAGCAACTGAGCAAGAAAGAGAAAGAAAAAGTGTCAGAGAGGAAGAAAGACAGATGGAATGATTACAGCTGTAAACTGGTAGAGCCACCTCTGCCTGAATGACTGGTTGAGAAAGAAATGATGGGTACACAATGAAAAAAAGATAAACAGATGTCAGGGTGGTATAGGAGCAAAATGAGATAAAAAAAAAAAGGATCCCGTGTTGGTGATGAGCTTGTGAGATTATTGATTCCTTAAACAACAGAGGCATCTTTCATACTGCAATTGATGCTGATCCTGTGTTATTCTTTTCCAAACAAACTTTCATGTTTTTACTAGCATCCTAGGTTTAATTTAAGTAAAAGCAATTCTGATATTCCTATCAGAAGTTCGAAACAGCCTGAACAAGTCTAATTAAATGAGTCATGGGGATTCCCTGTCAGTCTCCACAGTGGGAGTCTCTCTCACTCCCCACAGCCACCCTACTTCCCATACAACTCTCCCACTCTCCCTGTCCCTGTGAGTGGCCTTCAGGGGATGATTCAATGACATATACGACCAGTTCACTGGATCATCCTCTGAATCCCAGTCTTGTTTTTATATGGCTACTTAACTGATCCAAACGAAAAAACGAGACCTCTTTTGATGACCTGTTGAAGCTGTTTAAACACACAAGTGGCAGCGGTCACATCCTTGAAAGTTGCTCTTTTGTAAGTTTGGTTACTTCTATGTTACTCTCTGTAACTGTGGCTAAATCTGTGGTCCTGATAACTTCAACAGTTACTCCTTCCACAAGCCATATAACTAACCTATTCATGCCTCTTCTCACAACAAGTGGTTTAATGTGGTGCGTGTGTCTGTGTGTAATGTCTCACCGCAGCATGAAGACACAGGGGAGATTTGGAGAGGGTACGAGTGGGACGAGCTAACAGTCTGCTCTTCATTCTCAGTAGTCACTTCAATTGTTTGACAGACGAATGGCAGCTGCTCACTTGTAATCACATGATCTTCTACGGAACTGTTAACGGCTGTAAAAGGACAGATGAGATATTTTCAGACAAGTCAAACACATAATTACACTCTGATAGTGCATTCCTATCAATCAAATGATTACAGTCAAATGATTAAAAAAAAGTGTGCGGCAAGATCTAGTCACGCTTCTACCCATTGCTGCATGATGTTTTCTTGCTTTCTTTTCCATCAGCTATTTGTACTCCACAGACAAGCTTTTTTGCGATGACACATCAAAGCAGAAATATAAGATTCAAAATAGCCACAAAGTATTTATATAAAAGACAAGTGCAGTACCAGAGGCACGATCTGTCAAAGTGAGCTCTACTGTTTCCTGCTTGATCACTTCCTGTTTGATTGCTTCTTGTTTGGTGTAGTCAATAGGTCCAACATGTGCATCAGGAACAGTCCTGTCTGGAGATGGAGAAGCAACCTGATGGAGAGAGGGAGAAGTATTACCATGGAATACCACTATAATCAAATGTGAGTGCAGTGTTTGTGTCTAGAAAAGGGCAGTAACTCTTCTGGTGCAGGAAGATCTGTGCCTGTTTTTTTTTTTTTTTTAAATCACACTGGGATGAGCAACCGCAACAGTTGAAAATATCATTCTGAAAAAAATTCATTCAATCTTCTGCAGATTCAGTCACAAAAGTCCATTATTACAAGTTTTAGATTTGTACATTAATACTTACATAAATATTTGGTTGCATGCTAACTATGCTACCTAACTCCAATAAGACACTGTGATGTAGTGACAGTGCAGGGAACTGATAAGGTATTTATAAAAATCTACCTTTAACAGCTTATTCTAAGTAAGAAATACCAGAGGGCAATTCTTACACTTAGAGCATTTCATGTATGTAAACACACAAATTGAACTGAACCAAATAAAATACAGAGTAATCTTTATTTAGTTTGACTCTGTGTGCAAATTTAAATGCAGAATAAGAATAGTCTACAGAGAGACTAACAATCACATGTGGCTACTGCATTTACTACTGGCAGGCTAAGGAGTTGGGTGAGTGCACTACATGTGGGAACCCAACTTTTTACGCAGAACACTGTGAAGTTTTGCTAGCCATGTACTGAGAAATATTTCCAGAAATTGTAGCTCCACTTTGGCATGACATTTGTCAGCCAATATGCCTAAGATGTCTCTGCCTACTGTTCTTCTGGCTGTTGGACTAGTGAGTAATAGTAGCTGGCTTACTAAGTTATTTGTGTAGTGTTGTTGTACTTGCTAGATGTTTGGCTGTGTCAGCAAAGTTTTTGATCACAGGCCAAGTCACTCCATTTCCACAGAGTTTTAGCTTGTGAATGTTGCAGCCAGCTGTTAGCAGCATATTATCTCTGGTTCAGGTTACTTCAGCTTGGCATGCTGCTGTTCAGAGTTGTGAGCAACGTTTGTGCAAACTTTGAGGCTACTTTAAAAGCTAACTTCTCATGACATAACATTGTTAAGATACTGCCGGGTTTGGTTTGTTTGTAGCACATATTTTACAACAGCAGAATCCTAAGATTTGTTTTTACAATGGCAGTCTCACGCTCTCAACTCTGGGGGCCCCATATCACACAAAGTACCTACCTGTACATAATGTTGCTTTGAGTCATGTGTGATCAACCTCTGGCCAATATTTTGTGTATTGTACCACAAAAAGCACGACTCTATCTTGCAAATGTTGTGGGTTTTGTGTGTAAAAGGGCTTTAACATGTTTATTTACCTCTTTATTTCCCTTAGGCCTTCCTTCCTTGTCTGTCTTCTTTTTTCCTAAAATGACATTCAGACAGACACGCACACATTTTAGAAGTTGGTTTTCAAAAACAAATTACATCTCACAAATGTTATAAAACAGTAATTATGGAATCATAATAATTCATTTAAAGAGAAATAGAACAACTATAGAAAAGTGATGTTTAACCAGCAGCACTCACCTTTCTTCATGCTTCTCTCTGAGGAGGAGAGCATCTTATATACTCTGAAGGCATTAGTTCCCTTTTTGATGCTTTTATCCTTCACCTCCTCAATATCTGGAAGGCTGTTCATGGCACAGCGGAAATTAGCCTTCCACGTCTTGGGATCTGGGCGATCTATTCCTGGCTGGTATTTACCTACATATACACAGAAACAAAAAAAGTGGTTAATAATTCCTGTAGACGGACTATGTCACAAAAAGCACCTCATCATTTCCAAGTTAAAATGTTTTCAATCACGACTTTAATAATACATAGACTGCATTTGCCCACAATTCTTCAAAGATCAGACAAAATCTGCTTTTTCTCTTATGTACATTTATTGGGTGTGTCACATCATACGAACATTCAGCTAGAATGATCAAAGCATTTTTAATCAAACGCTATTTGCTACATGTTTTTTTTCTGCTTGTTTCTGGGCAACGTAAATGTAAAACTGAAAACAAAATAATATATCCTACTTGCAATTTCAGCAAAAAAAAATTATTTAAAATATTAAAGATGTGCTACGATATTTTTTTTCTCAATTTTTGATTTTTTTGAACTTGGAGATGTTTTCTTGGCAAGAATCTGATTTTTAAAGCATTTCCCTTTTTACTGATGCAACAAAGAGTCATGGGATTCCCCACACTTACAGAGCCATGGCGAGCTTCCTAACAAATGTGTCTTAAGGGAAGCTTTCTGGCTTGTCTAAAAGGGACACTCCAACAACTGGATCATTTTGATTTCTTACCTAACATATTATGCAAACCCAATCTTTCTTTGATTTCAGACAAAGATCTGGTGTAGTGGCTGATAGGCATGAAAATGGAAACCAAGGAAAAAGAGAACCAGTGCGTGTTTAGTGTGATCAGTGTTTTACCAGTGTGTATGGCCCATCTCATGAAAAGCGGAGCATCTTTCTCCAGGTCCCAGCCATGTCGGGCAGCATGCATCCATGGGATCTGGAAGATCCTCTTTTCCTAAGGAAATTTACATTTTTTTCAGCTCTTAAATTAAAATATGATTCTGTGTGTGTGTGTGTGTGTGTGTGTGCATTAATGTGCACTTACTTCATTCACCCATTTGAGCCCTGGTATCTGACAGGAGTTGATCTGTTTCTCCAGCCAAGGCCGCATCCTCATTCTCTCAACTGGCATTGTGTCCTGTGAGCACACACACGTTCAGACACAAAACCAGTCATGTATACATCTTATTGAACAATACCAGCATATATGATGATCTGTTATATGGTTCAAGAACATTCTTCAAAAAGATTCCATAGAGTGCACTTCGACAACTTAATTCTTATAGAAAAAAAAATGTTATTTGTTATTATCTGTTTGCAACAGTTCAAACATCCAAACATAAATGGCATGTGGTCTAAGCTGCCTACCAATGTGAGAGGAAGCAACCACTTAAGATCTTTTAAAATACAATCACACCTTGTGAGCAAAACAAAGAGAACTGTTTAACTCATTTCATCTGAGGCTGTAAAGAGATAAATTTCCTGCACATGGTTACTGTTTTACTTTATAGTTTAAGTTGTAAAGAACAGGTGTCATAAAATATTGTTCACAAATAAAAATTTAGCATGTCTGTAACTGCAGCCATGCAATCTGATCCTATTCACAACTCCATGATAAACTTCTTCAGCTGAGTAACTATTCAGTTTAAAATTGAATATCTTAGCAAAAAGTAAAACAAAACATAAAAGCAGCATGTTTTTTCAAAGTGAGAGTAATTTTTATCAACTCTACCCAACAACATTTGATTTTAGATCAGTGTTGTGATGCCTGCAGTCTGGTGTGATCAAAGTCCGGTGGGCCAGATCAGCCAGTGAGGCTGACACTCCCTGTGCACGGTACAATGAGCCAAAACACTGCCTCCTGACATGAGAGTGAGCTCTTCCAAAGGTGAAACAGGGTGACATGGCACAGCATCAGATACAAAATATTATCCCTTATGAGCCAAAGGGTTGAAACTTCCAGCTGCATCCGGCTTACTGCTCAGTGAAACACTGTGCACAGCCAATGTACAATGACTGCACTACATATCATACTGTGTTTTCTATTACACAATGGCCAAGTTTAAAAAGGCAGGTTTATAATTATTGTAATCTGTGATAGTAAGATTTTTTTTAATCAGAAGTGTGTATGGTCGTGTTAGAAACATCAGTATTTAATTTCAGGGTTGAAAAGAAAATCATGTGGGTAAGTCATTAACTCACCCCAAACTAGTGTGAGACCAACACTTCTAGTTATAACAGTATGTGGCAATATGTTTTGTTCAGATTGCACAATAAGGGGCATTTAGAGTCTTGGTTAAAAAAGAAGTAAGGCTGTAAAACTATAAGTGATGAACATCGTAAATAAATATTTTTATGACTAAGTCCTTATAATTGTAAATTACAAAGTCTAATGGTACGTTTGTCGCTACAAAATATAGAAAATTAAGCAAGATTTCGAATAAGAAGTTAAAAATGTATTAACGTGAGCAATCATGCTTGCTGATAAATAACAAAATCTAAATGTTTCATAATATAAATGTCAACAAAACAGGTTGCAAAACAGGTTAAGATCAGGTTCCTGTAATGCAGCTAAAATGACATTTTCTTTAGCATTCTGTTTTACCAACACATGCACCGAGGCATGAATACAACACAATACGAGCACTGTTCAAATGCCAGTTTCATCGACAGTACATTTAAACGTTCCTTATTTAGGTTATAACTAACAACACTAGTCCTTCGCACAGTAACCTTACATATTGCTAACTATTCAGAAATACCAAGCTATAGCGCTACTACCTCTGACCTTTACGTAAAATGTGCTGCCAGGTTTATTCGGTCCATGGTTTATTTGAGGTTTAAGTTTGCTTTAGCAATAGGGTTCAGGTCAAGTTGACCGCTGTGTGTTTGTCTCTTCTTCTTCAGCGTGCTGACCCAAAAACAAACGACCCAAAAGTGAAAATAAATGCCATACCTAGTCAACAAACGCGGAGGAAAAACTACAGTATTACTTTCACTTACAGAGCGAGCTAGGCGTCCGTCATGTCGTAGGAAGTCTGTTTGCTGAGGGCTCAAGTCAACAGCGTTAATATGCGGAAATAAAATGTTACCTGTTCAGTTTGGACGGCCTGTAGCTTCACAGTCCCGCTGTCTGAATAACAAGCGCAGCTGAAGTTGGAGAGGTTTATGTATTTGTTGTTTTAAGTGAAAAGGGAAAGCGAGGCCGTCGTTTATTTCTGTTTCTGTGTCCAGACCGAAAGCAAAACAACGGTTGGCTCAGGAACTAGGGGCTCGAGCTGGAAATCCCCTCCTGCTCTCGTGCTCTCGCTTCGGGTCGATCTCGAGCGGCGTAGCGGAAGTCTTTTGGCTGCGTGCGCGCTCCCCAGAAAAAAAAACGTCACGAAGAGCGCTCACTCTGCTCTTATTTTTGTAACCACGAAGCTCAAATCAACCCCTCGTACGATTTGCTTGATCAGTACATTATTAAATATGTATACCAATGAAAATGCACCAGTGTCTGCAAGGAGGCTGTTTTTCATTTGCATTCCCAGAGGCACTATAATTATACATGAATATTAGCATTTTTTATACAACTAAAACACGTTACCCTGTGTACCCTTGTATGCAGTTCAGGTTCGATGAACTTGTGTAAAACATACTATCAGGCAACGTTATGGTGGTGATGGTTTAATGTCCAGTAACAGATTTTAGTCATTATTTCAGTCTGGGGTTTTTTTGTTTGTTTTTTTTTACCCTTACCTCCGTTAGATTCTTATTTTTTTAGGCTACTTTGTGGATTGGACTATAGGTTAGGCCTATATGACAAGGCTTCTGTAGCAACACGACTTTCCAATATGATTAATTAATTACATTAGAGCCTCAGTGTGATTTCCCTTTACTTCTACAAACTGCATCTTTAGGGGTTTTGTATAAAGAGAGATGACAAGGTTGATAAACATCGTTGCTATTCCAACCGTAGGCCTAAACAGTTAAAATACCATGATCAAATATTGCAAATATCTGAATTTTGAAAATGACATTAAAACAACTTAGACTGTAAATTACTGATTGATTGTTTGCCCAAAGATTAACTGTTGAGGAGAATGTGGTAACATTCGACAAGCGCTTGTAAATGGTTTTCTTTGTAACATAGACGATCTTTGAGCTGGATTTCATTTTCACTTCCTCCTTCTCCTCCTCCCCTCCTCCCCCCTCCATCTCTTTCTGAGCGGTTGATGCTGGAAACGAAACCAGAAACTTAAAGCGAGTGTGTGTGTGTGTGTGTGTGTGTTGGAAACAGAGAGAGAGGAGCAGCTTTATGGAAAGTGCTCACATTATTTGCCTGCGCCCAGCCTATGTCCTACTGTTAAAGCTATTTGACTCCGAATCTGGCAAAATGTATTTTATATTGAACACAAAATATTTAATTATGAAGTGTTTTTGTAGACTGGCTTATAATTGCACTGCTACAGGTTCTGATGGGAACTTGTAGCCTACATGGTATCTCAACTGATATTAGAAATGTCACTTACTATGTCCATCTTAAAATGAAAACACTTTCATGCATGAATAGTAGTTATTCAAGGTTGAAAATGAAGGCTGTGTACATTTCCAGATGATGTTACAGAAAGACTGAGAAATCTGTGTAATTTCTGCCTCTATCTGCCCCCTACGTGGCCCTTTCTTTTTACGCAAAAAAGAAAAGAGCTTCTGAAAAATGCAGGAACAGAAAAAAGGATGTTTGAATTTATTTTTATTTACAACTTAGAGACACTTTTGAAACGTCATACTTGGCATGTCACAGCCTTCAAGACCAATGGATCTGCACAAATTTTGAGTTATCTTTTTCTAACACACAGCCAGACAGACACAAGAACATACACACACTCTGCAGATGAGACTGAGGAGGGGTGTGATAAACTAATAGAGAAATATACTTTAAGTGCAAGACTGATGGGCTAAAAACAAAAGCACACAGACACACTGAAGAAAATTCGAGACAGGTAAAAGTCCTACTTAAACATACATGCAGTGTGTAGTATAGCCACATATTGGTGTGAAGCCCAATTCTTGTTCAAATCATTGAGATGCTCAGAAAAAAGAGTGACAGCTGGAATAAAAGGTGACAGCAAAGTGTCTGCACAGGTAAAAGTCTGGGAAAATAAACCTTGTTAATCTGTATTTTAACTGTTCTAAATGGTCTGACAGTATCAAGGGTTCAACTGAACGAAAATTTTAGTTCCTGGTAGAGTGTATATTTGAAATGCTGCTGATTCATTTAAGGCCATCTAAACTACAAAAGATGTGTCTCCCTCTAGTGGTTGCACGTTTACATGCCACTAATAACTTACAAAGGAATCCACATAAACTGTTAATCATTCATATAAACAGCTTTTAAAAACTTCTCAAAGCAAAGTACAAGACATGCTCTGTTCAGCTTTGATTAATTTTGATTCACAAACAGAAACTCCAGTGAGTTGATATTTTGGTTCTGATCTTAGAGTTAAATCCTCTAATTTTTTTAATTAGAAAAGGACAACCCAAACATATCTATGAAAAATCGAGTCTTTAATGCACAGTGTCTTTAAATGGTTAGCCAGTGCAAAAACTAATGGCCTCTTTTTGTCAGTAGACTAAACTGTTGACTGGGAAAGCAGACTAAGTGTGCAGTCAGCACAGAAAAGGTCTTGTTAGGGCTTTAGTTCACTGCCAGTTTCTGCTGCCATCTTCTGGTGAGAGTACAACAAGGTTTGCAAAAAAAGAAGTTGAAAAAAGAACTACTCAAATAAGTTAGGTCTAATGTTCAAATCTGAAAATAACAGTTTTCTAATTACTCAATTAAACTATTTAAGTTGTATCAGACATTTTCATATTCATTATAATTTTACAGTACTTGTTTTACTTTCAGGATTTCCTTGGACAAAACTGCACTTATGTACCCTTTTTTTTTACTTCCAGGATCGCAACAGCCAACTGGCAGGGTTTAATAAAGTTTGATAAAGAATGGCTTTGAAGAAGCAGGACTTCTGTTTGTGTAAAATCCTGAATTTGCAAAGACTTTTTTTAAACTAGTGAATTGTATTTTGTAGAAAAAAATGTCATGAAAAGAATTCTTATTTCATGATAAATTAACAACTATTTTTTTTGCTTGTCATCTTCATTGTCTTGGTGAATTGCAAAAGATTCTTCTTAAATCCTCCCTTAATCCCATCATCCCTTCAGTAATTTTTAACTCTGCAGGTACCATGAGAATAGAAACAGATTTGTACCACAATGTTCCCACCTACAAACTTCATGGTAGGTTTTGTATTTTTAAGGGTCTTATGTAGGGCCATTTCCTCTTTTAACATTTAGCATTGTTGCCAAAAAAAAGTCACATTTTTTCTCATCTTAACACTCTTCACTCTCCCAATAATCTACAGGCTTTTCCAGGTGTTATGTAGCATACTTCAAACAAGCTTCAAAATGTTATTTTTTTTTTCAATAATAGTGTTTCCAGGATGATTGTGGATGGAGACTGTGGCAGTGGAGTGCATTGTGTATTATTTTCTCTGTGATAACTGTGCCTTCTGATCTGTATCTTTGTGGAATTTTTTAAGCAGTCCTTGATTGACCAAACGGACTATGTAGCAGTCTGCGTTTTGTTTCAACTTCAGTTTCAGTGTGGACTTTGTGTTTTTAGTGTTACAATTACAGAAACCCTTTTCTCTGTCAAGTTTCAGAAAACACAGCAGTTTCAGAACATAACAGTTTTTAAGGACTGAAATACTACTACTTCTTTATCTGTGTGTATTTATTAAGTTAATACCAATGTCTGTTCTTAATTCAATGAGAATAGCTGCACTGGAAGTATTTCAATGAAAACAATGTTTACGAATAATGACTCTCCCTATTGTACGTAAACATTACTATATTTTTTATGTGACACTGATTAGTTCTATAAGCCTTTTTTATTCTTAATGAAATTAGTGGATTTTATATTGTAATGAGAGATTAAAGACTCAGATGCCTAATGACCTGCAAGGACACAGTAATTGTGACTGACTGTTGCTTTTATTCGATTCAAAACTTGATAAACAGACTTGTATGTAGTGAGTACCTGTTTTCTTCCATAAATATACAGTGTTATGTTAAAGTAGTATCTTCATCATGCTGTGAAGTCCACACTCACACATTCCTGATTAAGTTAAAATTTGAAATTATTGAAACAGGATTAAAAATGCATCCCTGAGAATTTACCTCAGTATCCTCTTATCCTCTTAACAAACCTTTAGCGTTCGGTATAAGAGAGCAGAAATAAGTTGAAATAGATTATAATCAATTTGTAACAGTCAACAGTCACTACTGATTGGGCTTCCCACAAGTTGATAGTTTCTTAAAGTCAAAATAAAAAACAACACATAAGTCTTTCTTGGTCCCAGTCCATGTACACATGTATTTTTTTTTCAATGTGGGCAATTACAAGCGCATTTTTTAAATAGAAGTCTCTGTCCAAATGAAAACACCAAAACATGATTAAAGCACTGTCATGACCATGAAAAAATAAAGAGTGGGTGAAACAACCCTTTCCTTGAAGCCATACAAGCTGATCAGAGGCCTGAAAAATAGCTATAACTGATAGGCTAACTGCAACAAGAGGCTTAAAAGGTTTTGGTTCGAAACTGCGTACATGTACATGTAGTACATGTAGTGACTCTGTAGCGCACTCTGACACCCCTGTTTCTGGTGGAAGAGTTACTGTACATTTATGTGTAAACATGTAAAAAGTACAGTTAGAAAGGTTAGCAACAGCACTATCTTCTCATGTAAACAAAGGAGTTAACAGCACGCAGTCTTTTGCCTCAGGACAAAAACTCTGCTTTGCCTGTAGAGTTGATTTAGAGTCTCAGAAGGTGTTCACTCTGGCCAGAGACTTCCAAAAGATCGGTTATAGTAACCTGAAAACTAGGTTTTTGTGTTGATGAAAGATCAAAACATACAGAAAACCCCACAATTTAAAAAATTACTGTGAATGTGGACAAAGTCTTAATCTAGACAGGAAAGTAGAAGTCTTTGGTCAACATTGAAACAATACAGGGGATCTGCTTCTTGCCACTAAACCCAGGTAGGTTAGAGGCAGACTCGAAGTTTAGCGCCACCTTGCGGTTGACACGGGTCATGATTTGCATTATCTCAAGCTCTCCACGGTAGCGCTGCAACAGCTCACACAATGACTGCATGAACCAGGAGCCATTGGACGTGTTTCTCCATGAGTAGTAGCCTGCAGGACAAAAAACTTTATAAATGCTCCAACAAACATGTGCACAAAGTAACACAGTGTATTACCATTTTATTATGAACAAATACAGGGAACGTCAGATTAAAACCAGTTATCCACGTGTCATTAAAATAATATAATGCAGTTTTGTCAAAAGGCAAAAATATTAACTGGACAAGAAGTTTTTTTCTAGCACTCTTCTTTACCTGGAGCTGTGGAATAAGCATACAGGAAATCTGCCTCCACAGGAATCCTCTCTGATGTTTGTTCCTCGATACTGTCAGTCTCAACGAATGCTCCATCATCCAGAAGTGAACCACGGCAAGCCTATAAAAGGACAATCCAAAATCATCAGAAACAACGACGGCTGTTTTTTAAATACTCAAAAAAGTTCATTTACTGCACCGCGTGCATTTCTGATTTAACTAGAGTTAAATCTCTGTGATGTGTGACGCTTCACAATGAGCCTAGAGTTTTAGACTTTAGCTCTTGCACATAAAATGCTTAACCCTGTAAATCTTTGCATGACACAGTAGTAAAAGCATTAAATGTTACTGTTGAGTCAGTGTTTTGCACATCCTGCATGAGACTGTGCAGCTCTGTCATTTTAAGAACAGATATAAATAACTTCATTACTGCATTCATTTTTTATTGACAAATTTTCTGTTCATGTTTTCTGACTTGGTTTCAACCTTTCTCATTTTCTCTTACTTTTTAAACTCCTTTCCACTAAAGCACTAAGGCATATTTCTTGTGAGAGAAAACCCGTTTGTCAGTTAACCAGGATTTTGGAAATCTCCTAATGTTTTAAATGTATATGATTACTGAAAATTATTTTGATCCTTTGTTCAACATCTTGATTTTTTCTGTAAATTTTATTGTCCTACATGAAGGTCTATCTGTCCAAAGCATTCTTCCCCAAACGTCTGTTGGGAAAAGGAAGGAAAACTTAAATATTTTCAGTCAAAATGGTTGAATTAACCTATGAATTTCCTAAGTTTGTCAGTTGTAGAATACTGACTCCATGCAGGCTGTAAGATTCTCTAATTTGCCTAATGGTGTCCTTAACTTAAGCTACAGGCCTGTCTTCCATCATCCTTAGACACGAACTGCAAGTGCAGGCACCAGATGAACGGGTGTGTCACTTTCACAAGTGCATGTGTGCAATAACATAGGTATATTTAACTCGCCTGTATGAAGAAGAGTTTCGGTTTCCCCACCAGACTCTTGCACCGATTTCCTTTAAAGTGTTTTGTCAGGTTTTCAAACTTTTCTTGGCCATCAGTCCCAAATATCACACCCTCTTCTCCATGACTCAGCAACACACATGCGAATGATGCATTATTACTGTGGTCCTCCTGGGATACTGGGGACAAAAAGAGAGAAATACACTGATTTACATTTCTGATCTTCACACTTCTTTTTTTTTTTGTCATTTATCCATAGCACAATATGGTATCTTGAGGTCAGTGCCAATATTTTAGCATCTGTTTAGTTCTTAGTTTTTAGTTAGCACAATTCAAGAACCCACATGCCTGACAAGGATGACTAACACTTCCCAGAACTCATTAACTTTATGAGTGTGTTAGGGAATCAAAGAGACATTCAGACGCTGCTTTGTAGTTGTCAGTGCATGCTTCGGTGGAAATGCAGTCTAAAAAATACAGCAGATGGCACCTGATACTTCAATATCGAGTACAATCTTATGACGTATATGCGTATAAATGTTGTTTTAATCACCTTTTAACATCAGTTGGTTCATCTCTCTCACTGTCTGGTCATTGAAAAACCTGACCTTATAACCCAGGTCAGAGAAGGTCTTCACAGCAGTAGCAGCATCAAGATCTGTTCCATTACGAGTATTCATCCCTGGAGAGAAACATGAACACACAAATGGAAGTTAAGTAGACTTGCAAGGTCAGCATTCACAGTATAGTCCAAAGAGCATGAGTGTGCGTTCTCTAGTACTGACTCAAATTCTCTGTCTACACATAAACACAGCAAACAGAGACTCTGAATATTTTCACCCACAGGCTGGAGTTTTCCATATGATCCATTTCAGTGACCTAAAACTGTGAATGTGTGTGGATGAAAGGCCAATACACCTCAAAAAAAAAGCTGTGTTTTGATGAGTACAGAAGTACTTGTGAACAAGGCATAAATTTGATGTAACATACACTTGACTGGCACTTCCTGTTTGTGAAACTGCAGACAGCTAATTGCGGTTTGATTTTGTAGACTCAAGAGAGCAGAGAGTTTAGACTGGCCGACTTTGTTGTGCCTGTGAAATGGCACAGCTTCTGGCTATATTGAAACTTTAATAAGCATTCACAAGAACTGGCACTTTTCCCATTTGTTATTTGCATCAGTTTTGCATGCTTGGGTATTTTTAAAAATGTAGCCTTTTCTATGTAGATTGGTCTTTGATACAGACACAAACAGTGTTTTAGGTCACCATGAACAGAGCTTTTGGAAAACTCCTGCCAAGGTAAAGATATTTACAAACTCTGTCTGCAGTAAAGCTGTGTGGACAGGGTAAACAGAGTTATAGGTTTGAGCTGTCAGAGACTGTGCTGTTATTTCCTGGGTAAGACGTAAGAGAACGCACTGTATCTCCTCTTTGTTTACATGCAGAATATGTGCAATGGTAGATGTGTCAAAAATTGTGCAAAATTTAATCATAATAAATTGAATCGTGCTAACAGGACTTTTGACATGTTTATATATAAATGTGCAGGTACTCTTCCACTCTAGTGAAGAACAGAGGTGTCAGAATGCACCAGAGAGGTCCCTGCTGTTGCGTCTAGCACTCCCATTACACATTTTTGTTGGTATACTGGAAACGGTGCGTTACTAGTTTTTTTTTCAGGCTTCTGATTGGCCATCATGGTTTTAGGGTTGATTGCGTAATGCAAAAAAAACAGTGTGTGTGTTTTTGTGTGTGTGTGTGTGTGACTTGTTGAATGGGTGCATTTACCTGTGCTTTTGTGAAAGTTCTTATTATTGATAATCAGACATATTCCAAGGTGCTCGTAGTCCATCCTGTAGCGGAAAGGGTCAGAACCTGCTGCTTTACTGCTGCTGATGACGGAAGAGTCCGTTTCCTCACCAGTCTTAGGACTGTCAGAAGGCTCTGCCTTGGACCTAAGCATTAACACAGACACACACTTTGAAATGATTTGAAACAAGAGAAACTTGTTTGTGCCATCACACTATTTTAACAGGTCAGTTGTATCTAAACTTGAGAGGCTTGTTTGACTAGTCTGAAGCATCTTATTGCACACTTCACATATTTAAGGCCTAATGATTTTTTCAGTATGTCATTAAGCTGTGGTAGTGGTATAATAATGATCCAATAACTGAATCAAGTTGTGGTGGATTCTTAACCTTTTTGGTTTCTGTAATTTACAGTTCCTTATCTGTTGCATCTATTTGAGTTGGCAGATTTAATTTGTGGACAATTATAGGAGAATGAAATATATTTTCTAAATAACTAAAAAAGAGGACAATTATAATATAAAACAGCAATGGATCATAAACATAATATTTGCAGAGAGGAATCAGTGGCCATAAATCCTACAGTACTCATGTTTACTAAATTTCCATCTAATACAATGTGAATGAATACTGATCCATATCTAATCCCTTACATCTTAGATTTAAAGCATAAACTTAAACGTGAGCCCTTTTAAGTAAGCAGCTGCTACCTGTGTGTGAATTATTACCTTTTTTTCAAATGACAGTGTAGTGCCTCCCCAGAATTTTGTCATAAGGCTGGCCACATGGAGCCACAGAAATCTTGAGTTGGCAATCCAAAACCCAACACTTAATTTATTTTATTTTATTATTCTGCTGTAGTATATAGACTAATTGTAAACTATGTCTACATGAGAGTGAAGGGATGATGTAGATACATACTTTAGCTCTCCATTTTACAGGAATGTTACCAAATACCTGAGATGCAGACTACCTAATTAAAATATCTGATAAAGAAATAAGATGCATATGTGAGGTAAAGTAGTCAAAAAAAGAATCAGTAGACAATAATTACCTCTTTGAAAGAAACTTCAATGCGTCGACAGTGTCCCCATTGCCCTGCAGGTCATCATCACCACACACCTCAGCCATCTTCCTACAGACATGAATACATGTGATGTTTGACGCAGAAGCTGAAAACCACCAACTTGTTTTGAGATTTGCATCTGTTTTTCTGCTCTGTCAAAGCATGTGCAGGATTCTTTAAAAAATCCATTTAAAAAAATCCCTTTCAACAAGAAACCTTTTCTCATATTAGCCAAAGCAACTTCAGAAACCCTGACCATGTTAACATTCACACTTTGTTGATTTAGTCTCTTTAAAGTCTTGATTTGTATTCAACTGCTGCTGATTTTTGCAGCAGACTATCACACAGTTATACGGCTGTTGCTGTGGTCTCGAATAAAATTCATTGTCATTCTTGTTAATAACAATCACATCTGCAGTTCATCAATACCAGATTTTTGAGGCTGAAGCAGACATTGGTATTTAGGGTTTTTTTTAATTAATAACTTATAGTGAAATTTAAAAAAAACAAAACATTTTATTCACAAAAATCTCAACATGATCCTTTAAAACCAAAAAAGGAAACAAGAGAGTAACAATTATCTCACAAGTTTTCTACCAGGAAGTTCAGCTAATTTTTTTAACAGCATTTTCTCTGATGATATATTTTCAAGTTTTAGTTGAGGTGGCCAACCTCCTCTTTGCTTTAAAACTTTTTTTTAAATTGCTTTATTAACATGTTCAAACAGCATCTTTACATTTTTTAAAATCAGTTTAGTGGCCAGTGGTTGAAGTCAGTCTTCAAAAGGGTAAGTTCACATTATTAAAATAATTTTTCACTCCTTGTGAGTGGTATTTTGGCTTAGAGCTCGCTATCAGCAGCTTTTTTTTTCCCAAACCGGGACTATTTCCTCGGTAAAATAACAATAACTTAAATGAAAACCTTTGACACTGTGTGTTCGTGGTTTATCTGGGTTAGCCAGGATACGATTTAATTTTAATGTTTTAAGTAGCATAAACGAAAATACATTTACCCAAACTGAGGGTGATAGCAGATAACTGGGCCATCTGGGAACAACTCCTATATTTTATATTTTATCATTTGGGAGAATAAACTTTTTTAAATGTACTGCATGATTTACATTTAAAAAATTCAAAACGGACTGATTCTGATTCCTTACCGGAGAGCAGGCAATTTGATGTTTTGTTAACATATTTGTTCATTATTCTTTATTGAAATGTTGCTTTCGTATTAAACGGAAACCAAGTTCAAACTCAAGACCAGTCTACCAATAAACCGCGACAGTTTCAAAATGACCGCAAGTACCAGACTGGATCCTACCGTAGTTCTTACGTGCATTTGTTCATGCTTGATAAGTACGGTTATGATCAGGAACAACATAAGCCAGTTAATTTTACATTTTTATATATATACAGATGTATATATAAACGCACATATATTTATATTTGTATTTATATTTATATTTATACATATACAACTTTTTATTGTGACGTATCATTATACGTCTCTTGATTAAAAAAGTGTTTGACAGTAACTAACATCCAACACTGTTACGCTGAGTCATGTACTACGGCGGAATGCCATTGATAAAACATATAAATGATTTACAGCATCAAATATAGGTCAGTGGAAAGCGAAAATGATCTGTAATATCCTCTGAATCGAAATGAGTCACTGGTCGCATCTGTGTTATTAGGGCGTAACGTGAAGAAATGGTTCGTGTTTGTATTAAGGGTTAGAACAGTGTCAGTGAACACAGAGAACTACAGGAATATTTATTTGAAGCATTGTTTACAAAAATATACTTTATACTACATGTCCGTCAGTATGCGTCCACCAATATTAAACTGTGCACATTTCCTTCAGGAAGCAAAGATCCATTTCAGCGGTTAGCTAACATTTACTATAACTCGCACGGGGAGTGAAAGGAAACTATGAGTCGCCAAATCCAACAAAACGTTAAATAAATGTAAAACATAAACTACTCGGTAAGGTATTTTGGCCACTTGCATTAAGTCCAAACCACCAAAAGAATTCACAGTCGCCTTTAACATTTGACGACTCATTTGTCAAGTGCAGTACTTTTAAATTGAGTTTGAGGTGAGTTAGCACAACTTCTAAAACTCATAACTACCGTTTCTTACCTATTCTGTTACCCACAACTGACAAGACAAAAACATGCTACGTCAAACTCGTGTCCTAAGAACAATGAAAAATGAATAATGAATCCAACATGACCGTACCTGTTCTTGTGACACGGCAGTAGATAAACTTGTCAGCAAGTCCTCTTTACGACGTATCACTATAAGGAAATGTAAAACTGTTTTAAAGTACAGGCCTGAAACTCTCAGCCAATCAGGAACGCTGTGTGCGGTGCCGTCAGAACCAATCTTCTGGCTTGTCAGCACAGGTCGTAAGGACTTCCAAACTAAGCTCTGCAAATTTTATTTATCCATCAGTTAAAAATTATTATTATTATTACTATTATGATTATTATTACTATATAACTGAGCTCATCATTGTAATTGTAATTTCAGTTCCTTGGTCTTCATCTACTTGAGACACCCCACCTCCCACTGTCTCACCAAGATATCAGGTCCTTTTGTATTTCAAATTGTGATGTCTAGACCTCTTAACATCTACATACAAATCACTGCAGGATGCCTCCGGTATGAACCACACCTGAGGGAGTCGGAACCGACACCTACAGCAGACCAGAGGGTGTGAAAACAGTCCCTTAGGTAGGGGGAGGTATAAGTGTTTAGCTCTCCCCATGCTTGGGGTCTTTCTTCATTCCAACTGCTCGTGTGATGATTGACCTTTTCTTTGCAAAGAAAATAAAAACCTTGTCGGCAGGCAGAAGTCTCTATTTCATTCTTCACCAGCAGCAGAGAATTTCCACAACATCATTCATCATCTCAAAACTGAATTTGCTATTTTCTCATGTAAACAAATACACACTCATGCAGAACATGTTACTTTATGCATTTATTAAATTTACAGTGTATACTTTATGTGAATATCCACGATGGACAGGGTAAGAGCCGTATATGCAAAAAAAAAAAAACAAACCAACAAGGTACAATCCAAAATGTTGTGCTGCTTTCTCTATGAAGGGCTTTAAAATTTTCAGCAGCCTTAACTACCTTCACAATACGTACTCTGAATCCTAAAATCTGTGTTTATCTCTGTGTTTACAAATATATAGTATGGCACATTATTTCTGTATCCCAATCTTCTTCAGTCTTGTTCCATTTGGTTACTGACACCTATCTCCTGATGCTTTGCTGCCAGAGGAAGCTTGGTCTCCAGTAACAGAGCTGGCAAGCTGGACGTCCCGTACTGAACAGAGGGAGATGAAAAGACAAGATATGTCACCATGAGAGGTTTGTTTAAACTGGAAAAGCCTCAGCAGTGCATTATAACTCCAAGACATGTGACATAAATAAACAGATAGTATATAGGTATTGCATCTATAATTAGTATTAACATGATCTGTGTGTGTGTGTACCGTCTCTTTTTCTTGGGGGTGTTTGTGCCGGAAGTCCAGGTATTGTCTGTTGAGCTCTCTGATGTCATGCAGGAAGGCTTGGCCTTGTTTAAGATCAGCTAATCTGAGCTTAAGTTCAGCTTTCTCTTTTTTCAGCAATCCTGCCTGCCTCTCCGCCCTGACCACAAACAAACACACACACAGTGTAAAGGTCATTGTGAGCACTTTGATGCAAACCACTTTCATAGACGTAACAGCTTAATGGAAGCACTCATTTTTGCTTGTTAGACACTGAGTAGTAAGATCATGGATAATATTTTGATATTATTAGTTTTACATAGAGCCTAAAATCTTACAGTAATCTAAAACTATAAAAATGAAAACTGGTGTTTGTTCATCTCACCTCATCAGCTCATATTTTGCATCAAACAGTCTCTGTGTCTTTGAACGAATCAAAGAACCCACCTGACACAAAAACACAGACAGAGCACAATAACTACAGGTTGCCATCCAACTTATGTAACCAGAGACTGGCAGCATTTCAATGAAATGGATTCAAAATATATATTTGTATATATATCAGTCCCTCCAGGATTTCGCGGGCGTTTTTCATGATTGTTGCGGCCTAAAATGCCTGAATTCGCGGCAGCTTTT
>JAPZDY010000026.1:3662861-3675067 GCA_029783645.1 Ctenochaetus hawaiiensis
AAATTAGGAAATCAGGTTGAAATAATAGAAAATTCCAAAATGTTGAGGGGGTTCACAAACTTTTGAGCAGCACTGTATATGACTTGGTGGCACCCACTTAAATTTCTGAATGTCTCTAAAACTGTAAAGATAGTTTTTGTTGTTTTTTGTTTTCCATTTTCGTTTTTTAACTCCTGTGTCTGAATGTGTTAAGTCTGACCTTTTCCAAGAGCTGCCCTTTCACATTGGAGGAGAAAGAATCGATGGACTGTTTGATTGCTTTAGACTCCACAGACTCCCTGAAAAGTAAAAATACAAAAAATGCAAAAAATGTAACCATCTCTAACTTAAATATCTTAAACAAAAATGATTACAACAATTGTGGGTAGTTATTGTTTGATGACATAACATGCATGACAGCTTGCAGGCTACAAATATCAACAAGAGGTACATGACAACAGTGAATGTCTTTCATGGATTTATACACTGATTTATATGTAATCAAGTCAACTGGATTCCAGTTACATGAAAGTTATGTAACAATATTATGTGTTTATATATAATGTACACGTTTGCATCTGACAACTACTTTGATTGAAAAATAGTTTCATAGTTCTGTGAGAACGGGTGCTGTTCTGCTTTCAGAGAGGCTGAGCTAATAATAGGGTCTGAAATAAAGCTTTATGTGACTGGAATAAAGCTAATTTGATTGCATGGGAAGTAACTGTGAACTCACATTTTTTAAACTGTTGATCTGTGGAGATTATTACATTATACTTATGAATATGGTTTGAAGCTTTGTACCCTGTCTTGATTTACCTGTACTGGTAACAGAAGTCGAGGAAGGCATCCAGCACTACCTCTAACTCCGTCCCTCTCTGACGGCTGTGCCTGTTCGTCCTCCGTTTATCAGTGGTTTCTGCTTCTGCAGATGTGCTGCCTTCAGGTGGAAAGATTCAGGGTTTTTTTGTTCAAGTTACAAGTTCAAAATTTTAAACAAGTTCAAAATTGAGAATTTCTAAGATTTTCAAAATTCTGTTTGCGCTTATAATTTTCAGATGTGCTTGTTCCTCTTACCTGATGAAGACTTTCTGGTACTAGACCTATCTGATGAAGACTTTCTGGTTCTGCCCAGACTGTGCACCCTGGTCTTCTTTGGACTTTGGTTCTGAACAGATGACAAAAAGGAAAAGATTAAAGCAAACTACAGGAAGTCACAATGCTGTGGATACTAGGATCTTGGTTCCACAGTCTGCTAAAGACAGTACATACCCAAATCGGGTCCTCGTCCACTAAGTCCTCATCTGACGACAGGACTTTCCTACTTCCCTGCAGCGGGCTGTCAGTGTCAGATTCATCCTGGAGAAACGATGTAGCATAACATCATCTCAGCATAGCCAATGTGCAGTCTCTCCTCCTCATTTTTAAATCTAGCACTTCTGTCATTGTGACCTTATTACATCATAATTTGGTATAGTACCTCTGTTATTGGAGATGTCTTTCCTTACCTGTGTCTGAGGGTCACTGGACTCGCCATTCTTTGATTTACTCTCTTTCTTCTTGCCTTTATGCGTCTGATTTTTCACCGGCCTTTTTGACAGACAGAGATAGATAAATAACTTGATGGAGAAGACAGCCAGATCAAAACATTATTGTACAAGACAGACAAGTCCATAGACAAAGAGGACAGACGTAGAGATTGAGCTTTTCAGAGAGAAAATTAAATAAAAAAAAGATTTTCTCTATCTGTAAAAGGCTGCATTCACATCATACATACAGTGGTAATAGTGAAAACTAATTCCTTTGACCTTACCTGTTTTTGACCTTCCCTCGACCACTTGTCCTGCTCATTTTTTTCTTATCCTCCTCTTTTTTATTTTCTTTATTCCTCTCCGTCTCCTTTCTCTTCACAGCAGCTCCATGCTGCTTACCAGTGGTCTTCAAACTTTGAGGAATCTCCTTTCTCCCATCTTTTGCTTTGTTGAGCTGTCCGTTCTCTGAGGCCTTTATATCTTCCTCCAAGGCAGTGCTGTGCAGAGGGTTACCTAGGCAACACAGGAAAACTTGAGTCAGCACAACACTGGTGGTTTTAATCTGCAAACAAGATAAACTGGATGAAAAATGAGTGGAGAGGAAAAAATGCAGAAAGATACAAAAGCAAACATGAATAAAACTGTTTTCCTATGTCACTGTGAAAGATGTTTGAACAAGTGCAGCAGAAAAATTAAGCAGATTGAACTTATACAAGACTAGAAATAAAACAAAAGTATACAATGCAGTGCATTATGGATCCACTTGTAAAGGTATCCTGCAACTTTATCAATGTAATAAAATGAGCAAAAGCTCTAGCCTCAAATTAAAGGATATAGCAAGTTGGTCTCTTAACTTGGGCTTTCAAAAAATTCTGTTTGACTATATTGAGGATGTTGATTTTCATTGCTTTACTGTTTTCCAGGTCATTTAACTCATGCAGAGATGCAACGGCACGAGGATAAATCAGTATAGAATAGAGACTTACCATAATTTATTTGCAGTGACTCCAGGAAGCTATCTCTCTCTATGGCAGACAGGTTGGGAGAATCCACATCTTCAGATGAACCTTTCTGGATTTGAACACAACACAGTAATTTTCTAATTCCACAGTTTACAGTCTATCAAGCTGGCTTTGCAGCGAAATTATTTAAAATCCTGACATAAACATCAAATGTTGCATGGAAATCCCTCTTCTTTTGTTTTAATAAGAGGTGAAAAACATGTAGTTGAAAAGGGGATGGACCATTTTTATCTGTTCTAAAAGTTATTATTAAATTTAATCTTCGTCAAAGGATATGCAAAAATACCAACTCACTTGATTTGCAACATGCTGCACTTTGAGCGCTTTGACCCTACTGCCCTTTTTGGCACTGTGGAAACCAAAGAAGACAAGGGCACCTCGTCATCGTCGTCTTCTTCATCATCATCATCATCATCATCATCATCATTATCAACATCATGAACAGTCTCAATATTTTTGCCACGATCAAATTAGCTAATGACTGCACTGTTCCTTGATCATCTGCCAGCCTCCCTGCTTCAGTCAAAGCTTCAACTTCACACTACTCTTTGATACTGATCTTATAATCTCGCAGGGAGCCGTTGTATCTTTAGCTTTTTTTTTTTTTTTTTACCGTTTACTAACCTAGAACCAAACTCAAATTCGTAACGTAAATCATTTAAGTATTTAGTGCAAAGCTAATTACCTTACTTACCGAATACTTTTTCAAGTTGGTCATATCGTTAATGTTGTGCTAGCTCAAAACGTGACATGACGTTACTTCTATTGAATTGGCCAGTGTGCTAAAGGGAAAACGCTATTACGCTGCCCTCAGATTTAATGTTTTACTTCACTAACATAGGAGACAGAGATGTGTACAGACAAATGAGTGAAAGTGCTGACTTGATTAAATTCGTGAATGATATTTCTCACCTCATTTGGAACAACTGTTGCTTGAAAGTTTGTCTTGTAAACAGTCAGTAGCTCGAAATGACACAGGCCTAAATTAACTTGTAAATAGGAGCTTCCCGCAAAACCCTTCAATTTCTTGGACTGTACCATTCCAGACACACCGAGGTGGGAGGCCGTGTTATTTTCAACATACTGGTTATAGTTCATATTGACTTCTCTGTCGAGTAAATTAGAAGTTTAATTCGGATCGTATAGGTGAAACACCGTTGGGCTGAAGTAAACATTTATATTGCAGAAAGAAAATAGAAAAGAATAAATGAAAATAAAAGGATCCACCCTTAGCGGCGTCATTTGGATTACCCCCTCTACGGAAAGCGAAAGGGTCCACTACCGTTCTGATTTTTTTGAGGTCTTATTTTAAGTAAACAAGTCGAAAAAAGTAGTAGTTGTTTAGGTTTCAAGAGCAAAGAAAATTGCTAAAAAAAATTCAGACCCTGAATAAATGGAAGGGACATTTATCTTATTATCTTTGTCAAATGTATGTAAATGTATCTTGTGAATACCAAATGAATACATTTTTTAAAAGATGTAAGGAGTAACATCATATCTACATATGGGATTTTTTATTATAAGCACACATAGATTAAGCAAGAGATTACACAGCTCAGTTTATGTTTTTTAATTGATTTTTTTACAGAGTATATGACAGTAAAAAGAAATACAGCAAAACTTTAGTCAAAGTACACAAATGAAATTAAAACCATTAACATTCATATGAATTTCATTCATTTATTCTTCACTCTACTATATGATAATAATTTAGAAACTGATTTTTTTTTTTTTTTTTACCAGAACCACTTTCCTGACTGTTACTATCATAAATAAAAACAATGACAGCTTCCTATGTCCTGATTGTTCTACAGTACCTGAGTTCCCTTTCCACAGCTCGCTTTGATATGGCTCACTCCTCTGTTCCCCGAAGTCCTTACTGGACCCAAGCTTAATTATTGCTCAAGAATCCAACAGAAGCAATGTTGCTGCCCAATAAAGATTTAGACTATCTACTGAACACACTCAAGACAGTAAAATAAAATCGTGACATCTGACAAAGAATCTCATAAAAGACAATGAAATGTTACAGTTTCAGGGTCAAGTAAAGCTGTATAGAAAAGCTGTCAAGGTAATCAATATGGCTTCTGGTCCAGATGTGTCAGTGAACCTACCTCACTGTAACTTCCCTCTTTATCCTTAAAGTTAAACGGTATGTGTGCTTGAGTGTTTGTGTTTGAGGTATGATGTTTATTTATTGATACAGAATTCCTGAGATATCTAATGATATAGAGCTGCACTGTGATATTTCCCTTTAATATGCCCTTCATGATCCTGATATAACAAAATAGCTGATTAGAAACAACACATGATCACATAATTTGCACTGCACACAATGAAAGCAAAAATGTAGACAAAATCCAAAGGCAAATCTATTTTAATAATTAAAATCCACTCTGGACCCTCAGAGGTTTTATTTTCTGAGGCATTCATCCTAAAGCTCATTGATTTTGTTCTAAATACTCTGAATAAAGTTCCATTAAAAGCTATGCCACATCTTGTTTCTGTTCTTAAAAATGTTACTGTTGACTTGATGATCTTTTTTGATCTGACAGGACTTCTTCATGTGCTTCCCTTTGTGTCCTTTAGCTTGTACTCCCTTCTCTGCCTCCTTCCTCACTCTACAACTTTATCACCTTATTTGAGCTCTCGGGTCTGTTATTCCATTTTTCTTTAATTCTCTCCTTCTACATTTTACTTTCCAGAGTAGAGTTTATCTATCTGGGATCTGAAGTGTTTTTGCATCTCATTCCTCTTGGCCTTCAGCGTTGGAGTGAGCAGGCCGTTCTCGACTGAGAACATCTCGGTGTGGAGGTAGATGTCCTTAACCTAAAGGACACATATTTTTGCGGGTTGCATTAGAGGTGATGATAATGTTTTACTTTAGGAGAACAGCATCCCTCACCTGAGCAAAGTTTTTAAGAATACTATAGTCTACAGAGTTCCCTAATACTACACAGGACAAATATTTTAAATCTTAGCTGAGTCTTGAGTAACTGTAATACCTGCTCAAAAGACTTGAGACCTCCTTCCTTTCCCAGTCGCAACATGTCTTCCAAGATGGCAGCCTTGACTTCCTGCACAGAAAATAGCAAGGTACCTCAGATAAATTATGTTGTAAGCTTTTGCAGTTAACACTCAGTGAATGGATTGTAATTTTTAACAATGCAACACTAAATGGATGTTTGGCTTAACTAACAACTCTTATTCAGTCTAAGCTCTAAGGTTTCAGTTCAAGGTTCAAACTCTGAGGTTCTAGTTTAAGAAAGTTGGAAACTTTTTCAAAATGTTTTCCGATGTGTTCTTTTGAATTCCTTTTAAAAAAACATAAAAACAAAAGACACAAGTGGGTGATGGGAAGTTGCCTGGGATCAGGAGATTCATTAATTTAATTGTTAAACAGTCATTGTTGACAATAAAAAAATCTATCAGTCTGACTTAGGCAGAATGCTTACAGATGAGACAATGAGTTTAACATATTATTTTTACGTGTGGTCACATTTGTGAACTTCCTTCCTCATATTCTGACTGAAAAAAGTTAACAATGAAACTTTGTTGAAAAAGATTTTGTTTTGCTTGTGTGTTAAAAAAAATATTATCTATGCGCACATAGTAACTTTTATATATTTAATGTGGAAATGTTACATTATACATTCATTACATATACTCTAATAAATAAAAGTGGATACTTTCACAATAGTTTGCCTTGTTTATGGCACAGTTATCCTTGAGTCGTGAACAGTCCAAAGTTTTTTTTTGTTATCAGGTTTGTCAAGAGGCACGTGTACAAAAATGATATGGAGTGACTGAGGCTGGATGTTTTCATTAATGTCTTGGTTTTAGCTGTCTGTTTTAGACTTCCCTGCTTGAATACTAACTAGTTTTCATGCACTCCAAAATTCAACAAATTGTGTTCAAGTACTCTAGCTGACTTGATGAAAGACTCGTCCAGTACTTGTGGTTCATTCGTTATTGTGACTTAAATATATATTAGGATCAGTCTTGCACAGCCTTGCTTTTTGTTAATATTACTGCATAACACATATGTAAAGCAGAAAAAAAATACATATACTCATTTGAGATGGGATCATAATTTCATGTTTTTTTATTAGCTGAGCTACAATACAATCTCTCCATGTACTCCCTAGCAACTGCAGAAATACCACCTGTCCATCTGGTATACATGTTTAAAAAACAGGAAAATGGATTTTCAATGTGGGCACAGGAAACTGTGTTTGTGCAGTCTAAATACAGCGTGTCCTGTAATTGAACTCTAACAAAGTATTACCTCTTTGCCACATAGGTTCTCATACTTTCCCTCCAGACCCAAGGTCCTTTTGGTCCAGTTGGACAGGAAGTCTGGGTCAGGAATCACCACCGCTACCAAAAATGCCTGGAGATCGACACAGAGTAGACACATTAGAGTCGCTGAGGTTTACATAGAGGGGATGCCAGTCAGATTTAGTACATGACGCTTTGCTCAGGTACAATTTCACATACACATTCAGAATTTCATCCACCTACCTGCAGACTGTCTCCATGCACAAAGACCTGTGCCACTGCACTACTCCTTGTGTACACATTCTCTATCTTTTCAGGAGCTATGTACTCCCCCTGTGCAAGCTTAAAGATGTGCTTCTTCCTGTCCACAATCTTCAGACTCCAGTTCTGTAAACAAACATGCACACAGAATTAATTTAATCCACATATATTTATAAAATGCCTTTCAACTGACAGAGATGCAGAAGTTTATGAATGTATCCAAATGTAATGAACCTTGAGTGAAAATAAAATTGCATGGAGATGAGTTGAGCGAAGTGTGTTTCGTTAAAAAGAAATTGTAAAAAGCTTAAATCAAACAACAAGAGTTAACCTACTGGAAGCCATTTTCCAATGTCTCCGGTGTGAAGCCATCCATCCGCATCAATAGCCTCTGAGGTCTTCTCAGGGTCCTTCAGATAGCCCTGGAACACGTTTGGACCCTTCACACATACCTTTAGACACAAAGTAATACACACGTATGACTGACATCCATTATGAGAAATATAAAAACTTCAAGAAGTCTGTTTGTCTTTGCGATGTACCTCTCCCTCCCCGTTCACAGCCAGGTAGTTCATCTCAGGCACATCCACCAGTTTGACTGTGTTACAGGGAAGAGGAGCTCCAACATGACCTGTTTGGATGAGGTTCAGTTTAACTCTTGTAAAACTGAGTAATTGGTCAGTCAGTCACTTTTAAAAGAGTTCGAACACTGCTGAAATATTTGATTGCACCTTGTAAATACACAACAGAACAAAAAATATATCAAAGGTACAGTGATATTTAGACATTCAATACAGAAATGTTACATTTGTACATTTAAGTCAAGCAGTTCTGTCACTTATTACCTGCAGTCCAGTCCCCAGGTATGGTCATTGTGCATCCAGCAGTACACTCTGTTTGTCCATAGCCTTCGTAGAACTGAGACAGAGGAAGAATTAGGACTACTGCGACTATTAACACAAGATTATGCAATGTAGAACTAATTGGAAACAGAAAAATGGCTTGGAATATTAGTGACTGTAGTACATTAAGTTAGACAGGAATAGACCAGATAACATGTGAAACAAGGTCCAAGTCTTGTTACCTGACAGCCTGTTGCAACTCTGAGGAAGGTGAGGACAGTGGAAGAGACGGGAGCAGCTCCTGTTATCATGAGACGCACGCGACCTCCCAGGCTGGCCTGTGGAGGGCAGCATACTCATCAGTGGTTGAAAGCTCTATTCTGTTTTCCAAACAAACTTTACAAGTAATGCTTAAATAAAAAAACAATAAATAAATTAAATAAAAAAAAAATCCCATCAACTACGTCTGTTTGAGTATGATCATATTGCTCTATTCCTTTTGCTTTTTATAATCAATGCAATCAACAAACAATCAATCCTTCTTGGAAAAAGAGAAAAAGTCCATTGGATGTGAAAAATATGTAAATGTTTATAAAACAGAGGGTCAGGACTAATGTAAGAATGGATTTTTATAAAAAATGTTTGAAAAAATTCCAAAAATGTGTTTTTGTTTACTACCTTATTGTTAACAGTAAAAAATGTCTTGAGCTTTTCTCAACTTAGGGTTAAATCACATTTATCTGGTTTTCACATGAATGAAGCCTGAGCAACAGTAATGAAACATCTGAAACACATACAAGGCTGTAACCACATTAAAAAAAAAATGCAAGTTACTTCATTTGGGTATGGACTGTCCATATCATCTAAAAGCATCTTTAAAGTCACGCTGCATTAAACTGCAAATCCACCAGGGGTCACTTTAAGACTAAAGATAGCCTTTGTGTGCACATTGTATTAACTCAGTTTCATAATGTAGACATTTTACACATGTGGAAATACAAAAATTTGTGTTAATATAAAACAGTTTGATTTGATGCCCAATTGAAACCATTCCCGGAGACGCAGCACTCAATCACACAGTGACATTACAGAGGATAAAAACTGAGCTAGTTCTGTGTACCTGGACTTTCCTGAAGATAAGTCGATCCCAGATACTGTCTCTCCTCACAATGCCTTTCATCATCTCTGCCTCCTTCCTCCTGTAGGCAAACCCCAGCAACCAGCGCTTCAGAGAACTGTTGGCCTGCCCAAAGATCTACAAACACACACACATACATAGGCTTACCATTTATCAGAAGGAGCCACAGTCTTAATATTTATGCCACATTCATTGACTATAAATGACTCTATCTTAAATTGTCACCATAAGTGGGGTCGGAGATTCAGATGCATGCACGCTGCCTTAGCTCTGAGCTAACATTTCTGTTTATTAAGTTATCATCCTCATGCCCACCTACCTTATCATATATTCTGTTCAGGAGTCGGGGTACCACAGGGAACACAGTCGGTCTCAGTGTGTTCAGGTCATCTGAGAGCAAACGGATGTCTCCCTGGAAATAACCAATCTTTGCTCCATGTACTAACATCACTCCCTGTCAAAAGGGAAATGTTAAAAAATCACCATAAATGCTTAGAACGTCATGTTCTGCAGGCTGACACACAGGGCTTGTAATAAAGTCCTTCACAAAGGGTGACTATAGGGACTATAGGAACTAAGGGAACATACAGTACCTGTACTACTCTCTCAAACATATGAGCCAAGGGCAGGTAGGAAATATGGACATCTCTGGGACTCAATGGACAGTAAGCCTAAAACATATGCACACACAGACAGAAATGCAAACACAGACCAAGGGCATGACCCAGACAGACAGATAGAGAAACACACATGTACACAGACGGGAAGGGAGAGCAGTCAGTGATAATGTTTGTACCTCCACCACCCTCTCAAACATGTGGGCCAGAGGCAGAAAAGACAGCATGACATCTTCTGAAGTGGTTTGAGTGTAAGACTGAAGAGAGGAAAGAGAAGGGATGAGAGATTACCACTCTCACTCTTCATATAAAGATTTTTTTATTATTTTATTGCTTGTTTTATTATTTTCTTCTTTGAAGTAGTCTAGTATGACCAGACACTCCTTTCCTTCTCTCTGCCCCCAAGTCCATTAAAACCAATAAAGTGAAATCCCAAACAAGTTGCTCTAATCTTTTCCCCCATTGTTCTTGTTCTCCTGATATGATCATATTCAACAATATTACTAAATTACTCTCAAGGCACATTTGAAACTATGTACTCTAATATGAATAATATATTGTTTAACATAGTTTTTTAGCATAAAAAAAACTCCTAAAAGGGGATAGAGGCACAACTCCCTCCTAATCTTTTTGCAGTCATGTCCCACTAATGCTTGCTGCTGACTTCTCCAGACCCTTTTGCTTTCCTGCCTCACAGGTTCCCAAAGATCTTGAGGCGTGGTTGTAACAACCATTGTGGTTCTGCTGCCTGAGACTCCCTACTATTGTTGCTGTATTGTTGTATGTTGCTGTTAGTCATACTTTTCTTCTTCTTCCTCATTATTTGCTAGTGTTATCATTATTAGGAGTAGTAGCAACAGTAGTAGGTGTAGTAGCTTTAGTGTTGGTATTATTATATTCTGCAGCCATGACATGTAAGGCATGAAGGCATGAATGACCTGTGGTTTTCCGATATGTGTTTTTTAATCGGAACAAAATGAGAAAATTGCATTTTTAATTTAAAAGAAACTCTTCTGATTAAAAAAGGTTAAAATACAATGAAATAAATAAAAAATTCTCTCTCATCCTGCACCTTGTGATCTAAAAGTACATATGAGGGAGGAAAAAAAAGAGGGGGAAAAAAGAAGGAAGAAAAGTAAAAGAGGAATTAGAGAAGCAAAGTAGAACATAGAAAACAACTCCTCTCTTTATCTGATCACAATCATTCTATTACAGAGGCCAAAGATGCTCTTACTGTTATTTTACTGTAACTTTAACAATTGCAGTATTATTTCAGCATCTCACCTCTGTTGTTTTGATGAAGGCTGAGCAGTTAGACACAATATTGCCATGTGTCAACATTGCTCCCTTTGGGTTTCCTAAAGGCAAAGCCAAACACACACACCTTTAGAGTTGCAGTATTTATGTTTTATAAACTTCAGATACTTCTGGAAAATGAGTGCAGTTTCATGTGTGTGTTTTGTGTGTGTAACCTGTTGTTCCGCTGGTGAAGCAGATGATAGCCATGTCCTCAGGTTTTGGAGGCTGGAGGGACAGGGTAAAAATAGTCAAGTAATGCCACATAAAACACTACATCCTCGAAAATTTAATACTGACTGAATGTGTTTACTCACCAATGGTTTGTGATGGTGGGCTTTTCCAATAGCCTGTGTAACAAGAAAAGCATATGAATTAAGTTATCATGGATTAAATAAACAGACAAGGAAGGCTGAGACACAACCAAACAATAAAAGTAATTATGCAAAAACCAACAAGTTAAATGGAACAAAACTAATGAGAAACAGAAAGTGTCATACATATTTTGAAAGTTAGCACAATATAACAAGACAGAAACTGCTGAGCAAACAACACGACAAAATATTTAAAACTAAAAACAGATGTATAAACAAAAAAACAACTGGCCACTGAAAAATGCAAAGAACTGATTCAGGTGTTATAAAAAGAAGACGGACTGGACAAAAGCTGCCTGCTCACCTCCATCTCCTGCAGGCTGAGGATTTGGATTCCAGCCTGTTCTCCCCTCTTGACCAGATCAGTGCTGGGGGTCTCCATTAAGACGATGGTTTTCACAGAGTGCTCCTTGTCTTTAACACAGTCCAGTACCAGGTTGACTTTATTTACCACGTCACACACTACAGTTGTGATGGAAGCTGCAAAAACAACACAAAAACATGTGTAGGGAGATCAGGTCTGCTGCACTTCTTCAACCAAAGACAAAAAAGGGGCCTGAAGTGGATGAATGTTTCCTTCATATTTATGTTTTACCTTTGTCTATGATATAGCTGATGGCATCTGTTCCCAGTGTGTCGTACAGGGGGACGGACACCAGAGAATATGTGTAACATGCCAGCTCACTGATGGTCCACTTCACACACACACAAAAACAAGCAATAGAGGACAGTCAATTGACTAAATAAATAGGAGAAAAACACTGGAAACATTATAGACTTTATAATCATTCCTGTGTTAACCTGAAGCAGTTTTTAGCAGCTTAATGTCTGTCCTGATTTCACTTTTGAATAATACCAATGCTT
>JAPZDY010000026.1:3677402-3688429 GCA_029783645.1 Ctenochaetus hawaiiensis
TTTAACATGGGCTCCAATGGGAATTTGCTCCCTTTTGGAGCCAGCCTCAAGCGGTCAGTCGAGGAACTGCAAGTTTTCGTACTTCCTGGTTGGCTTCAGTGCGGAAGCGGGGAGTTTGTCCCTTGGTCCCGCCACTCGCAGCCATCTTGGTAATGCTTCTGAGCAGTTATATTGGGGAAACAAGACCAGGTCCTATCCACATGAATGAGACAACCATAACTGCACTCTCAGTGGTCATCCAGATATAAAACTATGGATTTGTGAAATCTTAAATAACCTTCTAAAAAAGTTGTTATGTCTTTGCCCCAAAATAACCTTTAATTTTTCTTTTTATAAGCTTTACCTCTACTACGCATGCCTATGATTTCATGACACCAATGTAATTCACGGTCAGATCCAGAAAGAGCCACTGAGAAAGACTGTGTGCTATCATTGACATGTGAGAATGTTTTTGCTAACCTAAATGCTATGTTGCTAAGTCAATACTGTTTAGTGTGGCTAAAAAAAGGTGATGAACATTTCATTTTCAGGACATTGGTTTAACCACCAAACTGTCACAAAGCTCTACTCTGCGCATGCATAAGTGCAGATACATGACTGGCTCATAAGGTTGTCAGTTCAACCATAGTGGAGCAAATGATAAGTTTCAAGTGGGGAAGGGCAAAATATGTACATATAACCACCATCTTTGGTGATACAAATTTCCCCTTTGAAACCCATTTGGGATTCTTAAGTGGTCTGTCTCTTCTTAAATACATAGTCACTGATGCCAAACTGATTTTTCTGTCGACTGATTTATCGGCTATTATTGGCCTATCACAGGCCGGTCCCTGATATATTGTATTTGTGTATATGTTCACTGTATTTGGCTATTTTAATTTGATTTGTTTAATATCACTTAATTTAAATGGTTGTGTATAAGAAATATTTTAAATGATCGTGTATAAGGATGGTAAATATTTTTTAATAAAAGAAAGTATATATATATATATACACACACATACACATATATAGATATAGATATAGATATATGTATGTGTGTGGACACTCACTGTGTGTTGGTCCACATTGTCCAGCCCTATTTATTGAATGTTTTTCACTAAACATATGCTGTAGAGAGGTCTTTCTACCTAACTCAGGCTAAGAGATACAGAAAGTCAGACTAACATAAGGAATACTAACATGCATCCTGTGAATGGCTGTTATACAGCAAGTGTACATAAACCTAATTCAGGTCAGTGCTCTGTAAACAGAGCAATCTGTCAAAAGATCCTGACTGCAGGAAGTCACTTGCTCTAATGAATAACAGACTCATGAGAGCAGAAAAAAAAGTTCTACTTTTACAAAGAATAGACTTAAAATACAGAAGATCTAGCACTGTATTCTTGTAACAGAAACCCTCTCAAGTTCCTACTCATCTCTTGTCATTCCAGCAGAAAAAAAACTTTCTAAAAAAAGGCAAAAGTTACCATGTTTTTAGGGAAATATAGTGAAGAATAAGGAACTGTAGGGCACAGGGCATTATGCTCACTCAATTCATGGTTATACGAGAAACAAGTTTCTTAGTCTTGAACTAGCTTGGGAATTAGGCTGGTTATTGATTTCTGACTTCTAAATAAATCCTCACAGATGCAGTAAGTGATTCTTTCATGCAGAAAGAGAAAAAAATGGATCAACAAATGTTTTGATGCTGAAAGAGATAAGCACACCTTTGTTGTTTCTTTGCACTGCATGCACTGTTTGCATTGCATGAATACAGTGGCAGATTTTTAGTTTAGGAAATAATTCCAAATAAACTGATAATAATATGACAACAATGACTGTGTTTGACATCACTTTAACAACAGATACAGGGATCATTTCAATGCTTGTGGAGTTTGTTTCATTGGTTTACTGGTTGCCTGTCCTCATTATTCCAGTCATTGTGTTGGCAGAATCAGCACATTATCAACAGCACCAAATTAAAAATCAGCTGTTATATTACATTCATTCTTTTAATGTTTGAAAACCTGGATGCATAGTATGAGATATGCATGAACACAACAGTAATCATCTATTGGCTCACAGTCTCAGGATTAAGCTCAGAACTGTTGTAGCCAACAGAAAGGTATAACAGCTTTTGCCAGTAACTACTCCTTCAGAGACATGAAACTTATCATTAAGTGTCTGAATTAGACATTTGTGCTCCCTTCAAGCGTATTTCACTTTTTTTAAAAAAGTAAATGCACATATGATGCAAGAAAATGTAATAATCATCTGCACTGATAACAGACATAATCAAACTGGGGGTGGCTAAAATGATACTAGTATTCTTCTTTAAGACCTTAAGAACAGTGGAAAGCAGGTCATCGGTGTCTCTCTAACCACCATGAGAACAGAAGGAGGCTTTGTGCTGTGTTATGTAAACATCACCTGTTTGCTACCCAGCGTTTAGGAAGCCTCATGTTGCTCTCATTCACACTGGATACTGGGAACTGACCTGGCTTCTTTGCTGATGCCTGAAGCCCTCTGGCTCTTTGTGGCCATGTCCTGAACATATGTGGATAAACAGATATTAACAACATTAGTCAACAATGTGGGATGGGATAACAAAAAACAATAGGAGTGAATAACTTATAATTTCTATGATAAAGCCCAGAGATTGCATGCACCAACTGTTCAGTGCAATGCTTTAAGTTATGTGGATGCAGGACTATATTCACTCTGTCTAGGCTAAACTTCTTTCAGGACGATAAACATTAAGAGGTCATTATTGTTATGATTGATGCTGTAAATATATGTTTTTTTTTAATATTGATTTAACGCTTAATAATAACAGTGCAGAGTGTGAATTCATATCCAAATATAAGGTGCCTTATTAATTAACAGTAAGCATACATGAGCAGTGGAGCCTGACATTAGAATAGGATGTATAACTGAAACAGTGGGAAAAATACAGAGATGGTGTGACAGACGGAGAGAGTCCAAACAGTTCAAGTAGGTGTTTAGTGTGAAGTGTTCTGTGTCTATCTCCATCTTTGGTGAGAGAGAAAGCATGTACTAGCCGTAGAGGGGGAACAGACACAACAGTAGTATATTTAAGATGAATAACAAGGGTGTTGTTACCCTGAAAGGCTGTGGGAAAGGAGGTGTTATGCTTTATGGTTGCAGAAACAAGAGCTGTCCCACGACAGTAGCTGCCAAAGAGGATCACGTGGGGGCGGAAGTGCGGAAGTGAGGAATGGAGGCAACTCGGAGAACCAACCAGGAGAGAGACTACACCAATATGTTTTTTCAACATTCTGTATTGAATGGAAGACTGGGTCAGGGAAAAATAGTCAGTCAGACTTCGTGCCCTGACACCTTAATGTTGATTGTCAGGTAAAGGAAGATCGAGACCCAGAGCTCTGTTTGTTTTATTCATTTACTGCTAAATAAACAGATAAAGTGAGACCAAATATCTTCTCCTATGGCTTCATTAACGAACATGCAGAATTTGGCTCACACATAGAATTTTTTTGAGGATAGATTGGGTTCAAATCCAACAATGCTTTGATATGCAGGCTGTCTTTTACTCGTGTCTGATCTATAGATGGAGCTCATTGCATTAGTTATAGAGGTAATAGTAAATAATAATTTATTATTCATTAGTATGATTAATATTGCTTCAAATACGTTGCATGCTATGTTATGAGAAAATCTTAACTTTAGAAGTAACTCCAGGTCTAACAAAGGACTATTTTTTTTTCTCTAAAAAACTGTGGCTTCTGTGGTCACTGTGACTAGTGGCCTTACTGTAAACAGCAGTTTTAACACGTATACTTTAATAACACACTGTTACCTTATTTAAATATTGTGAATAGCAGTTTCGTTATTTGAGTGAAAGAACCCTAGTTTCAGCACTGAGTTCCGTTATGGGTCCATAACCAAGCTATCACCACAGCGTTAACATCACTACGTAGATGATAAATAACGTAGATAAAAACAATCATCAGTGATACTCGGATCAATCTCTGTAAATTAAAAAGTATCTGACTTTTCTTTACGATGCTGGTTATCAGAAAAACTGCTGCTACGGAATGGTTTTATTTGTTTCTGCACAAAAGGGGCCCACTGGTGTAGCCCCTTAGCTAACACTCAGTAGACAATAACTGTAACGTTGGACGCCCCGCGACAGACTCACACAAACGCCGCAGATTTCCACTATATTCATCACTTTACCGCGCACTTAGCTATCGTCAGCTTAATTAACCTACTGCTTGGCATCTGCTTACAAAATACTGCCTTTCTGTCACGTTTGCAACAGGGCTGGTTTGGCAACACATAACTGCGATATTTTTAATTTAATGCTCCACGAATGTGACAGAATGTACCGGATCGGGATCCCTCGCTGGCTGTGGTTAACTTGTGTCAACTTACATGGTACCAGGCCGTACAAAACCTCACAGCAACGTTAGGTAGCAGTAAATGCAACGAATAAGACAGTAAAACGCATCTTCTGGAACTTTTTGTCTCTTCATCGAGCCATTAAGACGCAAAATTTAACTAACGTTAATACAGAGGGGACCGACGTTAGCCGTTACATTGCCTGAAACCTAACGGTAAGCTACTTTAACCGCAGCAGTTAGCAGGGTTTATGCCGTTTCGTGCTCTATTCTAGCCTTTCAGTTACTTTTTTAATGTATTGATTTATTTACTTACACTTTCTTGGACTCCACAATTTCGCCATGATAAATCCTATAACGTTAGCGTAAGTAATCCGCTCTTCATCGAGCAGCTATTTATTAAACTCCCTTCTTCAGCCTCCGCTCAGGTGACCAGCCTATCAGCAGCCACTGGGCATCATTTCCGCTCTGTCGTAATAACATCCCGCCACCATCCTTACCGACGGCCAATGAGGCACATGCTTATCTTACCGAAGATTGCATGAGGAAAAACAAAGAAACGTGTAAAAAGAAAAAAAGTGACAATTTGTAAATTTTAAAAAGACACAGGCTTAACACCGTCAAACACAAAACAAAACAGTATAATATCGTTACACACACATCTTAAACTTTATTTTTGGAATCAAAAACCAAGAAAAAATATTTTTACAATGCACTTCTTGTTGTATTACTGAGTTGTAAATGCACTCTATACATCCTTTTTCAGAGTGATAAGGTGACTGATGAAATAGATGTCAGTCATCTCCAATTGAGAGCTTTACTGGTTTCACAATGGCTGGGTTACATTCATTATTGAAACATTAAATTTAAGAGCAATATAACTGCAGTATCTCCTCTTCTACTGCAGAGGTTGTTTCAGTTCAAACAGTCCTGTTCCACCTTTGACAACCTTCCCCACTACAAGGCAGGCTGAGGGTGACACCAGCTGGTCATGTGATCCTGAAAAAAGGAGGAAAAGTCGCAATGAACAAAAACACAAAAGGCAGCACTGACTTTGAGTTTTGTCCAGTTAAGCCTGACTTAATTATCAAACCTGAGTTTCATAAACACACATACACATACAAAGAAACATAGAAACGTATGCATACGTATGCTCCTACCCTTTAATCTCTAGCTTAAATCAATAACTTCAATATCCAATATCTACATAGTGATGTCTTTTCTGTGAAGTAGTGTTAGACATCTCTTAAGAATTACATAATCTATGTAATATGTTACATAGTCTATGCAATATGTAGTTATTTTTTTCTTTTTTTTGTTGTCTGTGCCTCACCCAGCATGGTAGCCTGTTTGAGGAATTTGTAGCTGGTCTCAAAGGTCATCTGCTGCAGAGGGGAAGAGTTGGAGCGGATGGCGTGCCTGTTTAATGGCTTATATACACCTTCAAAACACATGTAGTCTGCTACTAGTGACAGGTGTCTGGGGTCAACTTCAATACCTAGAGTCAAACAAAAAAACACAGAAAAAAATGAATGTCCCAGTCAGAAAGCCCCGTGGTTTTTAAAATGTGAGCGTGTGTATGTGCATGTGGTTAGGGCAGGGGTAAGTCTACAGGAAATTAATGCAAATCAATCAAATGTCCTCTTAAGTAATGGAAACATTGTGTGAGTTTGTGCGTACCATAGACAGCAAAGACATCTTTGATCTCCTTCTCTATGACTTTGAGAGCTACTTCAATCCCATAGGTGTTGGCCATGGCATGAACCTCATTGGAGTACAGTCTGTTGATGTCTAAGATCTGGACAAAAAAATAAAAATAAAAATACAGTCTTAATATTGGGATCATCACCAGATAAACAAAAATGTGGAGTCTCATTACATACAATTAAGATTTTTGAAAATTCAATCCTAATCATAAACTGTGTTTCTGATGTTACATCTTAAACAAAGTCATACACTCAGTTTACAGCAATCTATTTTTTAATCCATTCCAAAGATTTGCATGAAGTTTGAATGGGCACCAGTGTAAGTCAGATATCTGAAAGCATAATTTCAGCTAGTCAAAAAAGAAAAAGATATGTCCAACTGTCGCTCTCGATTCCTGACGTGTTATGACTGTAGATATCTTACAAGGTAAAGAGGGTTTGAACATTCAAACAACGATTCAAGCTGAAAAAGTTGCATTGTGAACACAAGAGTAAGCACAATTCTTCGAAGAATATTGGAAGTAACTTTACAGAAGAATCAACATTAACGCAACAACAGTGGAGATGTACTGACTAATATTTTTTAATTATATTTGGAATTCACATTTTAGAATGTTAGAAGTCATCTGGAGGCATTTCAAATTAGAATTCTGACAAATAAAAATGTAACAAAATTGTTTGTTGGCTTTGCTGATGGTTTAAATGGTTGTGGGACACAATAATATCTGCTTTGGTCATCATATCTTGCAACTATCCTATTTTGACTGTACGCTGGCTCATTGCAATAATAAGAAATGCTTGCAAAGAAAAACAGCAATCTGCTCTTAAATTGTGACACACAAAATCTAGCTTACCAAATGTCATTTTTTAACATTTAAAGCTTCTACTGAGATTTTAAATGAAGCTTAAAATATCTGTTGTGCGCAGTTGAGAGCTGATTGAGGAATCAGCAGTGTTACAGCTGAAGCTTTTAGCTACTGCCTGATGCACATTAGAGTCTGAGATAGGCAAGTGCAAAGACATCACTCCTCTCAGGGGAGGAACTTGAAACACCTTCTCCCCAGTTACAAACTTAGCACAGATAAGAGTATAGTCAAGGTCTGACATTTTAGAGGACATAAACATTACAAAAACAAATTTTTAATTGAATAAATTAGATTAAAGTCTTGTAGTCTAGTACTTCTGACATACATCACTGTGTTTGAACATCTCGTGCATGTTGATGCCCTCTGTGTTGAGAACTGTCTCCTTCTCTCCGCTCTTTGTTGTGTTTTCACTTAGCAGGCAGCGCGTCAGGCCTTTGGTCTCCATGATGACGGCGTTCTGGGCCAGTGTTGTCAGGACTGAGGTAAGGTCGAAGTGCACCTTGCTCACCGGCAAGACCAGGTCAACCTATGAACAGGATAAAGGTTTGAAATAGAATATTTAAATCAGTACTTAAATGAGGAGCTGGCTGGTGTTGTGGCCCTCAATCTAATGTGTGTGTTCATATTAATATATAAATATTGTGTGTGTGAGGTCAGTCATATCTCGTCAAGACAATCTTGATAACACCATGTTGGAAGATGCAGTCTCAATTTATCGATTTTTTGTAGTTTGACTGTGGTTACAATGAGAGTGTAAGAAAAACTTCCCAAGGGTGGTTTGACAGAGTGTGGTTTAAATATGGTCAAGATAATATTTGCTTTTTAAGCATATTGCTTCTTACAAAGCAACAGCCACACATGCAGTGGCAGCAGCTCCACATTGTAAAAGGGAGCACTGGGTGTGAAAAGATAGCCAGTTAGGAGCCATTAGCCAAGCTTGGACTCAGGAGTGCCCCAAAATGATGACTTGTTGCAGGAAGATAATGGATAAAACCAAAAAATGGGGCCCTTGCTGGCCAAGAAGTGGAAAGTTGTATCCATGTCCACCACAGCATCTAAGATTAAGTTGTTGCACTCAAAGGTCAGACTTTGTCATAGGCCAACAGAGCGCAGGACTCCCTCAGTCAGAGGGGAGGTGGACTCTGTGTTTTACATCAGCAGTACTTGGTGTTGAAACAAGTTGAAGTTGATACAGTGTTTCCAAGATGCTCTGTTTTTATTTAATGATAGTGACCTTTTCATCATTACTATCTTGTTGCTTGTTTACATTCCTCCAGATGAAAATGCAAAAAATGCAAGAGATTATATCCTTAATGTACATGTGTACTTGTATATATGTATGTAAATAACTGAATACATTGCCCTTTTATTTTTTTAACCCATTCAATTCTGTGTATATCTTCTATGTGTGTACGGTGGACTATAAACTTTCATTTTGCTGCTTAACCCTGCACTGTGCAGGGAACAACGAATTACCTTGTTCTTTTTTAGCTGTCTGGTTTCCAGTGACATGTTCAAGCTTGCAGCTACTTCAGGTACTTGTTACAAGAATGACTGTGTATTTACATCAGGCTTATTTATGACAAGACCTTTTTTTTCATTTCAGCTCAGTACTGCAACATTAAAGGCAGAGCTCAGTGACATGAGGAAATAAATGTGACAATATACTTTAGACTTGATTAAACAGCTTTTGCAATGAGAACCATACATATCTGTGTTTTTATTAGATTTAAGATGTTAGTGAGGCTATCATCCAAAGACAGATGTATTAGCTACAAGAGACCATGGCTACACAGACAACACTCATCAGTAGAATAATAATAAATAACTGCTAATTTTATTTCCTTTCAGACCTTTGTAACACCTACAAACTCACCTCACACCAGAGTTCCTCTTCAAGATCATAGCTGTATCTCTGTATTGCCGTGTTGGACTCCAGGACAGAGTTCACTCTCATCTGATTCAAGGTCTCATCTCCTTCTCTTCCCCTATTTTTTGCTCGTTTATTCTTCTTCTGCATTCTCACTCCTGCAGCCTCTGGCTGGGATTCCTTCTGAGTGTTCTCCGTATTTTCTTCCACCTCCTCCTCTTCCTCCGCCTGATCTTCTTTATCCTCAACATCATCATCTCCGTCCTCCTCTTCACTCTCATAGTCCACCTGCAGGGTGAAGCACAAATGGGCAAAAATTGTCTTCTGCTGGCTTGATTGTGTTGAAGTTAGGATTTTTTTGGTTAAAATGTCTCATGAACTATAAATCAATTTTAAATTTAGTTCGAAAATTTTGTAGGATTCAAGACGGATAAACATCACACAGTATTTCCAAAGGGGTCCAGTTTATTTAATATTCTTTAAGAAATCAAGTCATTTTTGTTTACCCAAATGTTTACCACAAAGTATTTTTCTGAGTTATACCTCCTCTTCCTGTTTGTCTTTTCGCTTGGCGTCTGAAGCGTCAGCATCTCCTTCGTTCGCCTGGTCATCAACAATCTCTCGCTCCTCTTCTCCTTCCCCATCATCCAACTGAGAATGTTAACGTGACAAAGACACTCCAGTTGTTTTTTCAGAAAAACATTTAAATATGAGAGTCAGGATATATCAGCAGATTTGGGCAGCACAAAAAAAAGACAAGCCAAACAAAAACTGACCCCTCCTGTATCAGCTGTTCCATCGCCATCATTGTCCTTATCCCTGAGGGTGGCCTTTCTTGTTTCCACAGCGATTGAAGCCAGCTTGGCACTGCGCTTCTTAATGGCTTCGAGGAGGAGACGGAAGAACCTGGGGTGGGGTGCAGTTAAACAAACAATCAAGGTGGGAAACAAATAAAATGAGAGGTTTAAGTAAACACACACACACAGACACAAACCTTGTTTCCATGTAGTGGAGGATCTGATGTGGTGAGAGCAGCTTGTCATCAGAGTAACGCTCAGGATGCAGGAAGTGAAAGGTGACTTTGAACATCCGCGACCTTTGATTTTCAGTCAGGAATGTCTCCACAACATCAACCTTCTGCAGCACCTGCTCACACACAAACACACACATGCAAATTTGTGTTGGGTCTTGAATGAGTAAAGCAGACAGGTTAGGACATTTACAGAAAGCACAACTACAGACATATTAAAACAAAGTGAAATCAAATTCAAGCCATTCAAAGAAAAAGAAAGAGAGGGGAACTTGAGCCAAGCAAAAAGAGACAATATTAGATGAGATGGAAGAAAACATTGGTGGGCAAAAGAGCAGAAGAAAGCTGATTTTTTTTACCTCAGCAAGACAAACTCTGGTGAGCTGCTTTCGAAGCGTCTTGGCTCTTTTCAAAGCCTTCTTGTTGTTAAGCACTGGAACGCTCATCATGGGAGTCTTAATGTTGGAGCTGGCCACCATCAGGATCTCCCTCAGTCTGCAAGTCATACGGACACATTTGGAAAGAGTGAGATGCAGAGGAAAAGGAGGGTGGAAGACTTGTTTGGATGAAGCAGTGAAGAGTTAAGCAGACAAAGGTATGCGTTTGAGGCTATGTGTTTTGTAAGATTAACACTTAAGCTACATTCACACTACTGCCTTTTGCTTTAAAACTAAAACAATACCCTAACCCTGACTCTGGACAATGGTTTTAGCACAGTTGCAGAAATAATATCAGCCAGACTAAAATGACAAGGTTTATTAAAAGGCCACTCATGTAAACACACATGCATGTGCTTGCAAGTGCAAACAGGAAACAGGGGGTTTGGTTGCAAATTCCCCACAGCAATAAGAAGAAGTGAGACCAGAGATGTCTTCACTTGAATTTAAGAGAAGAGGTTGAACTTGAGGTCAAACATCGCAGAAAGCTCAATGGACGCAGAAACATAGACATCCTGACTGATAAGACCTAATCAGGTGGTTAATGCCTGGGACTGTAATAGAGTGTCATGAGGTATCAGTTCCTGTCTGTCTAGACTACAAGGCAACCTCAAAGTTTGCAAACTAAAACAAGTCAGTAGCAATTTTCAAAAGTCTCTGTTGTAGGGTTATAAAAGGTTAGAGGAGAGTTGGTTCTAGGTGCAAACGTAGCAAAGTTTTGTTTTGTGTGTGTTTTGGAATAAAAAAAAAAAAA
>JAPZDY010000026.1:3703326-3715184 GCA_029783645.1 Ctenochaetus hawaiiensis
GAGTACAGTTCTATTTTGTTGACCTCTTTTTATAGGCCTAGTTATTAAGTTCTTGGTTTATATTGTTTTGTGTTTGTCGGGTAAATAAAACCCTATTTTTTCAAACAAACCTCCTGTTTCCCTCCTGCTTTACTGCTTGGTCCCTGACAAACTAAAACAAGGAACTAAAAGTCCATTTTAGGCAGTACTGTTTGCTAAACTACCACATCTGAAAAACACTGACCACGTTTACATGCACACAATATTACAGTTATTGATCGGTATGCTGAAGTGTTCTGGTAAAGCTGTGACTCATGTCCCCTTAAGGCATTACTCAATTAAGCTGGGTTACACCTGTTCTAGCTGAAAATTTAGGACATGTATAAACTTTACACTTGAAACTACTGGGGCATGCTCTTGCAGGCATGTGCACACAGGAAAGGTAAAAAGGTTGAAAAAATGGTGCATAACGTGTAAGCATAATATGTCTTCATTCTGTTGGTCTTGTCTTCAAGCATTAGTTGTTGTAAAATGGCTAAAAGCAGGGCAAAGAAAGCATGCGTACTACAGCTGGGTAGTTGGCACTGCAGGGTGTCTGGGATACAGGAAGTTGATTGAGGTATTACTGGTCGCTTTCTTGTAAACGGGTCTAAACTGGTTTGACTGCTACCATGGTGAGCTCAGTAACTGGAATGTTCTTGGTATATAATTGTAGTCAGACGTTAGGAAGAACTGAACAACTGCCAACTTAAAAAGCAGTATAGGCCATAGAAACATTAAAGTACACATGCAAAACAGTGTGATGTTCTGTGCAATTACTGTTTGTTTGAAGTAACAAATGAATTATGAAGAAGACGTGAATGCTTGACGTTATCAACAGAGCCACCTCCAGAGCTTATACACCTGAATTTTTTACACATTTTTACGCCTGAAACTATCGCGTAGGAAATAAACCAAACAGAGCTAAAGTTGTTCAGTTCCTTCAAGAAGTCCCCGCTCCCCAGGAAAAGACCCTACAGAAGAAATAACCTTGTATTTGCACTCCATTTCATCATCGTGTGTGCTGGAGGGATCAGAGGTAAAGTACTGTCAGTGGTAGGATTGGCACTGCTAAAAGTTGTGGCAGGTTACCTTGTTGATGTCATTGTTCACTTGGTTGGCCACTTCTTTGAACTTGTGGTCGGCCATGCTGAAGTCTCTTTGGTCTGGGTTCAGGTGAGCGTCCTGCCAGCGGCTCTGAGCCTCAGCTTGATCCACATTGGAGGGCAGGTTGAAGGCTGCCTGGAGGGCCTTGGAGACAGAAGGGGAAACACCTATTTTTCCACCAAACAAGAACACTAGCACTCATTTCCACCAAGAGAAGTAATTCGCTAGTCCGTAGCTGATATTTTTTCTTTAAAAACAATGTGATATTGCAGAAGTGGTAGCTTGTAGTGATGAACCAGGAGAGAATGATCTCATGGATAAGCAGCCCCTCTCCAGGCTTATAGAGCAACAGAGTGAGTTCAGCTCATTGTTTATTATTTTTTTGTTTTTTGTTTTACAGATAAAATGTCAGATCATTGCAGGTTTAGGTTGCATTTTTGCCACATTGTATGGAATTAGAAAGATTCAGACACTGGTGCCCCCCAGTGGTAGTGTATAAAAAGACACAGTGGCAGTCAGCAGCAGATACTGTCAATTCTGTCTTACAAATCCACTGGAAACAATGAGATGTAGTGCTAAACGCAACAAACAGACTGAACCGGTTGTCAGTAACCATGAAAATGGTTCTCAGCAATCGATGGAGTTGTAGCTTAATAAAGTTCAAACTCTCAACATAATTTGCAACAGCTGTAGAGTAAAAGTACTCTTCACTAATTCAGTTCATTTCACTTAATGTTTGTGTTTGTGCGTAGTACATATTTATCCCCAGTGGTCACACTGTAACACCATGGGGCCCATGAACTACACCTTCACTGTGGCAGCCATTTTGGCCAGTGACATCCACTGATGAGGAAGCACTGAATTTGACAAGGCTGCAATCTCTCCAAATATTTATTTTTTGTGGACTTGTCCCTTAAATGTTGCCTGTGTTTATCTAGTATGTTTATAAAGGTGAGTAACACACACATCCAGGACCTTCATTGCATACCATGTTAGGTTTGACATTAATAATAAAAATAATTTTGATAATTTCACCAGGACAAGATGGTGCTTTAACTCACTTTAGTTCCAATCTTCAGTGATTCTTGAATGATTTTCTTCCTCTGCCTGTTTGCGCCCCGTTTCACCAGGATGTCTTCAACACCTAGACACAAAAACAAAATATTCCTATAACACAATACATTTCTCTGCCATCAGCACTTATACACAAAACCAACAAGCACAAAGCCATGACAGTCTTTAAGTCTCGAGGCCGACAAGTGGCCAACATGTGTTTCAATTACTGCGTTGGGCTTCTTACCCAGAGTAAAGCCCCTGTAAAGCTGCAGGTAAGCAGTGAAGAGTCGAGCGAGGCAGCTGAGCAGTTTGCCACTCGTCTCCCCTCCATACAGCTCATAACAGCAGTGGACCAGACCGTACGCCGAAGAGCCGTAGTGAGCTTTGTCCAGAACCCCAACCAACAGCTCCCCATCACGAATCACCACCTGGTAAACAGACAGGAGAAGAAAACATTAAAAAACATCGGGTCAAATAGTTCTTCTAAAGAAACCTTTTAGCATGTAAAACTAACACAGCTCATATCAAGCTGTCTCATTGTCAGCAGATGTTGATTTGGATTGGAAATGTGTGTGTGGCTGTGTGTGTACCTGTGAGTCACACATGCTGTCAGGTCTGTAGCCTGGAGCAGCTCGAGGAGGGTCTTGGATCCATGCTTTGCTGGGGATTTTCGATTTGCCGACCAGGTTGAGAGGCACGGCCTTCTGTGGGATGACGTTTAGCAGGAGCGTCGAAACCACCTACAAGAAGCAACAAGTTCATGACACAAAACCAACTGGACACACAGAGGCATTACACTACATTATGGACAGACTAATGTTTTTTTTTAGTCCAGATACCTGCTTCCCTGTCCATAGCGGCTGTGGTTTGAGTATGGCCGGCGGCAGCAGTTTAACTCTGCCTGGTTTGTCAGTCAGTCCCCTGTACACCAACTCAATGTACTGGACTCTGGTGAAGAAACAGCCTCGTATCGTCATCCTTGTACCTGACACCATGTGGTCCTGGATCAGACCTGCTAAAGGTTTACCGTCCTGAGAACAGGGAGAAAAACATGAGAGCTGACCTGACTGTGTTTATAAGAATGTGTGGGCACTTTTAATCTATTACTCAGTAGTAACGCCATTTATGCACACCTACACAGAGTGAGCAGTTACGTGTTAAGATGTACTGTCACTTTTTTATTAAAATTAAATATCAGTATTTAAAAATAATGATGTACAACGTAGAGCATGTTAATTTAATCTTTGTTTCCATGCATGCACATTGTTTTTAGAGATTTCATTTGAGTGCTAATTAAAATATCTTAGAATATGACAATCATACAGTCATCTCTTCTCCACACAGCCACTCAGTTGGCACTTAGCTGCTTTTAACATTCTGCCATGACACTGGTTTTTAGCATGAAAACACATTTACTATTAAGTATCAATGGTTACTGTTTACTGCAAAGTGTTTATCATAGCCTCCATTGTGTTTAAGCCATGCACAGACTCTTCTGTTTTAGCTGTGAACGGCTCTGCTCATTGATGACACAGAGCTAACACTAACGCTGGCTAATGTCAACTTTTGCCCTTGCGATCTTACACTGGGTGCTGTGGATTTTAGGTGGGAGGCTGCATATTTTAATGCTTCATGGTGTTTTAGTTTTATTCAAACAACAAAGACAGCCCCCCCAGTTTCAGTTTTTTCGCACTTCCTGGTCAGTTCAAGACTGTGACCAGTTCACATAGGAATCTGATATAGGTCATATTTTAAATAAGTAAGAGTAATTTGACAAAAAAAATCTAATCTGAAAAAATAATCAGAACTGAGCACCAAGGTGGTCAGTGTGAACACAGCCTTGGTGTCTTACCTTAATCAGACATAATACAGTTACTGGTTTAGAGTCAGGGCACCTTTTTCAAGCACTCCTAACAGACATTTGCTGTGGATCAAAACAACTTGATATAGGTTTATGTTACAGTGTGTGTTTATTTGAGTGTGCCCACCTTGGGGACAAGGTATTGCTGGTCAGTGCTGACTAATGTGTAGGCTTCTGCTCTGGCCAGCTCACTTTGAGGGAAGTGCGCGTTCATTTCGTCTCCATCAAAGTCAGCATTGTATGCCTTGCAGTTGGCGTAGTGCAGCCTGAGTACCTGCAGCATCCAATAAAGATCAAGTATAATTTGTTATATATCATACATGTATTTTTACTCTTCTTCCATAATAATTTACAGAGATATAAGTTAGCCAAGACCAATTCGATTGCACCCTAACCTTCTCTCCTGGTAAGATCCGTGCACAGTGAGCCTGTATGGAGGGCCTGTGCAGAGTTGGCTGTCTGTTCAGTAACAAAACATCTCCGTTCTTGATGTGACGATTCACCTGGACAGACAGAAAGAGAGAGTTCACTGACAATGACAGGTAAAGTCACACTGCACCGAAGAGAATTACATCAGAGTATTTTACTTACTATCTTCATGGGCATCTTATGTGGTTCAGGGCAGGGCGTCAGCAGTTGCTTGGCAACAGCTTCTCTCTGTGCAAGGTTGGTTGCTGATAGGATGGTCCTCCTGCCGTCTTCGTTTATCACCATGGAGGCACCTGGGTGGACGTTGGGTCCGTTAAGAACGGCCTGACGGAGCTCCTTCACATTCCATGGAGTGACAGGCTGGGGGTAGGTCAGCTTGGTGGCAAACACCTACACATGCATGGAAGAGTTTTATTCTGCATCAAACATGGAGCTCCAATGATCAACATTTACATTATTTCAATGTGCGCCTCCTCAATCAGGTGGTACTCTCTTCAGGTAAAGACCAAATCTGAAACAGTCAGACATACCATAGGTATTCCTATCTCGTTGGTCCCTATGTACATGTCTGGACAGATGACAGATCGTGCAGCATAGTCCACTCGTTTTCCCATCATATGTTTCCGGAACAATCCTTCCTTTTTCTCCAGGATCTGGCAGTAGAGAGGACACACTTACCAAACTTAAAAATCTCTGTCAGCCAAAAAAAAAAGAAAAATGAAGGCTTATTCTTTTAGAATATCTGTGGACCTGATACCTGTCTGATTCCAGGGTATTTCTCTGTCATCATTTTGTCCATGTCACTGTCGAAGACAATGTTAACGTGGGTCTGAAGTCGGATCCAGATGTTGTGGAGTTTATCTGTCAGCGTCAGCCCAGGAATCCCAGACAGAAAAGTTTGATCAGTCTGTTCAGGAGCCTGACGGGAACAAGAGAGGACAGGTTGGCATGTCCCATGTGTTTTAACTGGATCTACGTCATCTCATGCAGGAACATAAAATTTTGAAAAAAGGGTAAAGAAAATGAGTCTGACAACAGACAAACAGAAGTCTCACTCACCTCTTCCTCCTGAGCAACTTTCTCTCCTGCTATGAGAGCAAGAAGTTTCCTTATGATTCCACAGTCCTTCATGACAGCCTGCATGTTGACAGTTTGCCCGTTTGTAAACATCTGGTCACCCAGTCGGTTGATTGGACGATACCTGACAGAGAGGAGGAGGAGTGTGATAAAGCACAAACGACTGCTGATATCAGTTCTTTAGGCATCTGGCTCTCTTATGACTCAAAACAATGGGTCTGCTACTGCATATAAAAACAGATGTATTTGGATTTTGAACTTCTGCTGATTACATGTTGTTACCAAGGGGAATCTAATCTTAATAGCGGCCATCATTGAGGAGGTGCACATTTACAGGCACCGAACTCTCAATGCACAGTGATCAGTGCATTATGTGTTCTGGTGAAGGGGTGCACTTGATAAGTCAGAGTTCATTGTCAGGTCATTAAAGGCCACTCGTGGGGCCTACTTAGAGTGTCGGATAAGTTGGATAAGTTGATAAGCAGATTAGTTGGTGTCCATGAAACACTTAACCAGACTTTATTACTATCAAACAGACTTTGATTGGAGATTAGCTGTTGCAATGCTGTTGCTTTAACAATATATCATCCAGCCCAGTATTTGCTCAAATTTATACATTATTTAAACTTAAGTGTGCAGTTTATGAATGTGCTTGTACCTGCAAGGTGGGACCACCAGAAGCTCCAGGAAGAAAAGGTCTGGATAGAAATCTTTGACAACATCGTTTGACACCGTCCCCTCTTCTAACCCAGAGAAGAGGTACCTTAAGAAGAAAGCTAAGAAACAGGGAAGGCAAGAATTATATAGTATAATTTATATTATTTTAGTCAAAATAGAGTGAGGTTTAAGCTGCTCTGCCATTTTGCAACCTTAAAAAATGTAAATTCTACATACAACTCTTTGAATTTAAAAGTAAGAATGACTGTTTATGTGTGTAGTTGTGGGTGTAATAAGACAAATTTGTAAGCATGTTTGAATCCATGACTGAATTTAGTCTTCATTGTTTTTTTAAACTTGTATTTCTGGTGATTAATAGTTTTAAGGTTTGTGTTGTCATTCCCAGAGACAGCAGATAAATCTGGTATAACATATCTTTTCTCCTGGTTGATATTAATTTATTTCCTACTTTATCCCTCACAAAACAGGTCTAAGTGTATTATTCTGTACAAAATCTTTCTTTTTATGATTCTTTTCCTAACGGTATTATTCGAGACAGCATCTGAGTCAAATGCATCCTCTTATGACACTGCATGTAATTGTGCACATTCTAGGAGGATGCTGTTTGGTATTATTTTTGACCAACCTTCTTTCTCCCACAGTTTGTTGGTGTGTTCTCTTGCAGTACTAGCTGTCAGGTAAACTCTCTTTCCAGCCATTTGATTCTCTACCAGAAGAAAACACACAAGGTAACATGTATTTACTGTAGGTACATACATATGTATGGGTGGGGTTTGCCCTGAATTTACACTAGACATCTCGTTGTTTAAGGTTAAACATCACCTCCACATAACTGTCAGCACAATTATGAAAACACCGTCGAATTTCATTAGTATACGACTTACCATCAGTGTTCTCACTGATCTGTACTCCTGATGGCAGTGTGACGATCAGCTTACTGTTGTGTTCACGACGCACTGTAACTCTGCCACTCCTGCACAAACATACACCATGACTGCACCATTAAATGGACCCATAGGAATTTGACTGTTATCAACATCTGAGAAAAGGGGCACTACATTACTATGCCACCTATTTTTTATCTTCCTACTCTTGTTTTTGAATAAATTACCTTTGCATGAGTAAGTTTATGGCTGACACACTTTTGGTGGTGTGGTAAACTGATTATATCATTATTCTAATCAAGTTACCTGCAGTAAGGACACTTCCTAGTTTTCATGTGGATCCTCCAGAAGTCATTTATCAGACTGCACTTTTTTTCAACAAGATGTTTAATCTGTAAAAACACACACAAGTACAGAGTTAGACCAGTGTGTCTCATTTAATGTTGCATGACACAGTTGAATGAATGTAGTGTGATTTCAATAATTTAAATAATATTCAACAGGCCTTTAGTGATTTTAGGTGTGTGTGTCTAAATGATTGTATTTAAGTGAGATATGGCTGCATGTCCTCTGTGTGTGTGTGTCAGTGTGTGACTGTGCACTCACCGGTCTGGTGTTTCCTGAACTTTTAGCATTCACTCCAACAATGGTGTCAGTAAACTCCTGAAGAACCTGCTGGATCTCATCTCCAGTGGCTTTGGGATTCTCTTCCAGGTGCTAACATTACACATACAAACAGACAAACACACACACACACAGACAAATTAATACATAAAGTGAAAATAGGGAACTAATGATCTTAAGTGATTATAAAACATGACAAAGCTATATTAATGAGCAGAGCGACCTTGTATTAGAAAAAGAAAAAAAACAAAACATTTTTCACACTTTTCCACTAAACAATAACATCACAATTCTCTCCTTCACATCAGTGGATAAGTACTGTAATGACAGATCATGGCTGCTTTATATTTTAATATAATGTGTTCCATCCTGATATAATTAGTTTCCACAGCAAGTTTAAACGCACCTGGTTAAGAACCTGTTCTATTAGGTAGACCTCATGCATGGCTCCATGGTCCAATAACTTCAGCTGGTTCAGCAGCAGGTGGATGGCAGCTCGGGGACAAGTTAACATGTGACACACCAGACAGGAACCACGAATCAAAAGGTAGAGTTTCTAATGAAGGAGAGCAGCAGAAGGAGATAAGTGACCAAGTTAAATAATACTGGTACAAAACCATAATAGTAAGTAGATTGGAACAAGCTTTACAACATGATATGAAGTGAAAACTGGTTTATTGGCCTTCACTCAATACTCAACTGTGTGTTCTCCATGTATATGTGTGAATATGCGGTGTCTTTGTGAACATGCTTACATCAAATAACAGTGGGTTGTATACAGGTAGAGGCAGCTCTACATGTCCAAGGTGTCCCGGACAGTTGTTAAAGTCCTGACAGCAGGTGGAACACACCTGGTAAAAATAACAACAGACAGTAACATGAAAAAAACTGAAACACTTGCTGAAACTTTATGCTCACAATCCTAAACTTGACGGAGACTCTTAAACTACAAAGGCACAATCCTAAGTCAGGACAGACTGTTCCATCTACGGCACGTTACAGATGTGTTATTACTGTATTAATCATATTCAATCAGCTTTTAATAGAAATGTACCTCTTTGTTGTCTGCTGGTCCCAGGGCAAGATCATACAGGCTGTTCGGGGCCACATTTCCAACACCATCAAGGAACCTCGGATTGGTTATAGCCTTCACGCTTAACTTCCTGGACAGAAGATAAGAAGAAAGCACAGCTATGCTAAATGTTTTCACACTTATTCTTGTTTCTTAGAAATTTTTGGTCATCATCAGTGTAATCAGTGTTTAGCCTGTTTAATGTTGTCTTGATTAATCCCTACAAGGTTGTACCAATGATGAGAGTTCACCCTTGTCCTCAGACACATAAGCAAGATCTCAGCTACGCTCTTTCTGAGTTCTGGAGAGAAGTAAATAAGATGTAGAACGATTGTATCAATTTCTATCAGTATCTAAGGGACACTTCCAATGTTGTAGCAGTCTGATATCGTAGAATTGAAAATTATGATAAGAATTAAAAACAAAAGGATAAGAATAATAACATAAGACCAGTGTAAAAACTTCAGAAACGGGGTAACATTAGTTTCCTTGTTTGGAAGCTCAGAGAACCAGTTTGATGCACAAGTAATTTAGCACAAAATGTCACATACACATTAACACTGCAACTCCAAGCTGACTGAAATATGTGTATAATGTAAACATTAAAGAAAGCTGCCATTAGCAGACATGTTGTTTTAAACTCCTATTTAGCATTCAAGCCAAAAGCTAACAAGATATCCCTTACCTTATCTCTTCGGCAGAGTACATGCCAAACGACATGCCCTCCAGACGCCGCCATGGCACTTCTTTTGTAAACAACATTTTGGGGAATTATCCAGACTTTAATGTGTTTAATGCATTTGTCGAAATAAACTCATGGCGTACAGTTAAACCACATGCGAAGTGGAGTTGCTCCTGCATCCCACGTGGGACCGTCAGACCAATTTGACGATTGGAGGGGAGATACAAATAAAGATAAGGAGACTTTCCATGAAACTCGGTGGATATTTTACTTTCACCAGTACTAATTCACTGTTATAAATGCATGTACCCCAATGTGAAGAGTGGATATAAATGTAGCATTTCTGTGAGTAAAAACTATTATTATTTTTGTTCCCCCTGAGCCGAGCCTACATGGTTTCTCCCTCCCAGAAGCCATCGGTGTATTAACATGGCGTCGCCCGTTAGGCACGTAGGGCATTATGTTCAGAGAAATAGTCGATTTTTGTTAAATAACCTTGAGCAATTGTGGGGTCACAGGTAAGAAAAGTTTTGCAGCTTTGTTTTAAACCTAAATGCTATTCTGTTGGCTTAAACGCGATTTTATTTCGGTCCCTGCATGAGTTTGACAGCTTCTACTAGCATCATTTGACAGGAGGTCACGTCTTAATGAAGCTAACTTAACTTACATCACTGCAGCAATGTTGGTGAACTTTGATAATGATGCAAATGCAAGTTACTGCTAAAGAGTAAAAGTATTATAATATTTCTTAAAAAATGTCATATGCTTTGTCTTTACCAGCAAGAATATGGGAGTGTGACTAATAGGAAAATGTCTGTCAGTCATTCTCACCGTGCATTTTGCTTTCAGAGTGACAATGACCCCATAATAACACTTTTGCAATATTTTTTGAAGCTTTAATGTTTCCCTAGACATTATCATGCCAGGGTTTTCTTTTGACAGTGTAATCCATTTCAATAATGCAATTTGTATGTGCCACAAGTATATCTATGAGTTAATACAGTCTACCAGAAAATGCATTTATGCATTTATTAAAATGCATTTATTTTGAGTTAAAATGCATTTATTTTGAGTTAATCAAAGTTCCTTTTTCCAGGAGTTTTGGTTGGGCTCCACCTCTGCGACAACAGGCTGCAGAAGCTAATAAAGGTAATCTGATATAAGATTTTCGGTATTGACAGAAACACTCATGTTAGTGCAGATAATATCAGAAAAGCCTCAAAATATTAAATCATCACTAATATTGTTACCTGTATCAAAGTTACCACTTGTGTTTACTATGCTTTTTATGACAAGTTTTTAATGTTGCCACCTGTGTAGTTGAATGGACGATGAATATAGTTTATCTCTATGTTCGGTGTTGACCAAAACACATCAATTACCCACCAGCGTGAAATGTTTCTAAATTACGATCAATGTTGCTGTGGTTAATTAATGCTGTAGTCCAATATAAATTAATTCACCATACCCCTTATTGCAGCCATGCATATTGAACAACAACTGAAATTAGTCACCAACAAATACTCTATTAACTGCAGTCTAAACCATTTTTGCTTATAAAACAAGATGTCCAGCTGTTATAGGATAGTGAATGTGTATATTGTCTTTAAAAATATACATCTTAAGCATGAACCAATGGGCTTTGGTGTGTGGCAGGGTTAAGAAGTATAACAGTATAACAAACCTGATCCATCAAATAGTTTTTAATTTTTTATGGCGCTTATTGGAAAATGTCTGTCTTCTGAACCTGTTACATTTTCACAAACCAACTTTTACACACAGTGGCGATCAGTGGCAAAGGGTTATTAATTAATATAAATGATTGTATTTTATCACAACTTTTTCTCTGTGTTGTTACAGACTCTACAGAGACTATTGTCATTCCTAGGAAGAAAACATGGTAAGTGTTTATATTGCTGTTGCACATTTAAATTGATTAACCAGTTATAATTCAAGTCAGCCAAGTGTTTGTTATGGTTTAAATAAACAAGACTGTGCATTACTGTCACTGCTCATTGAACAGGAGTAAGGAAGCGGTGCTTGAGGCGTTGGTGTCGACTGTGAGCAGGGTGAGAGTTCTTTTACATCTTTCTTAAAATAGAGAGGATAAACGGATGTTTACCAGTTTTTCTGTCTGAATGTCACGTTTTTCTTTTCTCCCTTCAGGATACCACAGCATACCCCTACCAGTTCCAAGATGATCCTTACCTCTCCCCCAGGACCTCATCTGAGTTTGTATGTCTATAACATGCTGAGCTTTACACTGAATTTAAGCTGATTTCTATTTAAATATTCATTCTTTATTTTTTTAATAGCTTAAACATTTGTTCATTATTTTATCCAAAACAAAGCTGGGAGTTGCAGCTACAG
>JAPZDY010000026.1:3716218-3731341 GCA_029783645.1 Ctenochaetus hawaiiensis
CAGCTACTGCAAGCTGGTGAGAACACACACACACACACACACACACACACACACACACAGGTTGCATGTTTTCTTAAATTAACATTGTCTCTTTAATTAAATTTTCCAGGCACTGCAGTCTCTATGGAAACGACCCATGACCTGTTGGACCTGATCTGTCTCTACTGTGACAGAGAGCCCTCCCAAGATGGAGAACCACAGACAGAAGAAATGGTGAGTCATCCCTGATCCAAAACTCAGGTTGATGGTCAGAGGCGAGAGAAAAATTGACACAATCTGGGTTGAATCATTTACATTATTTCTTAATTTATCTATTTTCTGTCATGTTGCCTATAACATGTGAGTGTTATAGAAAAAATGACTGATGACAAATGTATAAATTTATGTTTACTTATGAATGTCTTTGTGTGTTTTCAGGAGGGCTCAGGAGAGGACATGAAGAGAAGGAGAGGGAGGGTCCGCTGGGCATCAGACTTCATTAAGTCCGTCTGGAAAGAAAACAACAATGCAGAGAGAATCTTTAACCTGCTGCCAGAGAGAGACACTCGATGTTACTCTGCTTTGATCAGAGGCATGGTGAAGGTACGAACACAATCATGTCAGTCAAGATGGTGAAGCTGAACCCACTAAATAGTCATTTGGTGCATCTGGATTAAGTGCACGTTTGTTTGTCTCTCCCCAGCATGGAGCCTATGCAAAGGCCTTCAGCATGTACACAGACTTGCTCAACAACAGACTCACCGGTGAGCTGGAAGATACAATCGCACTTTAAATATATTGTAAAATATATTTTCAAATATTTTAATTGTTTTTTGCATCTTTGCCTTAAAACTTTGTTTAAAAAAAATAACAGCATGCAGGTCATGTCACATGAATGATCTGCATACACTACATTAATATTAATGTTATAATAGGAAAATTTTACTTAGTAAAGTAAATTTTACTTAGTAAAGTGACAGCTCAATTAACTCTGCCATCCTGTGCTTTTGCTACCAACTCTTATATCTTCTTGGTCTTCTCACCATTTAACACACTGGAGCATCCTCATATTAAAAAACATTATGTTGGTTTTGACCTTGTGTATAGCTCTCAGTTTTTGTTTTGTTGTTGATAATACATTAGATGATGTCAGAGAATAAAAAGTCCACATTTAGTGCCTTTACATTTTACCCTTTGTATCCTGCAGATAACCATCCATCTAAACTAGAACTGGCTTTTTGGTATTCTTTTATTTCCTGTTGAAAGATGACTGATTAGTTCAACCTTTTGTTTCCAGCTGACGTCCACATCTTCAACGCTCTAATCTCAGCAGCTCCAGAAGTCAGAGAGAAAAGCAACGAGAGATGGGACGTCATCGCAGTAAGATCCTTTTTCACTGTTTCACTCAATATCATGGATCTCAAGAGCCCATCACCAGGCTGCCTAATGAAAAACATCTTTCCATGTCAGTAAAATGATGATACATTTGCTGTACTTGTGCTGTACAGAGAAATCATTCTCTGTACAGCACTAGAAATATGTCATTTTTAAAAATTCAAAGCTTCGATTTAATACCTCGACAGGAGCTGTAATCATGTCTCTCATCACATTTTAGGGTTTTATTATTCCCCTCCCCAAGAAATGGTCATTTTTGCTTTGCATTACTCACACAAGATAAAGTGTCGTATTATTTAAAGGTGGAAACGAAAGATAAATCTTCCTTTCTTTCATTCCAAAGTTTAAAAACGGAACTCTGAGCTCTCCTACTGTAAGTTAATACCTCAAAATCAGAACAGAATCTGTTGCGACTCTGGTTTTTAGCCCTCAAGAAGCTCCAGTCTGCCTCTTTTGTATGTGCATTATGTGCAGCTGTCAGTTTCTCTCCCTCAACTGTGCTGTCTAACCCACACAACATTCAAAGCACTGTGATAGGTTTGATTTCAATTAAAATGCTGATTTAGAGTCCAATGTGGATGTTATGGACAGAGTTTCAGACTGTTCAGAAAAGCTGTGGGCTTTGCACTGCTTTATTTATTCTATCGTCAGACAGTTAAAATTTGTCAAGTAAATAAGTATGTTTTTCTTCAAATATATATATATAAAAAATGTAAATTTTCAGACTGTAGCATCACATTTGTAGTTCTTGCTGCTGTGTATGGTTTTATCCTTGATGAGAGCAGCTTTAAAGCTCCAACTGTGTTTCTGTGTTTGCAGGAGCTATTGAACCAGATGAGTCAACAGAAAGTTCAGCCCAACCTGCTGACCTTCAACAGTGTCCTCAAGGCTGTCAAATACTGTGGCCCTTTGGCCAAAACACAAGCTATACAAACTTTCAGTGAGATGAAGGCTATGGGAATAGGTGACTACAAACACACACAGAGCAGGTTTTTTTTAAAGCTATACTCATCTATTGTACCAAACTGATTATCTGTGTGCATGTGCATGTGTGTGTGTGTGCATACAGCTCCCAGCCTGGCCACCTTCAACCACATCCTGGCAGTCTTTTTCAAAGCAGGTGAACAGAGTTGTTGTTACTTTGTTGTCCCTGATGCCATCTTTTTCTATGCTGAGTTGCATTAAATACTTTGTTTCTTTTCCAGCAACCTCTGGTCGGGGAAAGACTGACATTTTACAGGAAGTGATGTCAGAGCTGGCAGGAACAAGCTTCACCTGCCAGGATCCTGATGATGGTATGCTGCAGTGCATGTCTGTAATGTGATAATAGTTTGAATCTGGGGAATAAATTCACATTTTGTTTAAAGTGGTAATGAATAATTCTGATCAGTAAAACAAAGCAGAGAGATGCATGTATTAGAACGAGACTTTTAATACTAACTTTTATATTGTCTCTCATTTTGTTCCAGTTCTTTTCTTCACAAGTGCAATGAAAGTAGTAAGTCTTCTGGACTGCTTGATTTGTATAAATATTTATCACAAATGGGTTCCTGCAGAGTGAAAGTCCTTTTTAAGAACTTTGATTGAGTCTTAAATTTAGTTATGCCATTGAGTTTTTGTTTTCTTTTTATAAAAAACTTATATATTTTAACCGTCTGCTTACTGTATGTGGGTGTAACTAATGAATCACAATGTCTGCCTAAAATCTTATTAAATACTATTCAGCTATTTTTAAGCAGAAAGATCTGGTTTTTATAGCTTTCATTATTTTAGTTAATTAATGAGATGAAATTTAAAGTTCAAACTCATGCACAGTTTTAGCTAAACTCTTAAAACATGCAGATGGCTTGATCCTGTGGCTTCTCATACATTCATGCATTGGAGCAGGTTTGTCCAGCTAACCTGCTCTCCTGTCTGCCTGATTGTGTCCTGACAGTGTCTGGACAATAAAGATCTGGAGCTGGCTTTTAAGGTTCAGAGTCTCGTAGAATTCGGGGAGAACTGGAGGCTTCTGGGAGATTCTTACCAACACAGTATTTACTAGTAAGTATAAACCTTCCTTTACCCTTAAAACACATCCAATGTACCTCCTTTATTTGGCCACAGGGTGGCAGCAAACAACTGGGAGGTTGTGGGAGACTTTGGTGAATAACTTAATCATGTGAAAGTTAAAGAGCATGTATTAATAAGCCCCAGCTTGGCCTGAAACCAGAAAAACAAGAGATTAGATCAATTACATGATATTTTTTTCACACTCCCGACCTATGTCACTGAACCTCTCCTCTCTCTTCTTCAGTGGTCGCTTCTTCAACCTGCTGTGTATGATGGAGCACATTGACGTGGTGTTGAAGTGGTACAGGCGTCTCATCCCTTCGGTCAGTCTCTACTTCAGAACACATATTGTGTGAAAACTCCACACTGGAAAACTATGCCTTGTTGCTGAAATTCAGCACCCTTAGACTTTATTTAACATCTGGACTTGAAAATCTGTCATGTGGATTTCTTTAACATGGGCTTATCTTGATAATAACTGTGTCTAAAAGAAAAGAGAAAGGGACTTCTGATTGATTATACTTCATGGCTGTGATTCACAGTATGAATGATTTGTGTTCCCAGCTGTACTACCCGAACTCTCAGGGCTTGAGGGACCTGCTGCAGGCTCTGGACACAGACAGTCGCCTGGACTTGCTTCCCATTATATGGAAAGGTGAAAGATGACAGAAATCTTAAATCACTCTACAAAGGTCTTAGGTCGATGACTCATGAAATCTGACCTCCAGATTATGACACTGACCCTATACCTTTACATTTCACTCGACAGACAGTTGTAGACAAAAACACTGATACAGTGGATGAGTTCTGGAAATGTCTGACATGGATTCAGATACCTTTTTTGAAAATCTGTGTTTCTTCTCCCATTTTCCAGATATCTGCTCTCTGGGTCATGATAATAAGTTACATCTGGTGGAAGAGTTGCTCACCCTGATGGCCAGAGACCGACACAGTCCTGAGGTCAGCCAGACGCGACCTTTAATGTCTAATTACAGTCTGCCTCACTTTTCTTCCTCTGTGATGTTAAGCAGGTTTCTACCATCAGTTAGTCCATCAACCTGGCTCTGGTTATGAATGTTTGTGTGTGTGTTTTTGTGTGTGTGTCTGCAGGTTCAGGAGTCTTTTGCAGCGTGTGCTCTGGATGTAAAGACTGTCTTCGATGGAGACAGAGGGAGGTCCAGTCTGGAGTGGAGCAACTCCTCCCTCTCAAATGTCGCCTCTCTGCTGCTGCGAGCCAACAAGACCCAACAGGCCTGGTGAGAGAGACAGCTGAACATCTGTCTGTTTGTCTGTCTGTCTGTCTGTCTGTCGAACCATCTACAGCAGAGCTTTTTCTGTAGTCTGACTCCTTTAATGCTTCCTGCCAAATGATGGTAACATGAAATGCTTTTGACTTCTCTGTGCTCTTCTCTGCAGGGACATGATGCAGCTCTTCAAAGTCACCAACAGAGTTCCTCAGTGAGTGTCTGCCCAACTTAACACATAACAATAAAAATATTTGTTTCTGTCAAGGAAAAGGTTTACATTTGCAAAACTACAGGTCTTCAGTGATCATATTGCTTCAATTTATGACAAGTTCACCATTTCACTTCAGAGCTGCTAGGGTCACTAAAAAGACGTTTTGTGGGGTCACTAATACATGATGTTATAAAGGTTATTAGTCATATTTGTACAATTAGTGAAGCATTCAATGTTTCAACATTTACTGTTCATTGAGCGTCCATTTTTTCTCCAGTGAGGAGCTGTTGGAGGAATTTCTGTCTGTGTGTCACAGCGATGGCTCTGCCCAGAGAGCCGTGGAACTGGTTCAGCTGTCCGCAGCTTTCTGTATGTCTGCAACACCAAAACTGGCCAAACGAACACTGGCTGAGTTTGATCTGACTGAGGAGCAGAGGTGAGAAGAAAAGAATGTGAGGTACAAAAGTAGGAAACATGTTTTTATCCAGGACCAACACTCTTCTTGTATAATGGGTGAAAATAGAATAACCTAACAGTCATTTAGTTCACTGAAACATCTGGATTTATTCTAGCAGTAACAGATGACTTTAAGACATAAAAAACAAGTATTAATAAGAAAAAACTACAGAAGAAAGCTGGCACAATATTAAATTTTTATTATACAATCATTGTGTCCCAGAGCATTTATGATAGCATTATCCTAGTATCTGTCCAACATTTAGAGAGACAATAATGTCCTTTAAATGTAGTTTTGACTTCATATATTCTGTATTTTGTCTCTTTAGGATAATGAATTAAGCCAAAATGTCAGTGAAGGATGATGGAGAGAGAATCTTTAATTGTACAAATATGTACAAAAAGTTTCATCATGATTCACTCGATGAATTATTTCTTTTTTTGTCAGCTGGCAAAGTGGGTTAACATGCATCAACACAACCTATTTAGACAAGACCAGAATGGATATCATCAGTACCAGTTATCCACAGCACTGAAAAATTGCTCAAATGTCTAAAACATTCACTTGTAATAAAGGAAGAGTTTTTTTTTCTTAGAATGGTAAAAAAAATAAAATAAAATAAAATACACACACCATAGAAAATGATGTTTTTAGAGGCAAAGGTGTTCATTGTTTATATTTATTTTTATTTGTAGCACTTAAGTGACGACTGTGATTTTACAGAGGGTCATTTCACAAAGGTAGACTTTGACTGTGGCTTACAACTAAGTAACATGTAGACATCAGATTCATCTGTTGCATAAAGCTGTATAGTGTTGTATAGTGTTAAAGTATCTAAAGTTGGACTTGTATGCTATGAAATCTGGGTAAAAGAAGACTTAAAAAACATCACTGACATGGGGACTGCATTACCCTGCTCATCTCTTTTTGCTTCAGATGGAAATATTTTGTTTTGTAGAAGAGTTTGAGAACCTTAGAGGTTGATGATTTTCACAGTAAAATATCCCTTAGACTGTTAATGTGGCAGGGCTCAGTACTGCTGATGACCAGCCAGTCAGGATTGTTTCCTAGCAAGATCATCTGACTGTGTCTCTAAAGACTTTTCCCTCTCATTCCTTGCATGTTACTCTTAGGAAACCACAAATTATGAGCCATTTCACATTTTTTTGTTTTTTTTTGCACCATACACCAGAAATAGAGGGTGATGACTCTCTCCATGAAACATGGCTCTTTGTTCATGGTAAGCCTGGGGGCAGAGTGGCTAAATTTGAAGGCTCAAAATCAGCCTTATTTTTGTCAAACTGTATCATGTCCCCAGGCATCCCATCTGCGAAGATCAACAAAAGAAATATAATTAAAGCCATTTATTGTACAGGCCAATAAGTACCCATCTTTCATTACTCAGGGACTGAAACTAAAGCTTTTTCTAGCAGTAAGTTTTCATTCTCAGCAGCCCAGCATAGGATCTGGAGTTACAGCGTCCTTTAAATACAGAAGAGGAGCATTGCAGATCAGTGAATTTCATGTGTAGCTTTCAGTTAAGTTACTCCTCTGAGAACTACAAGATACAAGTTTAGTATTATATCAACATTTGATTTATTATGTATTTGCTTTTTCTAAAAATCTGTTTTCTGTCTCACCCAGAGCCATATTATCTGAACTGGAGTCTGCAGGAGAGCCCTCTGACTGAGACAGACAAAAGTGGATTAACAATGCCACTGTATTGATTTAAAAAGATCTGCTGAGCCCTTAGAAAGTGTACTTGTTTTGTTATCTGTGTAAGAAAAATAAATGTCACATAAATAAAATCTAAACCTTTTCCAGTGCTTTGTGTCGTGTGTTCGCTAGAGGCCGCTGTTTCTCTTGTTCAGGGAATTGTCAAGTAGCTCACAGCACAGGATCTCACCACAATGTGTCACACTTTACAGGTTCTTTTTCCCACTTTTTGTGCTTTTTAGCTCAGCTTTTGTGGAAACTAGATTTTTCGTAGCTATAGTTAAGAACAATTTAAAAACCAGGAGGAGAAAGTAGAGCCCTTAAGCTCATAAAAGCCTTTTTCCGAAAACATGAATGAAAACTCAGTATCATGAGCACAGATGAGTTTACTATCCTGCATACAGTGGCATACAGTAGTAGTACAGTTTATAACCATAAAATATGTGGCTAAGAGAAAAAACATGCACATGCAAATTTCCCATGGTGATAACTGACCAACTTCCTCTAATTACTGATAAACATGCCACACATGCAGGAAATAGCTTGAGGGGCCTGGAATGATGTTATATTTTACTTTTCAGTGTCTCATTTTCTCTTTTTAAACCTCCAGCAGAGACAGAGGAGACAGACAGATACAGACAGTGGTGTGTCTGCTGATGCAGGTATGCACTGTGAGTGTGTGTGTGTGTGTGTGTGTGTTTCTGCAGAATTTTATTGACAGCATGTCGAAGCAAGACGGGTCCCTGAAGTGTGGGGAAGTTTTTTCAAACTAAACAAATGATGATTCATAATGATTTTATTTACTGCATTATTATAATAGCTCTTTTATAGCAAACACACTGAATGCATGCAGAGGATAAACTGATAACATATCTGTACCTGTTTGTGTGTGTGTGCGTGTGCACTCATGTTTGTGTGGACATGGGAGATGCTGGGAGCAAGCCTGGTTAGCTGTGTGTGCAAGCCTGCACAGGTGTGTGTCTCAATCAAAATGTTTTTTTCTTCAACCAATCATCAGTCGAGTTGCCAGCACGACCAAATAAGGACAAGAGGGTTAGCGTGGGTGAAGGAGGGGGCCACTATAAGATGGGTGTGGTCCGTCAGGGACGGAATGTATTGTTCTCCAGAGGACCTGCTCACACACACACACACACACACACACACACACACACTCACAAAGCTTCACCTTTCAATACAATCTTACGGACAGCTGTTGCCTAAGCCCATAGGAAAACACACAGACACACCTTCCCTCATGCATTTAATAAACTCTTATACACACTCACACATTCTCACACTATCACAAAGGTCCTTCTTCCTTCTTCCCCTGTGAAGGAAGGAATGTTGTTTAACTCTTAATATTTATTTCTCTTCATAGACTAAACTTGTCCATTTCTCTTGTATTGTGTAAATTGGGTGATGACACACAGCTGTCCATTCTGTGAGAACTAGGTTACTGTAGGTGTAGTTAAAGATTAGAAACGCCCTGAATGAGCAGCCTGAGAGACCTGGAATAATGGGAGAAGTGTAAAGTTTCAAACAACAATGGGGATTTGATTCGCCTGCATGAAAGGCACACACGTCACAAAATAGTTTGTGTTCCACAAGCTTGCAAAAGACAACAGTGCAAGTGGCCGGTCACAAGCATTCCTCTCTCCCACTCCTTTATGCGACATAATTGTACTGCACTGGAGCTGAGGTCAGAGGTCAAACCTGTCCACAAACACAGGATGTGATGGAACATCCACCAATGCTTTTAATACCTCTCCCACATGCCGCTCTTTTACTTGATGAGAGGTTAAAATAAACTCCAGTTTGCTGGTCTTTAAGGTAAGAAAGTGATTGTTTTCTACTTCCTGAAGGAAGAAGAAGAGAGGGAGGATGAGGGTTAATTGGTGCTTGTGGTGGGAGGAAGGAGCAGAAAGAAAAAGCAATGAAAGATGAGGAAAAGGGCATTAATGAAACTCTATCAGGCTGACTGGATCTTTCTGTTGAACCTCAGTTTCTCAGAGAGTCCTGACAGGGAAAAAAATGCATGTAGCGGCACAATAAACCAACAACAAGATTTCATGGTGACTGACAGCCATAATTGGCTGCTTGAACTGCCAATCCCATACACAGGAAACAGCAAAAAAAAAAAAAGAAAATTCCCCAGATCTTAAGTCATAAGAGCTTTCAATCTGGCTTCACCATATTATTTCATGTCCTACTGGAGCTTTTAGGGTCAACAAATAAATGACACTGTTATTAAGTTTTGATACTAAATTCCATTTCTCATAATGTTTTCCTGCTGGGAAACAGTCCCCAACCAGTCATGGGCTATATTTATATGATCAATATCTGCTAAAATCTAAACTGTGTGAGAAAGGAAGTATATATTTATGTCTTGTTTTTTAAAAATTTGCATTGCCAGTAGGAAGCAAATGGCCTGGGGCTGAAGGCCATTAACAGGGTAGGGAAGTCTTAAATAATTCAGAATTGGACTAAAAGCATTGTTAGTTTTGTGTTGTGTGAGTTGTTGATAATAATTACAGCAGTATTATATCCCCCGTCTTACACTTTAAATGACCTTACAACATAGATATGGATTCAGTAAAACCTATTAAGAAATCGTAACCCACTCGTATCTGTACTTTTGCAGACCAACAAAGGAACTCTGCAGCTGCATTTCTATTTAGCAGTGCAAGTTTCAGGACACATTGTGCATGTAACTCAACTAAAAGGAACTCGCTCATCAGTCTGGGTATCAGTTACACCTGTGCTTTCCTGTTCTGACATCAGGAGATGTTTGCTGTAAAATTTTGTAGATTTCTCTGTATTGAAATCCAAAATTTGGGGATCTTAAAGATTTTTTTTATGCTTTGACTTACATATAACACAGTTTTTGAAGAGGCTACAGAGTTCATGCTGAGTTAGTTAAATTCATGATCATGAATTTAAATGTTAACTTTAATAATGTCAGATCAGATCATAGAGCGTGATAACTGTGTATAGTAAAATGAGTGTTGCAGTGTGATGAAGCTTAATATTCAACTAATGTTTACATGGGCAAACAAACCACATGTTTATTTAAATCTTTATTCACGTATTTCTATATAATATTAAAATGGATATGAGTCACACTTTGCACACAGTATCAGCTTCTGTGCTGTGTGTGTTTGGTTTATGAGTCACAAAAGCATGTGTTTAAATCATTCACCGCATCCTGCCAAAACTGCACAATGATCAGCCTCTCAGCAGGTCTGTCTCTCTCTCTGTCATTCTGTCTGTGGCTCTTTCTGCCTCTGTTTCTTCCTATCAATGTGTTTCTCACACACATTGCTGACGGGCAGAGGAGCAGCCAACAATGGTGAATTGGCCAACAGTTTATTTGGCTTGTTGACATACTATCAGCGTTATCACATGAGTCAGTTGTCAGCTTGCAGCACGGGTTATCCAGCAGCAAAAAAACCCCAAGGTCCTTCTATTGCTGTGTTCACATGAGAACTGTGGTCTTTGTTTCAATTTTACATTTTAGCACATATCATTAATTGTTAAGTTGTATTCGAAGGTTATTTTTGAAGTTGAGGTTAGGGCATGTCATGAAAATGATTTCCTGTTTCTATTATTATCTCACAATGCATATATCACTAAAAACAAACCTAAAGAAGAGATCCACCAAGTTCTGCACTTATTAGAAAAGGTCCCAACCTCCTGAGACCCGAGCTTTTGTTTGGTGTGCATTTTTTTATTTCTCCTAGCTATTTGAGATTAGTAGGGCCTAAGTTTTTAACCTAATAAGTAAAATAACTAAACTTTGTCTTTGTACAGGAAGTAGTTTTTGCAAAAAATGATGTCTTATATGGGGACAATGGGTAAAAGTTCTAAAAAATGAAGTAACATGGTGCAGAAAGGCAAACATGTAATGTCCTCATATGAGTACACAGGGTCTCAGGAGGTTAAAAAGAGAATACATTACATCATAATGTAATGTATTATAGTATTGTTCTTTTTCCTGGTCCTATTATATCAATTGTTATTGATCTCTCTTGCAACCTCTGCTATTTGAGGAGAATTGTCTTTTCTGACCTTTCTCAGGGACTTACATTAAGTCAAGTCAGAATATATCATGTATATGCACCTGTCACCTGACTAGACCTGTTCTCAGGACCATGTGGGCAGACAATGCTGTTGACTGATTCTCCCAAAGCAGCTTATTTTTCCCTTTATAAATGCCAACATCACAGGACATTTACTGTGACTCTCTTTTATTATGTCCTGGGGGCTGTCACAATGTCAGATTACCACTATACAAATACCCTGGCTGAAAGAATTCAGACATCATTACGTTATCTATGGAAAATTTGATATCAGCCATCTCGTCTTCAGCTTTTGAGTGCGTGATGTTCGTTTTTCTCTATTTATTCATTACTTTGACATTTCAAAGATATAACTGATTTATCAGTTTCAAACAAACTGCTGATTAATTGATTCTACTTTAATAGTGTGTAAATGGCCACTCATGTGAGAACTTCTGTTTTTTCTTTTGTTGGCATTTTATCTCTGTTTTGGATAATGAAAAGTGCAGAAAAAGGTTGAACAAAAGGAGGAGAGAGAGGAAATGCCATGCCACAAAATCCTCTGGCTGGATTCTTGGTGAGAATGTTGTCATTATGTTGCATTCAGTTACATATTCAGTGTGACGTTGCCTCACACTTCTATTCTGTCTTATTTTTTTGCTGATTCTTAAACATCAACAATAGTGGAAAAGATCTCTGGCCAAACGCTTGTCTGTCAATACTGACTCTTTGCCTTTCAATGACATCATTGTCTAGTCCTCTTTTTAATAGTTAAAGACAAATCCACAGCTTGGCAGAAGCAAGATTTCCATTCTTTAAAGGAAAACTTGCCATTTTCAGGGTAGGTTAACAGAGCACACTCATATCTACCATCAAGCTCAACCAAATCAAACCCCCATGATTTACATCTTTGATTTAGTATGCAGTTCAGAGAACACCTGCTGAAAACAACACACATGGGAACATCAAACCTACCTGATTAAATAAAGGTTAAAAAAGTATTTCAATGATCATCAAAGGAGAGTAATAGACACTTTTCAAACATGACAGGATACATTTAAGTGCCAAGCTGTACAAGACATAACTTTACCAGCTAGCTGAATTGGTACATATGACCTCACCATAGAAACATTTTAGCAATAGTTTACGATGATAACATTTTGTACTGAAGTTTGCCCCTGAAGGCATAAATATTTCTCAAAGTGTTGAGAAAAAAATCCTCTGTGGTTAAAGTATTTAAACAAAGTAAGGCAATCACTTTTTTATTATTATTTGGGGTGTGTTTGTTTTGTTTGTGTTTGTATAATTTGAACTTATAGCAATAACTGTAGCTAAGATGGACCCAAGCCATAGGGATGAGTTAAGACAGAATTTACCATAAGGTTGACTACTTTACGTAAGCTACATTAACACAACTTTTTGAGCAATGTTTCATTCAGTTATGTATTTCATAGTCCCTGGGACAGCCTCACCCATCTGCCACTTAATGCACCTTATTGGTAAATACCATTTGACTCACATCTGCAGATAAATTTAATTCAAATCTGGAACACATCTGCTGACATACAGTGTAGTCATACATGCCAGTGTAGTGACTGGTTGCTCCATATGGCCTACTTAGATGCAAGGTAACATTTCCTGTACATTTTACTCAAAAATCCCTCTTTACGGTAAGCAATTAAACACATCATGTCAGTTTAAGATTTCAAAATGCCTCACCATCAGGCAAGACTAGGTAGATTGTGTTTAAATAGTAATAAGCAGCAGATTACTGATTACTCATCCTGTAAACTTGCTTTATCAGTCAGTGTGACTTAGTGGTGAAGTTTCAGAAATGTACTGCTGTGACCAGTCTCTACATGAAGGAATTCCACCTCTCTACCCCCTCCACCTCTCATTCCTACTCTTCTCATACCTTTCCTTCCTGTCCCTCCCCCTTTTTCTCTTCCTCTCCTCTCCCATCTCTCTGTGTCTGGGGTGATGTGCTGAATCTTGTCAGAGTAAATTCTTCCTCAGTGGCAGAAACCCTGGGGGATCTTTCCAGAAGACCTTGACTTCACTGCTTGCCACATACTTTTTTTCTAGGAGCTCAGTATCGAGTTCAGATTCAGAGTTGCATAGTTAGTGTCCTGGACAAACTTGCTCAGTGTCATCTGATTGTTTTAGCTTTTGACGCTCCTTGAGTATTGACACTGTAACATTAGTCATCTGCAATGATGTGGCAGTAAATTAAAAGGTGCAGTGTTATCATCATACAGTAAATAAATACAATGGGCTATAGATAAAGTGAACCATGAAGACACCTAAAATAAAATAAGGTTCACTACTTACTTTAAAGGTGATACATATATGCCTCAATTTAGCACCAATTACAGTAGAGTTTCTTTGTAGAGGTCAAATTAATACTGTGTACTGCACAGGGTTGATGTTTAAACCATGTTATGGAAGTTCAAAAGTGTATGGAAGCATAATAAATTTTATTGAAAAAAAAACATTGTTCAGGAGTTGAATGCTGGCTGCCAAGCAAAAACTGACAATCTTAAACCCTTTGCGGCCTGTAGAGTTTAAATACTGTATTTTATAGTCCTACTGTGACTCATTAGTTGAGGTTTGATTAAATGATTTGAAGTGGATTTGTTAGTCACACTTGTTTAAAAGGAACTGTACTGTAAAGGGTGCTAAATGCTAATGGTAACAGAAAGTGTAACACATTTGTTGGTTAAACAATGCAGGCCTCCCTCTGCATTAACATACTAAAATAATTATTTTGCACATTTAGATTTCTGACTTTGTCTTTTTAAAATAATCCTGTTATGAGTCAACCTCCAAAAAGTAAACTAAATACAATTTATACAGACAGTTTTGCTTATAAATCTGGTGAGCAAGAGCTTTCTTTTAGCATTAGTGTAACAGTTGTCCATTAAAAATGTATAAACATTTTATTGGTGGATATGTCTTTTAAAAATCGATTAAAACATTAGCTACTGTTCCCTAGCAAAATGCTATCAGAGGCTCAAGCAAATATGTTTGTGTTTTTCTTGCTAAGTGGTCAGACATGACTGCTAATGGGAGGAAGGCGGAGGAGGGTTGGTTAAAGAAGGGGTGGCACGGAGGGGCGGAGCGGCTCTCCTCACCGGGCGGTGTCAGCCGAAGAAAAACGGGACAGAGGAGCAGTGAGAGGCCGAAACAGGGATTCATTTCCCCGGGTGATCTTAGTGAATTGCACCAGCGGACGTCAGGTAAGAGGAAGCAGCATTTAAGGGCGTTTTCTCGTGTCTGTGGAGGAGAAGTGGTGTGTTAGTTTGACTGCAGCGCAAAAAAACAGGATTTTTAAGTCACTGCGGCACATCTGCTGCCCTTCTGTTCCGCTGGAAACACATTTCACAGCTGACCTCAGGGTTTTTCTGGAGATAGGAGTCAAAATGTGCCAACAGTAGCTGTAAAGGCGCAGGATTTTTGTGGGTTATGTCGCATAATTATATGCATGGAAAAGCTGGCTGGGACACTGGACAAAAAAAAATTATATATATAAAAAAGACACATCTACTAATGCTGTTATTTGTTATAGTCATCACTATTAATTATCTCAATAGATCATATTTAACATTTTTTAAATTTGCAATTTGCTGGCTGATTTATTAACGAGAATCTCATGTACTTTACAATCAATGACGCTGCTGTAAGACAAAAGTTTAAATATTTAATCTGTTGTGCATAGAATTTGTTCAAGATCATTTTTTTCTACTGTTCGGCTTTTACTCGTAGACTGTTATAAAAACACTACATGGACACACAAGTTTAAATAACATGTTTTATTGTTTCCAAACATAAAACTGTAGGTGTTTTTTCCAGAAATTATTGTAAAGGATGTTAGTTAGTGTCTGCAGACAGGACAGCAGCAGGGCCTGTCTGTCAGGATGAAAGCTGACATGATCCTTCAGTGGATCAGTGTGTGCGTATGCATGTGTGTGCATATGTGTGTGTGTGTGTGCAGCAGAGATCAGCCTG
>JAPZDY010000026.1:3752610-3769097 GCA_029783645.1 Ctenochaetus hawaiiensis
TCTATCTATCTATCTATCTATCTATCTATCTATCTATCTATCTATCTATCTATCTATCTATCTATCTATCTATCTTAGGTCTTGGGCAGAATATAAGGATGGTTTTGGAGACACGGATTCAGAATCAGGAGAGTTTTGGCTTGGAAACGATAACCTGCATTACATCACTACACAAGGTCAGTAATTCTTAAAAATAAAATAAAATAAAGCAGTTTTTCAAATTTGAGATGCTGTAATCAACATTCATATACAGTGTTGTAAATAGAACATAAGACTGGTTTCCATGTTGTAGCAGTAACAGTAGCTGTAAATGTGTCACTGTGTTGCCTTGATACAAGAGTAACAAGCAGGAGTTACTTACAGGCGAAGTGATACAGCATTGTGTAAAGTAATTAGAAATCATCACAATTATTTCATGATCATTTCAGTTAATAATTTCATTTTTTGTCTGTAACAGGGAATTATTCTTTGAGGATTAACCTGGAAGATTTTGACAGTAACCAACGATACGCTGAGTACAAGGACTTCAAAGTGGCTGATGAAAATGTATTGATCCTAACTAAACACTAAAATGTCTAAAAAAGTTATATAAGACTTGATATGAAAAATAAAAAAAATAAATAATGAAAAAAAATGTATGCTGTGAAAAGTAACTTAAAATCTCCTGTGTATTAACTGATTTGTGCATGTAATAATCTTGTTTTCATATTTTAAGAAAGGTGCTGTTCCAACTTTCCTCCTCATTTAAAGGCTTCAGAGAACTGTCAACAGTTGGAAAAATTATTTGTAATACTGAAACTCCTCATGTCTGTAATCTAAACATTAAGCTTGCCAGCAGTCTTGTTATATTAGCTTAACATTGAGACTGATAACAGGGGGAAGCAGCTTGCTTGGCTCTGTCCTGAATAAAAGAATTTGCCTTGCAACACCTCTAAAGTTCAGTCATAAACAAACCTAGTTTTTCTAATACCTTCAAAGAACAGTGAAAAATAGTCTACCAGTAGTTAAGAACTAATACTAATTCTTGGCAAGATCAGTCTTCTTGGTGCAAAACTATTTTTATTAATTTTATTTTATTATCAAACACTTTAAAATGTGTATTTTGCAGAATGTGAAGCTTTTCCTGTCATATTTATACCCACTCAAGTCGACCTGCTCCTCTTGTATCTCTCTCTGCAGGATCACTACCGCCTCACCTTTGGAATGTATGTAGGTACAGCTGGAGATGCCCTGTCTGGAAATTATCAGGTTGGTGTGTCAGGTTGGGCCAGTCACCAGGGCATCAAATTCAGCACCTATGACAAGGACAATGATAACTATCAGGGAAACTGTGCCAAGGAAGACAAAGGAGGATGGTGGTTCAACAGGTATGCATTTGATTAAGAAAATATGACATTCCACCAAAAGATGCACACATTCGAGAGTATAAAGTCTTTTATTACTGTTAAAAAAAAATTCTTTCCTCTTTTTTCATCAATCCAGGTGTCACTCAGCCAACCTTAATGGCATGTACTACCCCAATGGGCACTACAGTGCAGTGACAGATGATGGCATAGTTTGGTACACATGGAGGGGATGGTGGTACTCCCTGAAGACCAGCATCATGAAGCTGCGGCCCAACAACTTCAAATTTGACCCTTTTGGTGACCCCAATGCTGTTCAGCGTACACCATTTTCTTAGTTCAGACATGAGCAGATATCAGATCTTCTTGGTTTGACCATTTTGGAAGGAAACTGCTTGGAAAACACATAGTCATATTTCAATTTAGAATCACATTAAAATACTAATCTCTTCTGAAATTCTCTAGAATCTAATGTGGATTTAATTGCAAATTAAGAACGAATCAACCTCACAAGGTCCTGGTAACAACATGTTTTCTGTGTCATCAGATTGGATCTGGATTGAGCAAATTAGCAGGCACTGTATGCTTTAACAACATAATCAATTATAATTCACAATTTATTAAATCCTTTTAGGCTAAAATCATTAAATATAAATGATTTATATAAATCATACTTGCAGAGGACTTGCGAAACGTACCGCCTGTTTTAGACACATGAATGTTGCAAGAGGAAGTAGCCTGCACACACACAGCTGTCTGCTTTGGGGGGAAAAGGGAAATCTGATGTCTCTCTGTGTGTGCTAGACACAGACTGAAACATTATGCTGAAGGCAGTGAAAAGAAAACATTATCATGTCTTTGGAAATAGCTGTGACAAGATCTGGAAGTTTTGTAAATGATCACAGGAGCAGCTGAGCTCAGTGGAAGATTGTTATTGTTTTGAAGATTAATTTAAATTCTCAAAGTAACACCGAGATAAATGAAATATTGTTTATTAATAAAAAAGGAATGAAACACAAGAACATTTTTTTAAGAAGTCGCAGGTGATTTGGGATGAACAACAAAAACTAGAAGGATTCATTTTAAGGACTGGTATACTCTGAGCTTAATCTGACACTCACGGGCTATCATTATCAAATCCTTTTGCGAACATACAATCAGCTCTATCGCACTGCCATTTGTATTGTAATCACGAAAAGATACGAAATAAAACACTTGCACATTAAATTATGTCATATTTTTCACTGATCACCTTTGTAGATATCACACAGTCAAGATTAAGAGAGCGAGAGAGAGGGAGTTGTCACTGGGTTATGCTTGTATTTACGCTTCATGACGTCCAAAAGGAAAACAAACATTTAAAATGTTGAGCAGCTATTTACGTCGGCGTCTGAAGAAAAGTCAATCGTTAAAGAGACGAAGCATGATCCTTTATCTCTTTGTGTGCTTGATTACGATCCGTAGCTGCGCAGTTGGTTGTTATCTTTCCCATTCCATCCATAGCAACGTTCAAACAGAACCCTTCGCCCACTCGGACTGTCTTGGTTATAAAAACAAGCGCACCGTCCGCGGTTAACACGAGCGCTGATTGGCTGACACGCTCTCACATTCAGAGAGATTGTCAGTCAGCTGGATCTGGAGGAAAATAGCAGTTGCTTGCCTTATCTGTCGTGGATTTTTTTACCTCGTATATTTTGTTGTTGTGTTTATGACACTTTTATTCGCCATTGCAAATCATCGGAAAATATTCTTTAGCAGAGAGACAAGCGACGATGTAGTGTTAATGCACACCTTTTTTAACGATAGGTGAGTACGCTAACATTAGCTGATGTTGATTTTGTTAACCTACTTGGCAAACAAGCTAGTTAGCTAGCTTCCGTTACTGTAGATGGTTTAAATACAAGGCAACCCGTGCAGTGGGGCAAGAGCAGATTATTTGCTGTCTCTTTCTTGTATCTCGTGCATTTTCAGTTTTTAAGAAGGTAACAATATTGGCTATACACTGAAGTTTCCTGTTAGCTCACTTGGTTAGCAACAGTCACCAAGCTAACCTTATCCTTCCAACTATTTGTCTCCAAGGTGACGGTGGATGTTGCTATATCCATCTCATCACCCCGGGGCTCTCTCCGTCTGCTTTACGGGCGACTGTCAGCTCCTGTCGCCTACTTCAAGACAAGTCTGTTGCGCTGTTCAGTTATCTGGAGTAACGTTATAGTATTTTGCATGACTAAGCTGACGGGGCTACGTGTCTGTGGCCGCCAGGCGGGCCAGTGCTAGGAGCGTGGAAACATAGCGGTGTGAGTCGGTGAGGAAATGTCAGAGTGGGAATGCCTCGTCTTGGAGACAGTGTTGTAGTCGAGGGTATACACTTGTGTGCACAGTATACCTACCTCTCTGACTTGACAAATAGACAAGCGGACCAACTTTTCAGTCTAACTAGGAGTGACACATATATGGATGGTGGGGTCGCAGTATGCTCACCCCCTCAACTACCATTACACCACTGGCTGGAGGGAGTAGCAGTACCGGAGGAGAAGAGGGGCCCATGTCTGCCGCCTCCCCCTCTTCTGTCGGCTCCTCTTTCCGGTTCGTCCCGGCGTTTTGCCTGGGCGTGGTGGCAGCAGTAGTGTTCCAGCTGGCCTGGGGAGGCCTGACCCTCACCTCTTTCTTCTTGAAGTTGTTTATTTATGTGTCATTCGCCCTTCTGTGTTTCCTGGCTGGGAGCTTTGTACTGCTAGTCAGGAAGAGTCCTCTCAAAGTCAGCTGCTTCGACAGAAACAGGAGGCAATCATCGGCGCGTACTGAGTTCTTCAACAAGCTCATGGTAAGATGCTGATACCTCCAAGTTAAACTTAACACTTGCATTAAGTACAGCGCACACACCCTCTGAAATTGTTCAATATGAATTATAACCAACTGCTGGAATTCAGTGAATGAGTGAAATATTGCCAAGTTTTACGATTTTTAGTGACACTTCTTTCACATCTTAAGTCAGTGAGAGTACAAGTAACACCTGTATGTGAAAAAAATCATGAACAGATAGTTTGATATTTTTCATTGTTGCATCCTCAACTGTCCTGACTTGATTTTTAACCCATCAGTTTTTCCCTTCTCTTCCCATTTTCTCCCCATTTTTTCTCCCTGCTCCCAGATCCTCACTGTGTTGATCTATAATAGATGAGGCAGAGTCATGCTGCTGGATTTAGATACACTTAAACACACAGAACCATGCGCACATGCATATAGGGTGATTTACTTCTTCAAGGAAATAATTGTGTCCCTGCAACCTGCTGGTGGTTTGTCTTAACAGGCAGCCGCAGCCCAGCAGATGCCTTTCAGCACTGCTTGTTTTCTGCCATGTACTGATGACTTATTGATGTTGACAGTGGAGGAAGATTGTCACAAGCATTTTTATGGTCGACATGTTGTATGAGTCATGATAAATTTTGACTCCCTTCTTAGTCAGAATTTTAGGCTTATTGGACACACAACTTTCGATTTCTCAACTCCTTCTCTTTCTGTTGTTGCCCAGTATTTTCAGATTTTATGCCGTCTCCCCCATCAGTGAAGTGGAGAGATGTGATCTAATACTCTTATTGTTTTTCAGGCCCGTTTTTTGGTTCCAGTTCAGGAGTCAAGCCAAAGCAGAAGGGTGGTTGTTTCACACAATGTGGACAAATCTTTGAAAGAAGGTAAGAGATTAGCTTTGCTGAAGAAATGTCTGAAGGTGTTTTATGACCCTGTTCTGTCCACATTAATGCAATACATTTAAAAACTAGTTTTATGTGTGGGACATTTGGTCAGTACTGTAGGTTTTGGAATATTGTGTATGGACATTGAAGGATTGAATAACAGAGAAACACATGCATTTTTTTCTGTATTGATGTTCGGGCCACCGTAGCCAGCCTTTTTTTTATTGTTACTGCTGAGTAGTTTTTTGTCATTTGTTCTTTACAAATTAAACATGAACAAAGTGGACCAGCAAGTCAGGATTCCTAAATTAGATAATTTAATCTTAATAGATTTTGCTTTAAATAATATTATGACATTGCAAGTCATTTTTGTTGCCCTGCATCAAGTATGTACCTGACATCAGCATATGATGTGAATAGTATGCTGTGACACATCCTCCTTATTTTTCTACAATGTTTGCCTTTAATTCAATAAATGTGTAAAACATGCAAAACAGCATTTGACAATATTGATGCAAAATGACAACAATTAGGAGTCCAAAATCTAAATTTGCATATCATTACAGAGTACCCAGCGAATTCACAGTGGGAGTGTTGATGACATTACATGGAGTGCAGCTGGTTTATACTTTTGTGTCTGCTGGCCTACACATTGCTTTCCACTCTTTTCCTGATATTGCAGATACATCCAAATTTTTTAGACATGGATAACATTGCAAAAACAGTCATAATTATGGATGAGTCCTTCTCGCTTTTGCTCTACCTCAGCTCTCACCGATACCAGATACTTCCAGTATGTGAGAACACCTCTAACATGGGCAATCTCTTGATGTTTTCTACATGTAAAAAAACAACTCAGGACTAATGAGTGTCTTGGCTAACTGATTTATTTGCCTTGTCGTAACCATAACAGAAACTGTATAGACTTTGTGTAGACGTTTCATAAAATGTTTCTATTGGAAAAAAATGCAACTTCTGTTTTTAAAAAACTGCTGACTGATAGAGCTCTGTTTTTGTCCATCACCATGACCCATCAATGATCCCTCCCACTCATAGTGGATTACACAAGTAGGAAGTCTTGGCCATAATGTCCACACAAACACACGTACAAACTCACAGAGAGAGACACAGTCAGAGGAACAGTATGTCTGGCTGCCAAGTAACAGATGGCCTAGGATTTACACCCAGAGTGTGTATTTGCACATGCTCCCATGTGTGTTTTGAAAAGGTTTATAGGTCCTAGTGTGGTACAAGTTTATCATGACAATATTGGATTCACAGTATAGACCTGCTGTGTCAATAATTATGAAAAACAGTGTTTCTCTCCTAGTTTGTGTTGATGCTCAATTCTTGGATTTAAAGTAAGTACTCTAATTCAAGGCGTTATCTCTCCAAATTAAAAAAAATTATTGATGTAATTTGCTTGGTGATATTTCAGGATTTAAAACTATTGAGCTGAAAACTGAAAAATCCTCTCATTTATCCTATAATTTTTATACACTGAGCTTTATATTGGCTTGAGGCTTCCCCAAATAGACAGACAAATGCATTCTCACTTATAGAGTTACTAGTTTGCCTGGCCTGCTTGTCTGTGGACTACAGAAGGAGGGATAAAACCTACGGAGATAAATGAAGAATGAGCAGAACTCTCTTGTACAATGAGAATAGTGGTCAGATGTTTAATATTGTACATACCAGTATGTACTAGGGATATCAAAATGAAGTCATGCACAATTCCATTATATCTTGCACATCACAGTCTTGTACAGAGTCATCAACCAGTGCCATTTTTGAGATAGAATTGATGAACTGGACGACCACTTTTGTTAATGCTATGTTGCTGCTTTTCAGGATATCAGGATGCATTGTAACATAACATAAAGTTTTCAGTGTTAGCAGTAATGGTTTAAAAATTTGATTTTCTGTCATGTAGGACAGAAGAAATGTGTTGATATTTACAAAATATGATGCAAAGATATTATATGATGACATCATTAGAACCATTATAACTACCTCTAAAGAGAGCACCTCTAAAAGTATGCAGACAAATAATGATGGCATAACATGTGAGTGCATCAGCCAACCACTCAGCCAGAGGCTACATGGCCAAAACACTGTGAAAAAAAGGCGCTTAAGAAAGGCAGTCTGTATGCCAAGACATGCTTTAAGATATTTATTTGTCATGCAGGCAAATTAGTTTGGTTAAAGAAAGAATCAGAATAAGAATGAAGGCTGTGATTGCCTGACTGATTGCCTGAAAGAAATTATAATGAATTTTATATCATATTTTCTATCCTCTAGTACAGGCCACCAAACTAACTTTTATGTCATCCTCTCAAAACTCGAAAGGAGAGATTGCTAGCATCATTCCATGGCGGCCACACTGACAAGGCTGCCTAGTTATGTGTCTGCAGACATTTTTTGTTTACTGGCTGACAACCTTGTGAACCTAGGCACTGGCCAATGCAGGTATCTCAGAATGCTAGATAATCAGCCTAAGTAATTAGAAGACCAATTAATTGGTCTATCACTAGTTAAAAACGGCACCTATACACCTGCCAAAGCTGACTGTTGTGTATTGTTCTCTGTCACAAGGTTATCTGTTGTATGGTACACTAGTGACATACTGTACATACATAGACATGCACAGAAAACATGTGACAGCCTTTGGTTGGATCAGATTAATTAAAACTCCCTGGACTTGGCTGTAACTAAGTGTCATGGATGATACCACTGTCCACTGCTCAGTTATCTTTGTGAAGAGAAAAGATGCTAAGATCCCTGTAAGGGCATTTAAAAGGCTGTAGGATATTTCCCTTGCTTATTATCTAAAATGGAAAGATCGATTCGAGACACAAGTTTTATAGAGTTTCATCTTAGTTATGATTCAAATAGGGGGAAGAACCATACACATTCCTTCAAAGCAAATCTAAATTACAAACATTAGTATGCGCGTGCTACAGCATTCATGGTCATTAAAATTTTATTGCTTAATTTCCTCTTCAAAGCTAGTCAGTGCTGTGTAGAATTCTTTAACGGTTACTTTTGATGCCCTAGTTGCAATATGTTTGCCCTCATTCTTCTTCTTGTACAGTGTTTTTTTTATTATATTATAAATAAAAACAAGAGGATTTTTTTGCTGAACAAATGCTTTAGTATAATTAAAAAAATATAGCATTTTTATCAAATAACACTAATATGTTTGACTTGAATATTGCAGGCAAGCAAATGTATTTAGTATGAAAACTGTAAATAACTGTTAAGTTTTAAGTAATCGACTCTTTTGTTATGTCACCTTCTGTACCTTTAGCATTCATCTTCATCTTGTGGCATAAGTAATATTCCAGTTATTTATCTGTCTCTCTGTCTTTCCATAGTGTTTGACTATGTCTACAGAGACTACATCCTGTCCTGGTACATCCCTTTAAGTCATGATGAGGGCCAGTTGTACTCCATGCTGTCAGAAGATTGGTGGCAGATGATTGGGCAGTTGAGATCCAGGCTTGCTGACATTGACCCTGTCAATGTAGTGTGTTATGACACCATCAGAATTCTACACACACACTTCACTGACCTCAAGGCTGCATCTGCAAGGTACACAAATGCATGCACACACATAATCGCAAATGTTTTAAAGTTGCATTAGCAATTTGTGACTACATTATTTGTTCATCACAAATATCCATGGAAAACTGTACTAGATGGTTAAAGTAAATTACATCAGAGAAGCCAGTAACATTATATGTTTTTCTCCTTCGGAGTGCAGCTTTCAGTGCACAGGGTTCTGACTCATCATTGCTTAACAGATAATATATTTCAGCTTTAACTTGTTGATGCAAAGATTTCCCTTTCCATCAGTGACCAGACACAGCTCCATTATGTTATGTACGCAAATGGGTTGAAGTTATGGCAATTTAGCACAGTGCAAATAACATTAAAATCCTCCACACTCACTCCCTTCATCTCCAGGCAGCATCTACTAGGTGCACTTACAGACAGAGGGATGATTCACACATCATCTGGTTTCATTATCTTTGCAAGTCAGGCGAGACTTGTGATTTGATCTGTCTACTGAGATGTCTGGTCTCCTTTGTCTTCAGTAGTTCAGGATAAATGTTGTTGCAGTGTATTTTATTTAGAAGAAACAGCAAGTGAGTTTGCAACACAGCTGGAGTACATTGTGAGCAATGGCAGCATTACTTGTGTTAATGAAGTTCTTATATCTCTTTAATATCATCTAACATCTTGCTCTACCAGAAAAACAGTTCAAGTCACCTTGTACCTTTCTGTTTACATCTCAGTCTTAATCTGTGTCTCTGTCTACTGTGATCAGACCAGAGGAGTGTGCTCGGCCGTTTCCTCTCCATCCCTGTTTGGTGAGTCCAGTCTCAGAGCTGGCCTTTCTGCGTTGTGTAGCCAGAATACTGCTGCTATGTCTGCTGCCACAAAAAGATGCCAAGTCACATACACTACGCTGCTGCCTCACAGAAGTCATCACTACTAAAGGTACTGCAAATGTGTGTGTGTAAAAGTACTGGTAAACACAAACTCCAGTGGTGCCGGGGGTGGGGGAAGGGGGAAGGACGGTGTTTGTGTTGATGATTAAGTAAAATATTACAGAAAAATTGGTCTGGAATTAACTACAAAAGTAATATTTAAAAGTTAACATTCACTCATTTCACACCAGGGAGATGAAATAAGAAGTCCTAATACATAGCTACTGATCTTGCTCTGGTTCTCCATCTCTAAAAAAATGAATGCTTCAAAGTTTGTAAATTGATTTGATTCCGATTTACATAGTCCGGATTGAATTCAATTCCAAGTTTGATGTGATCCATCACAGGTTCTTAAAGGAGTACTTAAGCTGATGTACCAGTCTTGCTCGGATATGAAACAGATGATGAAAGAACTAATTCTGTGATTTAAAGGAGGAACCCCCTTAAGCTGATGTTATATTAAAACTCTACCTGTTTCTGTTCAAACTAAATGCACCGTGACATGATTGCTTCTGTGTGTGAAACTCTGACAAAGACAAAATGCGGTAGAGACCCTCAGCACTGTTTTTAATACAGTTTAGCAGATAGCTGTCTAAGGTCTAATAGACAATCTGCCTGAATTTGGCACTCGGCAAGTGTAATTTCCAACCTTGTGAGATATCCATCTATGTAAAGACATATATCTCAGAATTTCATGAATGAATATTGGACCATAAATAAATCTTAGTTAAATCTAAACATTGATTTTTTTCCCTCTCCATTTCACCCACCCCGAACTTAACCCTGAAGCCAATGGTCTAAATCAGTCAATTACATGTACAGTCACTTTATTACACTATTAATTGATACCTTTCCAACTCTATTGTGTTCATCACAAGATAATATTTTTTTACTCTACCAAGTAAATTCAGTAAACCTGTCCTCTAAACCCTCCAAAATCTGTTTAAAAAAGTACTCATAATATTATCTGTAGCAGCACGTTTTCAAACCATGAGGTAACATTACATTCCCCACTGTGCCCCATTAGCTCTGACCCATCATCTTGGCTGTAGGTGAAGATATGTACTTGGTTTGATTGGGGTCACTGTTCAGTTTTAGCGTATAGCTCAGGTTGAAGTATAAGTGTAAGTATAATGGTTTCCCTTAAGCATAACCCCAACTGCAGAGAGGGAATGACTTGAACAACATTACTAGAGAAATGATATGGAAAGCTGTGGAGGGGTGCAGGGGTTGTGGGTGGAAGTGTCAGTGGTCTTGGGAAATTGTGTGTATGAGTTAATCTCATTTCAGTGACATATGGATCCATTTCCCTTGTACTGTACCTATCTTGTTTACCTTGAAAGGTAGCGACATTGCACAGAATGGGTCAGTGATTCAGAGTCAATAAACAGCCTTCACTTGATCTCTCCATTTACAGTTTCTGTCTCTGTGGTTGTTTGTGCTTGTGTGCTTCAGTGCTGAAGCCTTTGGTAGAAGTGCTGAGCGATCCAGACTCCATAAACAGGATGCTGTTGTCTCAGTTGGAGCAGAGGGAGCAGCAAGCTGAGCAGCAAAAGAAAGCCTACACCTACGCTGCATCCTATGAAGACTTCATCAAACTAATATCAACTTCTGCTGATGTCAATTTCCTCAAACAACTCAGGCATGACACAAACAGCACACACACACAGACTCACCAAATGAACCATTCTGTATAAATGCACAAACATGTTAACCAGACGGTGATACCCACCCGTCTATTTGCTGCTGTGGAGTTACCATGGGAACAGACAGATCTAAATGTGGGGTAGACATGATACTGCTCTAGTGCTTTGTTATTTTGAGAAATAGTGGCTCAGCATTGACTAGCTGCTAATATACTCGATAATTTCTGTAAACAGTGACCTCATTACCTTTATGTTTATATACTGTGATTTATTTTTTGCTTGCTTTATAATAATTGCATGAAAATTACCAATGTGCCATGTCATACTGTGTTCATATCTTGTTTACTTATGCAGTATTCTGACTGACTGAAGCTGAACATGTGTGTCTCTCTCTGTAGGTATCAGATAGTGGTAGAGATCATTCATGCCACCACCATCAGCAGCCTGCCTCAGCTCAAGAAGCAGAAAGGTACAGAGACACTACAGTTCACCATGTAACAGAGAGGCCAAAAAGTGAATATACAAAGCAAAAGTGAAGGACTTCATGCATTGTAGTGTTAGCAAAAACAATTTGAAATCCACAGCAGTTTAACAGCTTGATTTTCTGAAGTTAATACATTATGGAGAGTGTATTCTTTACAGTGACTGCAACACTTTTCTTGCTGCTGCAGCAACTCAAAAGGTCTGTTGTAGAGAGCTTGACGATGACCTTTGAGCTGTGTCAATCACTTGTGAGTTAACCTGAAGGCACTGTTTTGCTTCGTGCCAATGAAGGTTTAAGACCAAGAACTGTTCCTGAAAACTGTTCCTGTGAGTTAAGGTGATGGGTGACAAGATTAACGAGCCACAGCTGTGCAAGTGGCTCTGCGAGGCTGTACTTATGCAAAGCGCTAAAGCAGTGACAATGCCAATGCACACAGACTGATGTTTAGCTGGTTTAATGTTTACCATATTAACTATTTGCAAATTAGCACAGAACAAAATTACATCCAAGGTTGATGGGATTGTCATGCAATGAAATATTGGACATATTAAAAATTTTTTCTTTGACTGTGAGGAAAAGTCAAAACATGCAAGTGAAATTCATTTCTTCTGTTAAGTTATATTAATAAAGCCAAGATAATTTAAAAAGATGATCCATGACTTGGGGTAGTTAAATGTTTTTTTTGTTGTTGTTGGTGTTGTTTCATGATATTTTTCTATTCTACTGTATTTTCTGCTCACATCTGGGGCTAGCAGCTGTGTATCAGAGTTTTTGTAGATCTGTCACTGTCACACAAAGTTAGTGACTAGCAACTTTACTTTTACGGTTAAAAGCTCCACACCAGGTAATTGTGCTGTTGTGTTATTGAGGCAGATGATGGCTCACACATCTTTTTCATCCATTGCTTTCCCTCTCTTTTTCAGAGCGGAAAGGTAAAGAGTCAGCAGCCATGAAGGCAGACCTGCTCAGGGCCAGAGATATGAAACGATATATCAATCAGCTGACTGTTGCTAAGAAACAATGTGAGAAACGTATTCGGCTGCTCGGTGGACCAAACTATGAGAATAATGAGGACGGTGGGGCTGATGACAGCGATGAGCCTCAAAGTCAGAAAGTAAGCGTCACACAGTGAGGATGATGATAAAGCTTGAGAAGCCTTTAAATGAAAAGAAGTTTGTAAAACTGTCTTTTTTTAAAAGAACGTGGTAGTCTGATACAAAAATTTATTTTCTATAAGGAACTTTGCTAGCTTTGCATTAAAGCACACATAACATGGATTCTCTGTCCTTCCTCACATCCAGATTCTCCAGTTTGATGACATCATGTGTAATCCAGGTTACAGGGAGCATTTCAGAGTGTACATGGAGAGAGTTGATAAAAGAGCTCTGATAAGCTTCTGGGAACTGGTGGAAACACTGAAAACTGCCAACAAGGTGACGTATACACACATTCCAGAGGGCTTAGCCCCACATAGTAAATGGTATTGAGGGAATAGTGGTATAGTAATGAGTGGCTGTGTTTTTTTTATCACTGAAATAGTGCAATGTACCAGTGCTGTGCCTGAGTGTTTTTTTTCACACATTGCAAATTAATGCAACTGTTACTTTTCATCAGAATACACTCTTTGTCTGCAGTTATTACATGTACTTGCACTATTGCCAGTGATATTCTAACTGAATATTTTTTATATTGTGACATCAGTGTACAGTAAAGCACATAGATACAGTGGAAAAGAAATCATGAGTAACTGGTTATTTGTTTGTCCCTGTGTGTGTGTGACAGAATGAGGTGCCCCAAATTGTGGGGGAAATCTACCAGAAGTTCTTTGTGGAGAGCAGGGAGATTTCCGTGGAAAAGTTTCTCCTCAAAGAGATCCAACAGAGTTTGGTGGGGAACAGAGGAACACAAGTCTTTGTTAGACTACAAGAACAGGTACTTGCTTGTTTTGCTGCTAACTATAACTAACTGCAGCCATAGTAGAGAATGTCTTCCTCAGAGGTGTCAGAAGAACTGGTGGGAACTGTAGTGAACAGTTAGAGCTATTGAAGACACAGTCTCTAAATATTCTTTGACAACAATGAAGCATTTCTGTTGCTTTCATATATCCTCTAGGTGGCTGAGACGATGAGAGAGCGTTACTATCCCTCCTTCCTGGTGTCTGACCTCTACGATAGGCTGATCAGACGAGACGAGCAGCATAGCCAATCACAGTGTAGCACTGAGGAAAAGGAGGAAGGGGTCAGACATAAACATTGTTGTAAAAAATGTTAAATCTTGTGTAATACTTTAATTTTTATACTTTTTAGCATCATAACAAATGTATACCTTATTCTGTAGTGTCAGGGTATAGATGCAGGAGAGGAGGTGTGTGATGAAGGAAGTAAAGGAATCAATGAGCAGGCCAGCTATGCTGCTACGAAACTCCGGCAACTCTACGACAAACTGGAATACAAGCGTCAGGCCCTGGGCTCCATCCAGAATGCACCTAAACCAGACAAAAAGGTAACAAAATAGAAGCAAATGTGACCAAACACACTCTGGGGTCAGTTCTCATTGTAGGTTCTGAGCTTAAAACAGTAGTAAAGCATAAAACAGGCAAAGATCAGAATTAGTCAGTGTGCCTATCCAAATCCTCCCGTAATGACACCCTGAGCACCATGTGTAAAGATATTAACTTAGTGGTCAAGGAGAAAAGTGACATAACAGTCTCATAAATAGCTAATCATAACACATCTGATTTGCATAAAAGCTTACATACCTACTTATGTACTCTTTGTGTACTTATAGTTTTTAAATTTCAGTCGTAAAGGAATATCCACATCATCCATGGGCACATTTGTAATGAGGCTCAAAACATCTTCAAACTTAGAATCATCTCAAGTAGTTACTCATCTATATGCAACTTCTGCTCGTAACTACGATTTGCATGCTGACTAAAATCTGTCATCTGTGTGTTTTTAGATTGTGAGCAAACTAAAAGAGGAGATTGGAGCCATGGAGAGAGAACACAGTGAACTCCAGCAGCATATAACCAGGACTGACTGGTGGTGTGAAAACCTGGGGCACTGGAGGGCGACTATTACTACTGCTGAGGTATTGTTTGTGCAGAATTTCTTTTACCTGGGAATCAGATGAATCTGCCAATCTCTTTGTTTATTTTGATGGATCTGGTCCCCTTCCATTTAGACATATCTCCAACTGCCCTGGCCTGTGTTGGGCTTATCACAACCAATCTAATATGTGGTGATTACTTACAGAGGAACATTGCTGGTCTAAATTTTACTTATAATGTGTAAAAGGCTACCTTTTTTCATGCTTGAAATTAGACCACTCACTCACTCACTCACTCACTCACTCACTCACTCAGTGATAAATCACACATTTTGATAATCTGATGGGCTGTGATTCTATCTGATTGCAAACAGAGGCATTTTCATCATGAGTAACACAGAAATCAAAATTAACTGAGCATCCTGGACCAGTTTGCATTTGCAGAAATGCTTTGGCATTCCAGACTAGCATTGTCTTTGAACACACAAGAAACAACTGATTTCACAATGCTGAAGAAGCAAGCGAGCCATAACTAACTGGCTGATTGCCAGTGGAGAATCTAAGGCACTAGAGTGCTCTAATGACCCACCTGTACACTTGCCACCAGCATTAGTTGTCATGTAACCTGCTAATCAACACACAGCTCAATGGGGCCTCATGTAACAGGAAAGTCTTTGTAAGATGTTAAAGGTACAGATAAGCAGATACATGTCAGTTTAGTACCACATAACTGAGTCGCTGGTTCACCTGATGTGACAGGCACTTCATTAATATTATTGTTGCCAGTTTATCTTGTGTATGAAGCTAAAGTTAATTATGTTGTCACTTGAGTGTGAAACTGTGTGTGTGTGTGTGTGTATTTCAGGCTACAGAGGAAGGTGGTGAGACAGTAGCTTGTTACAGTGTGTGTGTTAGCCTGGTAGAGGGAGAAGAGACGGCCAACAGTCGGTGGAGCGTCCAGAGGAAACTCACTGAATTCCAGATGTTGCACCGCAAACTCACAGAGGTAATACAACACAGAACCTCTATTCATATGTTTTCTGTTGTGAACATTCATATGATGTCATCACTGTACTTGAAAGTTAGAGTACATTACCGCTATAAAAAATAAACAGTTGCTTTAAAGTTTAATGCTTCACCTCCCACCTCCACACTGGAGCAAACTGTTTTTTTTCTTAAGAGATCTCTATTGATTTGATAATTGATTAATTGCAGATTACACAGCATACAAAGCCGAGACTAGAGTGTGTCTGCATTTTCAGTCCCTTAATATGAGTTCACTATATCCTTGATTTAGATCTGATGCCAGTGAGATCTTGAGAAGTGCCTAAAGTATTGAAGTAAATATTCTGTATATTTGTTAATACACAGTACTGTATTATCTGGAATAAAGGAAGCCATGTTGAAATGTAATGCAAAATCCTTTAGTTTGTGGGTTATGTTTCTCATTTCTGTGGGCATGACAGTTGAACCTCTTGGTGTCTGTCTTCTCCAGTGTTTTCCATCATTGAAGAAACTACAGTTACCATCTCTAAGTAAACTGCCCTTTAAGTCCATCGACCAGAAATTCTTGGACAAGAGCAAAACACAACTCAATGCCTTTCTCCAGGTAAACATGCAAACAGTACACACTGTAAAGTGGTATCAGACTTGGCAAACCTTACTGCTCATTGAATAAGAGGTTAGCACTGGGGCTTAGTGCCCTTTCCATTGTTTTTTGTAAAAGTTAGACTAGTGCTTCTCTTCATATTATTGTCAGCATAGTCTCCAAGCAG
>JAPZDY010000026.1:3831771-3844497 GCA_029783645.1 Ctenochaetus hawaiiensis
GCAGCTTGATAAAGGCTGCGCAGGTGAGCTAGATGATAATCAGGTGTGTGAGTTCTGTGCCACCTGGCCCCGCCTCCTACCCTGCCTCAGAGCAGCAGGAAGAGAAAAAAAGAGAAACACACACTACAAAAATAATCACAAAAACCCCGGAACACAACACAACATACAAGCCCAGTACGGTAAGTGATTATTGAGACAATCAAGCCATTCATTATCTGTGATTATAATTTAGTTGATTATTTACCATTGCTAACATTAAGCAATAGGGAACAACAAAATCCGGAAAAAATACAAATGTACAACAAAAGAGTCAGTTAAAACAGATACAAGCAGGTAGTGGGCAGTTATTCAGTAAGAACCTAAATTATCCAAATGATACAAAAGAATTTAATTGCAGATCTTGCTGTAAACGATACCTAGAAACTGCAGTACCTACACTAGAAGCAGTTTTACCCAGCTCAGTCCTAGCACGAGGCACCTGAAGGAGAAGCCAGTCACTGGATGGAGTTTGGATATGACCAGTGTCCAAGTGTAAAAGAGATATAATGTATGGTGGTAATTCTCCAATCAGGGCTCAAAGATAAAAAAAACAAACACTAGTGGTTGTTACATCTCTCTGACAGAGAAGGCCAACTGACCTTATTAAAGAGGAAGCAGCGATGAGTAGTGTAGTTGTCACTTGTAATGAACTTGAGGGCTAATTGGTGAACTGAGTCTAAAGGTTTAAGTGGAGAGGAAGCAGCATGTCTGTAAATTATATCACCACAATCCAGAATTGGTAGATCAGTCGATTCAAAAGCTCTACAGAGAAAAAGCAAAGCTTTATCAATAATTTTATTATGAGACAATGTCATTGATAAATAAAAAAAAGAGGACTGGATCCAAAACTAAACCTTGTGGCACACCGTTTTTTATCGGCAGAAACTTAGATAGTGTAGTGGGATCTTAACACACTGACAAATCTGACAAATAATCCTATAATATGACAGTGGGTGAAGAACTGACTACGTGCAAAGCAAAATGTTGCAAAGCATGTGAGGTATGTGTCACAGAGTGTTCTATTAGATGGTTAAAAAAAGGGGCTCACAAAACATAATGACCTCAGATAAAAAACATGAAATGGACACAACTATTTTTTTGTACAAGAGAATGTTGAGGCTTGTTAATCTGTCTGTTTGTTGCTTGCATGAACTGAAAAGTTGGTATTTTGAGGGTTTATTGGTACAAGAAACACATTTCACACTATACAGGGCTGTTTAATCATTGTTAATGTAGAAAAAATGAGTGGTCCAGCTTAAATTCTATGTTTTTCAAGAACTTAGCTTTTTTACTACCAATCTTACTGGATATGTAAACCTTCTCATCTCATTTGTGCTTTTTGTTCTGGCAAGTTCCTTGTTTTTCTATTTTGTCAAGAGCACGTATGCCTTTTATTCCCAAGTTCTCAGGCTTCAACTGTTCTCACGCAAAAAAGAAAAAGGAAAGGACTAAAAACTGTCACTGTAATGTCAATTAATTAGAAGAGGGAAAAACATTTATTCTAACCACAACTAATAAACTTTTCACCTTCATGGTTTGGGTCTTTGACAGTTAAGAAACATTTGTGAAAACAATCTTGGCTCTCATTTGCAGTTAAATAATAAAATGAGAGATTAGAGCTTCCTGCGGAACCTGTGTACCAAGAAGCCTTTCTATTTCAAATGATTCACTCAGTGACTCACCCCAAAGCTTCAAAGGCCTGGAAATGGAGCTGCACCATAGGGCCTATGGTGTGACTCACTCAGCCCCACTAGGTCTTCTCTGAGAGCAGCATGACAGATCTGATTGTAATGTGTCAAACACAGCACTGATAAGCTTTTCTTCGAATGAAACATTACAAACAGAAATTTAAAAAATGCATCAGCATATTGTAAACCCTGCAAAAGAGCAGGCAGGGGGATTTAAGGTAACACCAGAATCCAAAGGTTTTGAAAACTGCACTCATACAGCTAAAGAATTCCTGAAATTTTCTCATTGTTTGACATCATTAGTCCCTTTTGCTTCTCAGCCCTCTCTATTTCCAACCTCCTTACCATGGGTTGACTTGATAGATCTGAGTGTCTCATCCTGAATCTTCTTGTATTTAATGGAGAGAATTCAACGTTTGTATTTAGTATGTGTGCATGGCAAAGACATTGAAGATGTGACGTAGACTGGATGACCTCTGTTGAAATAGGCCTGGACTCCATTTTTAACTTTCATTGATCTCAGCCCAACATCAACCATATTTCTGAAGAACTGTGTTGGCCTCAATGATGTGGCTCTGGATTGGATTCATTTTCCATCTGTCAATCAGAAATAGGTCCTCTCTCTTATGCTTGGTGATGCCTCCTCCTCTTGTGTTCCTCTCTTTGTGGTGTTACCAGGGGGCTGCCCTGTGTCTCCTCTTATTCATTTTATGCATCCTATCCATAGAGAAAAAATTCAGTGTAAATTTGACATTGATTTCAATTGCTATGCAGATGACACCCGATTGTATATTCATTTAAAGCCCGGCACCACAGGTTGCATGCATGATGTCTTGCCATGCTAAGCTTAAAAAATGGATGTTCACAGATTTCTTGTAGTTCAATTACTTTAAATCAGAAGTGGTAATAATTACATCTTGAACCACAACTCAGGTGTTACTTTTGAGTCAACGTTGTCTGTTAAACTGAGATTGGTAAACAAAATTTGCTCTTTCCTTTCCTTCCAAGGCAGTGTCTCTTAAAATTTAATTTGCATCCCTAAACAAATGATTTCCATTAGGAATTGTTGCAAGTTACAACATAACCTGAACAATGTCTTTATGGTTTCATAGTTTGGGCTTGAAAAATGTACACTAACAATATCTTTCAGTTGCTATATGAGAAATGTAGGATCAAGCATATTCGAAATTTGAAGTATACAAAGGAGTATCGGTCAGATTATTTTGGCATCTGCTGCTACAATGTTAATCATCCCTTACGTTCTGAGAGTAAATACTGAATCTGTGGATTGTCTTTAAGGTTTAAATACAGTTAATATTACAACTTAGAGATCAAAAGGAATAATGATTAGTAAGGTGACTCTGTTTGTTTATATGCATCTGAGATTTCAGGAAGTAGTATATTGCTTTGGCCAAAAAGGTTTGGCATCATATAGTTTCTCTGTTTATGCCAAAGTGTCCCCTCTGTGTCAGTGGCTTTGGATATTCATGAAGACACAAGGCAGTTTTGAGTAGCAGCCAATGTTTGTTCCATCTTTGCTGTCAATAATCGTTTATTGACTTCAAGCCTACAGCATGTCAGCAGCTTTCCTTTGCCTCAGGGGTGCATAAGCTGTATTAAAGTCCTCAGTTTGTCTTCACTATTAACTTACAAACAATCAAGAGACTTTATCTTGTCTAATACAATAAATTCTACCATCCAGTAATTTTTCAGTGCCACTTTCAAGGCACGCTCATTTATTAATACATAACTATTGTGTATAAGAATAACTATTTTTTTAGTTGAAGCGATGGTCCTAACCCTTGTACTCAGTGGCTTCAGAATGGCATTACTTGTCCCCAAAATACACAGCTGCAAAATATTGCACTTTGCTCACTAACTACTTAGTTTGCTTTACCTTTACTTCAATTCATTCTTGTGTTCAGTTAATCATTGCTCTGGAAAATGATCAGATTTTTGTCAAGATGGTAGGAAAACAACGTTGCAATAGAGCTGCACAAATAAAGCTATTTGACTTGAATAAGGCCACGATGGGTTGTTAATTAGCCATGGCCTCTTTGTCAACATTTGTTTGTAAACTGACTACTTTAAGAAATGAAAATGCTCCCCATAGTTGTCACCCAAATCCTATAAAGTCTTGTAGCCTGTACCTTGACCACAAAATGACAGTTATGAGTGTCCTTTGGGTTTGGTTAGGTGAATCAGTAGTGGGTAGAGTACTAGAAGACCCATGATCAAGTAACATTTCACTCATGGAAAAAAAGAGAAAAAAAAAAGAAAAAGTAAAACCCGAGAAACCTTGATAAACCTGTGTAAGTAAAACAAAGAACTTCCTTGTAAATAAAGTATTCAAAGTGTGAGGCACTTCCCATTTAATTATAACTTTATCGTTATTTCATAATTCAATTATTTTAATTAAATGCCCAACAGACAACATCAATAACTGATGTTAGCCTAAGCTAGCTAACTACTACAATAAATCCAACTTATTTTAACCTGTTTGCTGAGGTGTGAAGATATTAAAGCAGAGATTTTTAGTATAGTGAGGAGACAAAGCACGTGCCTCATCAGGTAACTCTTGTGTTTTTTATTTTAATTTAAAAAAGTGGGGCCATATGTGGCAAGGGATTGATGCTAAAAGGTACCTCTTTTTCTGACTAATGCTCAGTCATTAGTTGCATCAGGATGGAAAGACATGTGATACTACTTGTACACACACACACACACACACACACACACACACACACACTCTCAATCCCCACATTCAGAGCAGACCTGATGCTACAAAGGTATGAATGGCATATGTAAATTACTGGCTCAGATGATCTTGTGTTAAGTCTATCCATTAGCAGGTTGCTTTCACTTGACTCATTTTTTAATTTACAACTGAAAGCTTCGCTTAAGGTTCTTGAATAACTGCAGTTACATGCTCACTTTGAGAAAGATTTAGGGGGTCGACTGTTTGTATGTGATGTGATCTCATAAGGTCTGGTGTTTATATTGGTCAATACAGTTAATCGAAACATCTGTCTGATAAATAAATCATGTGATTGATCAGTGATAAAGATGGATATATTGTCCTTTCAGTGCAGTAGTTTGCTGTCATTATGATGCTCCTAATCAATCAACAGCCTGATAAAAGCGCTGCTGTGTTCTGGGGATTATCATGCGGACTGTGGAGTTGCGTGTGGGTTTTGTGTGTTGTGTTTCATTGACAGAGGCTGGGCATGGTTTGCTTGTGGCTGAAGCTCTGGTCTTGGTGCAGCTGTGCCTCGTTCTAATCAAGCACAGCATATATACCCGGGACTTCTCCTCACTAATCGCCAGATTGTTTATGCACCTTTTGTGGTAGAGTTGGCTCCTTAGTTCAGAAATTACTTCCAGTCAGATTCTCTGGTATATGTTTGTTGTTTCGTCTCCATTATTCAACAGTGTTCTCTCCACTATCTACCACTATCTGTTCCAGTGTCCACTCAGAGCTTCAGTGCCACAGCCACTATGCTTCCCAGCCTCATACTCCTCCATCCTCGTGCTGTTAGTCCAGCACTCTCCACCACCTTTTCTCAACCACTGTCTCTGCCACTGCACGCCCAACCCCCAGCCTTGTGCCACACACCTCACCAGCGCTCTCCAGTCTTGTGCATCATGCTTCAACAGCACACTCCCGTCCTGTGTTCATCAGAACCTCAATCTCCTCTACCTACCCTTATCCATGAAATTAACAATAATTTAATTTATCCTTAAATCCCTGTCTTGATGTCTGCTTTTGGATCCTAAACTAACTGAAAACATCACAAACACATTTCTAATGTTAGAGATTGCAAACATAAGAAGGCTGTTTTGATGATGGTTATGTTACTTTACACTGTTTAACCTCTCTGCCCTTGCCTCCTCCTAAGATCAGAAAGTTGTGGATAAAGATCTGCAGCAAAGATCGGTCGAAGCTGCTTCATAGCAGCCAGTTTTTGAAAGTAGAGAAATGTCTGCTCATAAATACATAATGACAAAGTGCATGCACAGAAAGAATGCAGCTGGAATGAAATCAATTGCATTGTGTATATGGAACAATTTTTCTTTCAATTACTCCATGTAAAACCAGCTAATGTCTTTGGACATATTCATTGCACCAGTACATGTTCAAAAGCAAGTTGAAGGTTTTATATATATATATATATATAGTGCAATCAGAGTTGCACTATGTCATTACCACAGACATAGTTAATCAAGTAGGTGTGGACATAATTAAGTCAACTCTAGAGGAGCAAAGGACCAACAAAATCATTAAAGAAACAATCAGTAACATCCAATACATTGTTACAACCCAGCTCGTAGGAGAAAAGGAAACAACATAAATCAGATGGAATTGGTAAATAAAATAAGACAAACAAAAGAAGATGAGGCAGAACTGCAATAAAGAGGGCCACCAGGTGCTGTTAAATAAAAGAAATTAATATAACCAAAAGAGGACTCTTAAAAAACAAGAGCTATATATCTACAAAATTATTCAAACACAAACATAAAAGCCCCACTAGTGGCTCTATTCAGCTTTTCCCAAAAAAAAATTCAACGTCAACTGTAAGCCCAGTGTTTCTGAAGACAGACAGAAGTGCCCAACCAAAAGATCACAATAGTGACCTAAAACAGCAGACAGGCCTCGGTATAGTCCAGAAAAAGGTATCTGTGGTAAATGCTTTAGAGAATATTGCTATTTTTTTTGTTTGTTTTTTTTTTTTTCTTACCACATTTGCTTCTTTTTGCCAAATGTTTGGTTAAAAACACTTTCCTCTAAGATAAAAAAGCACAGTGCCTATCAGCACCCATTGTTCCTTCTGGCAACAGCTTGACATACACAAACCACATTTATTCTGTGACTCCTTTTTAATTAGATCAACCAAACTCTGGTACACTTAATATTTTTCTTTAAAATACAAGGAAATTGACTCTTATCTTCTGGATCATAATGAATGGTTTGACTTCTGTCCACTGTCTGTGCCTTCACACCATTTGTTTCAAAAAGTAGGGTAACGATAACACATTCTCTGCATTCACACAAGGACTGTGTTAAGAATGTTGTGTTGCTACAAAAAAGAAACAACCTTGAAGCAATTTCTTTATTTTCTGAAAGCAGTACTTTAATTTAGGAACACAGAGGCTTTTATCTCACCAAGACGGTGAGGGTACCTTGTAGACATGGTGCAGTCTGTTTGACAGTTTCCTTGTTCAGAAAAGAAAAACACTCCTTAATCACACAGTTCTGAAAATGTGGTTTACTTTTACTTCCTAACCTTTAAATCTCATTTTTTAAATGTCCAGACCACAAAAAAATGTTTAAAAACACAGAGAAACTAATATTGGTGCTGTTCTCACATGATTAGAAACCTAAAAAGATAATTCTTTAAAATATTACAATTTTACTTCCACCTCAAACTCTCTGTGAGCTTTTAAATAAAGCCTCAAGTGAAGCAGAAGCTGATGAGAATGTGTTAAGTTTTGCAGTTATGTTGTTATTACAAACAATATTATGGTTCAATAATGTTACCAGCTGAAACATTAACAGATTTACAAAGACATCACAGACGTGTGCGTGTTTGTGTGTGCCAAATATGTTAATCCATCAAGTAGTTGACACGCTTAACCAAATGTCAACCTAATTGTGACTTTGAGGGAAAAGTCAGAGGATCCTCAGTGCAACTTGGATTCACCCTTTGGGATCATTAACTGTCTGTGCAAAATTTGGTGCCATATCACCCTTTTGATGCTAAGATATTTCAATAGATAGAAGAAAGCTTTAATCACTCTTTAACTTTTCATCTGGCGCCAAAAACAGGTCAAAGTCATTTTTTTAAATTGTCAAATTGTGATGGGAGCTCAGTGATGCTATCAGCACAATAATGATAACTCAGAAGTTAATAAAATGTCTCAGACTTCAACTCTGTAACACTAAAATGAATGTGGAAATTTGATGTTGGTGTGGTCTGCATATTCATTGCACATTGCTGACTAATGTATAGCACAGAAATATAAGGTGTGATTAATAAGTTTCTGCTATAAGGTAGAAAAACATGAGTTATACCCTCATTGTTATTTCAACTCTTAGAGTGATTATGGAGAAAGTTTTGTGAACTTGAAAAATATCTACACCCTGTGTACTCACATAAATTTGGCACCCTTAGATGACAAAGATAAGAAAGGACTTTATTTGACCATAAAGATGATGTTACAGTCAGCATCTTGAATCACTTTTTGGAGGTCCAAGAGAATGACTTCTACAACATAGTGATCTGTATCCTTCACAACCAGTGGAGTAAATGTGTGATTGCAGGCAGGGTTTATGTTGCATGATATTTATTTGGATTTCTAAAGTTTACTTGTTCTACTTATGACAATGACTCATCAATCACACCTTGTGTGATACCAGTCAGAAAATTACACTCTTGGAATTTATTAAAAAAATAAAAAAATAAAAACATTCTTTGTTAAATAAAGTGCTTAACAAATATACTGAAAATGAACTAATTTGAATTTGTTGGGGGAATGTGTCTTTAGTACGGGGCCCCTGAGGGCTGAAGGGTTGTAGACAGAGATCATAAAGTGCAACACTTCCACTTGTATGACTCTGACCTTTTATGCATGCCATTTACTGTAACTTCCTGCCTGCATTTCCTGCCAGCTTTCTGCTCTCACATCTCCACCAAAAGTCTAAAAATATTCATGAAAAAAACAACAAACTATTGCACAGGAGATATATCCTACTGTAAATGAATATTTTGGATGGTGGCGGCTGAGTTCCAAACGCGGAAAGAAAATGTTTGATCCTAATTAACATTATAAAGTAAATAAATACTTTATATTTTGATCAGCAGCATATAGGCATTTAATAGAGTTCAGCCGATTGCCACCTTTTACTGAAAGCATTAATCTGAGTAAACAAATGTTTACAAATCTGACAAACATTAAACTGCTGCTCTCATACTAAAAACAAATATGACTCTGTGTCTCACAATGCAGTGTACAAAGCAGCCAGGGGTTTCAGTGATCTCCAGTGTTTGTTGACAGCAATTACTCTTACATCCTAAAAATTAATGTAACTTATTGGTCTTTAAGTGCTACTCATAGCACCTTTTAACTCTATTTACAGCCAACAGTATTTAATTCTTGTCAGCAGCTCGACAGAAGCACAATAGCTGAACTGAGTGGCAAATGACTCGATGGAGAACGTCACCCCGACTCATTAAATCCCAGCAGCAGCAGCCCTTGTCATGTTAAGCCTCGCCATTCAAATTACCCTGCAGGCAATTCCTGATATTGACCAGTATTTGGATTAAAGCTCGTCTACAGTACACTCTCCTCCAGTTATCTGTTGCCTTTCTGAACTTATTTCTGGATGTTCCTCATCTGTGTCTGATGTTTACCTTTAACGGTGCTGCAGGCATTCAATAAAACATCCTACTCTGAGGATACATAGAGATTTATTGGTTCACATGGCCAATTGATGGAGAGAGGGAGAGATAGGAAGACCTCTGAATGTCAATTGACAGGAACACACACACATACACACAGATAGCTCCATCATTTATTTGTCTCAAACACACACACACACATCCACACACACGCACACAAACACTATCTTCTTCCTCTTGTTTCTCTCACAAAAACATTCTTACTCTATGCTTATCACTACCATGTGCACTCACTCAAACACACACTCTCACATGCCGACTGATTCTTTATTTCAGGGAGTGAAAGGTGTTTGTGCTAACATGCTAATCTCCGTACAAACACCAAAAGCAATTTACCTTAATGTCAGCTGCAACATTTTCCCTGGTGGGCACAAAGACACATGTACATGTCTGGGGGCAGATGTACATGCATGTCACATGAATACAGTGCCTCATTGTGTGAGTGTTTGCCCTTTGCAGTAATCCATTCTCCAATGGAGAGTATTTTTAATTAGTTGGGAATGCTTAGAGAGGGGGAATGGAGGGTTCTCTGGGTGGTCGTCAATTTACAGCATAGACAGTGACATTAAACAAAGCCTCAACATCACGAACACACACATGCCCCTATTGAACAACACAATAAGGAAACGCACACACATGCACAAAAGTACTCACGAACCACCAAGCACATTGCAGCTACATACAAGCTGCACACACAGAAACACACTCACAAACCACTAAAGACTGGTCATTAATGCCTCCTCGTAAGAGCTTCGTGTTCAACTGAGAACATTTTGATCCACAATGGTCTCTGTTATAGTGTATGAAGATGTGTGTGTTGTAGTTGTTGGGTGCATCTGTTATGGTCTGTATATTGAATTACTGACAAATTAAAGCATCCCTTGTTTGTCATTTTGGAACTTGAGGCGCTCATAACTGCTCATTCTCCTCATTTTATTAGGAGATTTGTAACCATCGCTTTGTGGAAAACATCTGTTTGCCAGCGATGGTTTGTAATACCAACAAGGAAACATAAAAATGGGGTTTCAAGAAAATAGCTTTTGACTTCAGGGCTCCACTTTTCATGATGAGTAAACCAAATGTCTTTATCAATGATTAGGACATTTTTCATTCTCTGTCCTCCATAAGTTTTCTCCCTTCTTACATATAAGGCAGTTTAACACTCCACTGAGGAATAAAGCTGTATGTCTGGTTTTTCAAAAGAACAGCGAGAGAATGTGGATAGGAAAAGGATACTTCTGAGGATATTGTGGGTAGGGGAAAGTACTTTTGAGGGTGCTGTGTAAGTATAAGCTTTCTATAACTTGTATAATGCATGTCAGGGATCATCACAAGGATGAGTGTTGTGTCTACAACTATGCCAAAGAGACCAAACATAAATCTTCACAGTGGAATGCACACAATCTGATGGTTTTCTTTCACATTTGCAGGGTTGCACAAAGTCAAACTGTTCATGTTTTATGGTGATGTTCTTGGGCATCTAAACGAATTTTGCTAGCATAACATAAGCTTTCAGGCTTATCAGGCGTGTCAGAGGTTCGTCCTATTTACTGAAGCAGTGAACATCATTTCCATTGCATTAGAACTTTAATAGTTGGCAATGATTGTTCGATGTATAAGTCATATTTTTAAGGTATTGAAAGGGCATCAGCTTATGATAAATTTTACATTTTGAAGAGTTTATTAAAATATATAAATTAACTGTTGTTAATTTTTGGCAAGTGACCATGACATAAATAGAAAAATCCTCGAAGGGGTTCATTATCTAATCCATAGGGTAAGGTTTAGTTTCTAGTCAACCTGATTTGTACTGTGAAATACAATTAGATGGAGGAGTGCCTATCAAGAAAAAAAAAAACAAAAACAAAAATCTAAAGCAAAACAAAATGAAAAACATGACATGTAGTCCTGAACACCCCTTCAAGAATCTACAGCTAATTAAATAGATTTTAAAACATTAAATCTGTCATTGCTTTAAGTTCCTGGAACAAGAACTTTGTAGAAATAACAAGCAAATGTAATGACCTTATTTGTCCATTTATGTTTTGTTTTTAATTACTTTATATTTGTTGATAATCATTTATGCTGTATTTCTTTCCACACCCAAATGTGCTTACCTCTTGACATTCCAGCAGGAATTATAAAAGGGTAACTGGATTGTTAGTGACACACAGGTACGAGTTCAGCTGAGCAGAAATGATGCAACACCAGCTTAAAGTCAGCCAATCAGAACTAATGTAACACTTTTATTGAGCATGTTGACATCAGTTCCCTACAGATGTGTTTGTTTACTTAAATAAACCCTTGAAATTCAGAGATTCACTTCAAAGTTAAGTTTCAAAAACTTCATAGACCTTAGTAGAGACCTCACCTTGAATTTTTTTTGTGTGTGTGTGTGTGTGTGCATTTGTTTACCCACTGCCTCATGCTGTCCTGTTATTTCAGTGGCCATTAGAGAAATGGTGACCACTTATACAACAACACACAAACACACACACTTTCACACCAGGAAAGGCTTCACATATACAGACACACACACACACACACACAAACATACACATAAGAGCAACACCTTCGCATGAGTTCACACACACAGTAGGAACTAAATGTTGTGCATTTGCTTCCTGTAGCTGGAGTCCTCTCCTGCAGTACGGCACCTGCTGGTTATCCACTGTCCTGTGACTGGAAGGTGACCAGTTTGTGCAGGAGGCAGAGATGCTTGGAAGTAAGTAAAATCTCAAGTTTCTTACAGTTGTTGTGAGCATTTTGTCATCTGCTGCATGCAATGTGGACTGCTTAAAAACATGGCATAGCAATATCCAAGAAATCAAATGCATGTACTACAGTATTATTATGATTCTGTCATCTACTAGCATACAGTATCAGCACTGATCCGTTGTTTATGTGAGAACTTAAACAGGCTATGTAATGCATTATAGTAAAAATACAATAATGAATTTTCTTTAAAGTTAAGAACTGCATTTTGCCTCCAAACATGAATATACACCTACAGTACAGACTAACCCATGGCTTTTGAAAGTCCTGTTATGAAGTCTTGAGTTTGGCTTCATAGCCATTACTATCTTAACTCTCTGAAGCCAGAAGTGACCATGTTTTAGCAAGAGGCTGGAGCTGCTGTGACTCAAAGTGGCCGTGACTCTAACTATGCATAACTTTGGTCTGTGTTACCCTCAAAGACAAATACAAAAACAAATAAAATTTCATGGGATCCATCAGAGTAAGGCTTTTAATATAAGACAAGAGCAACAAGAAGTGATAACTTTGAATTGTCCAATACAGCTATTCAATAGACTGCTTTCAATTCTGACAGCTTAAAAATGACATGCTTATTAATAAACTTGCAAGTCTAGAGAAGGCTTACAGGTCGATGACGGGGTTTTATTCTTGTTGGCTGGCCTGTTTATAACAACTTTACATACTAGAAAAGTTAATAGCAAAAAAGAAATTATAACAGTAGAAAGTAATGGGGATGAGAATAAAAACAGTAAATAAAAATTATTTGGTGTTTTATGTTATCT
>JAPZDY010000026.1:3877200-3890658 GCA_029783645.1 Ctenochaetus hawaiiensis
GGAGTTTTATGGGGCCCTCAGGAACTTGGGGCCCTAGGCAACCGCCTAGTTTTGCCTAATGGTAAGTCCGCCCCTGCTGGTGAGAAACCCTTTGACTCTGTGTTGGGTGGAAAATGATGAGGAATCATGTTGCCTTTTGTTATACAGCCATTTATTATCTGAACAGGAACAGACCATGTACTGGTTGGTCATACGGTCTGCTTGTTACAGGCAGCTAACACAGCATGTTCCGAAGAACGGCAAGTTAAAGTCAGGCTAGCTTGCTGGCTTAGAATGTACATAATAATTTGAGCATTTTAATTCTTTGAAAGTACTGCAACCCAATTGTATCTCTTTTCAATAAAATTTCCATGAATTACAGTGTGTACGTGGTGAATATTAAGATATTAATACACATATTTGTATAAAGTGCTGTGCTCTACAACTCACCAATGGCATGTCTCTCATGAACTGGCAAGGTTTCAGAGCCAGTGGTGGCATTTACCTGCTGAGAGAGGAAACCTTGAGCTAGTGAATCTACATTGATATCAAGTTGCAGCCATTGTAGCAAGTGGAATCCTATACAAAAAAAACTCTATTACACTGACAGCAGCTGTAAAAAAGGTGTTTTGGAGGCAGTTTTCACTGCCATTGATGTCATGGGTAGACTCTGTGACAAGCTGTGTTGAATTATAATGGATAGAGGTCGAGGAATGATCAGCACATGTAATGAGATGGCTTGTATGGTATGCAGGAGGGTTCATAACAGTGAAGATGAGGCTGTTAAAATGCCATGTTTGATCAGTCTGTGATGCATTATGGCCTGACACCTTGTATTTTTGTGCATATAGCCCACAGCCCCTTTGCTTTAGGAGGAAAGTCATTAAGCAGCTCAACAAGCAGAATAATAATTCATATTCTTGGTTTTAATATGCAAATATGAACTGCTTTATTTACTGCACATTTGGGATTAAATATGCCCTGAAACTCTATTCAAATGCCTCTTTCCTCCTTTTATTTGTCTGTCTGTCTTCCTGCAGTGTGCTATAAAGGCGGCACACGCAGTGATCTCTCACCTCAGTGGTCGGCTCTGCTTTTAAAGGCAGACTTAAGGTCAGTCGGAAGGCTTAATAAATATGAAAAGGAAGAAAACTAGAAAATGGATGATGAGGCAAAGTGAGCCGATAGCTAAAACAGCAAGTCACCCTGCTGGACAGCTGAGCTAGCATTGAAAAGAGAAAAAAAACACAGCTCGGTAGAGAGAGGACGAGGGAGGGTGAGAGAGTGAGAGAGAGAGCTGGAGGAGTTCAAAGTGAGCAGCTGAGAGAGAGAGAGAGACTTGTGGGCAGAGAGTGAGAGTGTGTGTGAGAGAGGAAGTGTGTTGGTGTGTGTGTGCGTGTGTGCGCATGTGTGTATATGAGAGAAAGAGGTGTACCTGAAGATGCTGACTAGGTATTAAAACTCAGGTTGATGGGTAAGTGGCTTTCTGTACTTGACTATTCAGTAGAACAAGGTTCACACACTGCAAAAAGTAACAACCACAAGCTGTTTCACCTCACATTTGAAGCTTTAGCTTCAAGCTGTTTTGATTCAGCACTCTACTATCTATCTTTTTGTATTAGTCTGTTGGACCAGTAGGGAGACTTTATGGTATGTGGATGACTTAAAGTCACCAATACTCCCCTTTTTTATGTGTGTATTCGAGGAAATGTTCTAATTAGAAGCAACCTGCCAAAACTCTGATGAGTTGACTGCAGCCACTTCTAATTAGCTTCGGGTCTGACCTTCAGAGCTACAATGCAGAAAGAAGTTTTGCATTTTTTTTTTCATTCCAGATATACTTAAAGTTGAAAGTATTGGTTTTCCAAAGAAATATTTTCATCCCGTTTAAGAGACAGACTTAAAAAAATCATCTGAGGGGCTCAGATACTGTCGTATAGTGGCATAGATAAAGAGGCTGATGCTGCAAGTTAAAAACAGTTTCAAACTCAGAAGACTTTTTCTAGTGTGTGCTTTCAGCTTTAAGTGGTGCAGGGGAAACTATCTCCGACTCATCAACTTTCTTACATGAGAGGGTTAGCAGAGCTAATGCAGACATGAGCAGAAATATATCTAAATATGGACAAGCTCCTGTGTGCTTGATTTATTTTGACACTTATAAAGAGTCAGGAGGTCAGATGTTGCAAGATGAGGGGATGGTGCATGAAGAAAAAGAAAACCTCTGAGAAAAAGTGGCAGTGATCAAATTTGTGATACATGTTGCTGTAACTATGCACATGCAGATGTCTTGCTGTTGAAGCACAAATTATTTAAAACTAGAGGATTTTTTAAATTATTGAGAAGATCCTTAAGTTTTATAAGATACCAGATAAATTAGGGTTTGGAATATTTCATTTGACAGAGTGGATTCAGCCATTAAACCATAAATCTTGCGTTGAAATATTTAACTAAAAGTAACCATCACAGAGCAATAAAGAGTTGCAGGAAGTTTATATGATACTGACAAATAGTGAGAAATACTGCTGATTTTAACTATGTTAAGCTGATCATGCTTTTTTGGCACAAAGACTGAGATGAGACTATCAAAACAAACAAGACTTTCTCCATGCATCAGTGAACAAAGGCACAGATTGTCTGTATCTTTACAAGTTAGTTAGTCTGGTCAGTGTGACTTGAATAAGTCAAAAACTTCTTTTTTTAGTGAAATGTGGCACACTGTCAATGCTGAACCTCCTGTACCTCATGACAGCACCTAGGTCTGTCTGGATTACCCATAAGCCTCATCTCTTCCGCTTTTACCTAATTACAAGTGCTCCCAATTGCCCTGGTACAGGTAAGACTGAGTGTCCAGAGTCCAGAAAGTTCTCAGTGACAAAAACTGCTGTTGCTACTGTAGAAAAGTAGAATTGTTAAGTTCTTTTGGCTCACACAGCCTCTCTCCACCCTGTCGTCTATACAGCTGCTCACTTCAACTCAGGTTCATTCTCACAGCAGCTAAAACCCTCTGGAAAAAATACAGTGACCATTTCACCTTTCATTTCATTTCCAATCCTGTTCCAGATCGACCCTTCTTAACAGTTTTTAGTGGAGTTAGATGCCTCAGATACTGTGGTAAGAGCAACATTCACATAGTACTCTTTGAAAGACCAAAAGATTATTTGTTCCTGCCTCTTGTGCTAACTTGTTAGGCTGAAAGTTTTGATGTTAACACAGAGCTACTGGCTACCAAGATTGCCGATAACCATGGAGACACTGGAGACACAAATGATGAAATACTGAGCCTAATCTCCTCTCCAAAAGCCAAAAAGATTTACAGCCCTGACTTGATATGTCCTATTAGCTGGTCACTGTTGAAACTTTGGATAATAAAAGAACTTTAAAATCTTGGGATCACTGTTCATGCATTCCTGACTCTCTTTGCTCTGACATTCATCTGGAGATAAATGCTGGAGGTGGAATCCGTTAAAATAGATCCTCTACTGGAACCTGTGACAAATAAGTCTGTCTGCTTCCTCTTCGATCTTCTGTCATGGTTTGATCAATTCTATATCAGCTGTCAAGCCTTTTTAGTTTTGTGCAATGTTTGCCTGAAACACATTGACCCTAATATAATGATACTCAGTGATAAAATACTGATATAACTGGACTTTCTTTATCAAGTGACTAAGCTCTGTTTCTGGGTTGATTTTAACTGTTTTGATTGATCCATTTCCCATCATTAAGTCTGTCAGTACCTCAGCAGGTCTCAATCTACTTCACACCATGTAAGTATAGTATATCTTGCCATCCTTATTGTCTTTAGCATCAAATCTGTTGCGGGTCTACCTACATCCCCCTCCCCCTTCCCTCCTCATTGAATCACTGACACACTTTAATGCTTCTTGGTTTTCTGCTGCCATGGTAGAGGTCTCCAGTTTACGGTTGACTGGGAGAGGTAAGGCCCAGAGAGATCTTTTACAGGATATCTTAGATTCTAAACTTAATTAAAACTTAAACAGCTGCACCCTGCTCAGCTGGATGGGATACTTAGAGTCTAATGTTAGCTGTGCTGCCGTAGCTGCCGTAGCCTCAGGACTCCTGCACTCTTTATTTCTAATACATCTTTATTTCTCAGGACTGCTTGAAATACCTGCTTTCTTGTCTCTAACTAGCCAGCAAAGCATCTGTCTCCAGATTTCTTCACCCTGTTAAGACTTAATCTGTGGTCCACCTGAGTCACTTTTCTTTAAACACCAGCCAAGCCTTGTCTGTGTCTCCTAGTCTGCCCCTTTGTCAGCCTCAACCCCTCTCCTCCTACATTTATTTACACAGGGTCAACTAAAGTAAACCCACCTGCTGTTATCATTATCTCACCTTCCCAATAAGTTTTACTTTTCCTGTTTGGTGTACTGCAATAACTTGCAGTTTTAGTTTTTTTTTTTATGACACCTGTGGTCACTGCTTTGAGGCATTTCCCTGGTTTAGGAACAGACTCAACTTGCTACAATAATCAAAGCAGTCAAACACTTTAGCCAGGCTAAGTAGTTTTTCTGCAATGATATATTTCTTCTAAACCACTGTTGTTGCTCCTGTGAAGGTATAATAAATCACTTAAAGCTCAGAAAAGGATTTTCCAGTGAAGATGAACCATCTCCTGGGTGTCTAGAACAGCAACCAGAGCTTTCATGAAGTGGATAAAGGTTAAATCATTATTGTTTGCTATCAATAAGCAATAGAGAGAAGAAGTAGAAGTTGCAGGTTTTAGCTTTAAGCTTCTTGCTTCATGAACAAAAGCTAAAAGGTAATACTTTTGCCTCAGAAGCCTTTTTTTTCTTAAAGAGGAGGTATTGTGCGTTGTATAGAAGAGAAATCCATGGTGATGCACACACCACTGAGATGACAGCATCACTGTGAGAACAACTCATACAGCAGAAGGACACAAGTAAGATCTGATGATCTATGAGGGTTAGCAGGTTTGATGAAATCAACCATGCAGGGCAGCAAGTCTGAACGGAGACAGAGTTACTGTAAAGACACAAGGACACACACACACACACGCACACACCCACACACACAATGAGATAAGGGTATTTCCTAAATCCTATTCTATTGTACTCATCTGTCCCTCAAATACGGAGCATGCTCCCTAAACGGATTAAAGTGGTTTGGAGAAAGTATGTGTGCTTGTGTACCTGTGTGTGTGGGACCCTTCAGCTCCGTTAGATTGACTGAGATCACTATCTCTCGCTTCTCTGGCATCTCGGAATAACCTCCTATCTTTGCACACACACACCCACACACAAATGCACACGCACACAAACACACACGTTCACCTGCACGTAACTGCCTGTGGGATGGCAAGGACAAAGAGAGACAGGAAGTTAGAGGGGTAGAGAGAGAAAAGAGAGGATCGACTGTTACCGTTTAACTCTGAGGACACGTGTTTTTCTCAAGTATATCAAAACTTTTCAGTTTGCTAGCGAGGATGTTCTTTTGTTTTACAAATATGAGGTATCATTGTGTTTATACATGCCTGTGTGTTTAAGTGTGTGTAATGCCTTGTCTGTGTGTTGAGCTATCTGCATGCAAGTGTGTGTTGATAGCGCAGTAATGGATTTTAGCGCTGAGGAGGGTTTTTAAAATGTCGTCAGACAGAAGCAGGGAGGACAGGACAGCCTGCTGATGTCAATACAGAGAGATGAGATAAAGTCTGCTTGGAGCTAGAGGAGAGGGTGGGAGTGGCTGGGTGGCAACAGCACAGGACTGGACCCACGGGAGAGGCTGCTGATGGCAGAGATATGACTGAACTCTGGATGCTTAGATCCATCAGCATCGGGATGAGGCTGAATACCAACTGACAGGCTCACTGAATCACCAACTGCATATCTGCCTGCCATGATTTCCTGAATACTAATGGACATATTTGACTGACTGCTAGCTGGTTGCCTTTTCAACCAGATAGTTTCAGGAACTAAGGAGCAACACCAACCAAACTTATGAACTAAAGCTGGAATCAAAAGACCTTTTTGAACATTCCCGTGTGCATCTTAACTCCATCTGAAGTGCAACAAAAAGTTCAAGTATATATAATAAAAGTTCAACAATATGAAGATCACATAAAGTAAAATGATACTGGATTAGAAAGCTGACAGCTTTTGATGTTTGCATGGTTGTTTAAGCAACAGTAAATTAAGGATGTAAGAAATCAACAACTAGTAATAAAAAATGGAAGCCTAGCATCAAAATCTGTGCAAATTTAATTAAGACCTGTTTTTTTTGTCAGTGTCAGGTGGACAGTATGCCTACATCAAGCTGAAATCAACAGTTGTATTGCTTTAGAAAAGCTATTTTTAACACTTTAAAATACAAATACACAGTTAGTACAACTGGAAATGGACTAAATTTTAGCTAAACATACTATTGACTCACAAATCCAAATTTGAACTTATTCAGTCCAACAACTTAGTAGAGGACAGAGGATAAGAAAAATAGGCTCTCAAAATATTGAGCGCCCATTTGCACCTTTGTGGTTCAACAGTGACCTCAACTTGTGCTTTTTCCTGGAATCGAAACAAATTAAAAACAGAGAGGTGTTTGGGGAGAAACTATTCCAACAGAATTCGATTCTGTTTCATAAATAGCTCGAGGGCCATCAACAAAATGGAAATTTCAATCAATTTATTATCAATTTGGGGACAAAATTATTTAAATTGTTAAAAAAAAATAAGTTTTTCTGAATTATAACAATCATCCCAAATGAGTGGCTGTGGATGTGGTTGCAACACTAAAACTCATTTTTTTCTACTCATACAAGTTAAGTAGGAAAGTTGTTGAGGGCAGAAACTGTGGTGGAAGAGACAAAACTAGAGGCAGATTCCTAGTGCAGTTGGACTGCAGACAGTGTTTCTGAGATAGATGGGTTATTAGGAATATTCCATGAATAATGATTACTGTAAACTAATTACTAAAGTGCAGGTGAAGAGCTTAAAGACTAACTAAAGGTCAGAGTGGTAACTAATTCAATGAATTATGTGCAAGATAACAGTTACTTACATTTTTTCCTCTATGGAGACTTGACAGCCTTTAACACTGAGCTTTCCATGACCTGAACCACTAAGAAGTTCGAAGACTCTGCTTGTTCTCTCCATTATACTATGCAATGCACATACATTGTTAAAATGTTGACAAACATCATTATTTCAGTGTTTGATAGGAGAGTACATTTGTGGGTCAGACACCAATGAAACAACCAGAGCTAATATCGATTTTCTTTCAGGTCACATGAAATGACCTCTAAGTCTTAACCATGAGTTATTGGAAGGGCTCAACCTGCAGTAGGCGGTAGGAAGCGGGAGGTTAACAGAACGGGGCATAACACTTACTCAGTTATTACAGGAAAATCTAATTAAGCTGGAAACATGCTCAGCAACATTTTCTGCACCATTATATGTAACAAGGCAGCAAGATACATAAATGAAAACATTGTAAACCAGAAAAATATGTCATTAACACTGTCTTTCAGTGCTCATCTAAACACATATTTTGCTTCAATAATTGGCATTTTTCCGTGTTGCAAGCCAGCTTGTGCATTACGTTCCTCTACGAGTTTGTTGGATTTATTGCCACGTCTTGAGCATTCTGGAAATTGAACTTGAAGGACCCGGCTCTAAAGTAGGTGAAAACTGGAAACAAAAGCAGAATTTGTGAAAATTTCAACAACGTACAGGTAGCCAAGGTCCTGCAATTGAAAAAACAAAACAGGCCCAGTCTACTCACTGAATACTTAAGTCAGGGGCGCTCTACCAGTCGATCGCAAAGGTAATGTGGGTAGATCGCATGGCATTAAAAAAAAAAAACTGTCCAATCCAATCCTTGCATTCGGGAAGCTGCGCGCGCTATTTCAGAGCAATTCGCGGGTCTTTCCCGGTTACCATGGAAACAGACAACAGGAAGCGAAGTGACCCATGCGTGAGCTGCCGAGTTGCCCAGTTTATTTCTACTAAACTTCAGAAAGGGTTTAAAAATGAGTGGGGGAGCTGCAGTGCAAGTCATCAGAGTAAGGTAATGACAAAATGTACACAGTTGTAATGGGCAATATGGGTTCATGCAGTTATGGAAGGTACATCAACACACGCATTTTTATAGTAAGTAGATCACCTTGACTCGGTCATTTTATAAGTAGCTCGCAAGCTGAAAAAGTGTGGTCACCCCTGACTTAAGTTAACAAACAGATGTTTTGACTTATTCTTACTTATTAATATTACTCAGAGATCAATGCAAAATTAAAAATGTCAACATATAAGCTATAAACTATTACTATAGAGTGAGTTCAATCTAATTACCTTTAGGCTGTAGTTTTACAAATACCATCTTGTCTCTCCAATTTTTCAGTGAAGCCACGTATGTAGACTTTTTCCACATCATTATTCCTTACATATATGTAACTGATCAATTTCCTGACTGATTTTTTTTGGCTGGATGTCCAAATGTAAGACTGATTGACCAAAGTCTGAGTAACAAAGGGACTGACTGACCGACTGACTGACCTTGTCCTGTCAGATTCAGCTGCAGTAACACTGTAAAGCACATTCTACCTTTTCTCATTGTTCCTGATCACTGATTTAAAACAAACCTGTGAGAGGACGGGGCAGCATTACACAGCACATCCTCTGAAGGGGAAAAAAACAGTTGGAAAGTTTGTCTCCTCCTGAAGCCATCTGTCCCTGTGCAACCTTTTGTGCGGCACACTGTACTTGCTCTTTTACCCCTCTGTCACTGTATCCTGCCTATCTCTTCTCTCATCACTCTGTCCCTCTCTCTATTATCACTCTCCCAGCCTGTGTCCTCCGTCCGGCTCCCACCCGCTGCACCCTCTCTGTTTCTCTCTCTCTCTCTCCTCCTCTGCCTTTCCCATCCACTCTGTAGCTTTCATTTACTCTGTCCTTCTCCCTCTCTCTCGTCTATTTGCTTCTCTCTCTTAATATCTACAGGCAGACACGTCAGTGCTCAAAATGGGGAGCTCTGACCCCCGCTGTGATATTAAAAAACAGAGTGAGACCATCACCCATTGCCTCCCCCCACATGAAATATGTTCTGATCTTATGTTGCCACCTCTGCCTCCTCATCCTCTCTGTCTCCTGAGCGCCCCCCCTCTCTCCGATGTTTCGTTGCATGGGCGGAAAGTCGACTGTCTGTTATGTGGAATACAGCAATCCAATATGATGCCTTTTTCAACTTTTGAACTTCAAGCTATTGCAGAGCATCTATGAGTATCAGCGAGTTAAATTCCAAAACATATCTAAGATGGCCGCGGTGGTGAATATTTTTAAAGTGGAGTTTAAAAGTTCAGCCATCGGTAGGTGATTGTGAAGAGTTTTGTTAAATTTTCTGATCTCAAAGGTTTTCTCAAGTTTCTAATGCTAAAGACAGGGCAGACCCTTTGAAATGAGTAAGTGCTTGAGCATTAAATCCCCACAGCCTCAGTGTCGGTGCATTCTGTGTCAGAAAGAACAGGATTCACCAAAATTGCACCAGGAATAGAGAATCCCATCCCTTTCAACTGGGATCAGCTGTGTTTGCCCAAAAGAACTGAACAATTTTTAACCTTATCTGAACTGGGATCATATTATTTGCCCCCGCAAACCCTGATAATTATCATTACTTCACACACATGTTTAGTAGCTTCCACTCGTCTCCTTCCCTGCTTTTGTCAGTCCACTGCTGCATATCTTAATCACATTACAGTCATCTGTGGATCAGTGGAAGAGTGTGACATAATTGTTTATATACCTGCATGTTAGTGACACAATATATGGCCTCACCAAACAGAAACCCACACAGAAAAATCATCATTCCAAGTGCACTGGATTAAGTAAACATAACCTCTATTTTTGAACCCCCTGATTTTGCTAAATGTAGAAATTTGTGGTGATGTATTTTAATTGCATTCATTTGGACAAGTGTCCCTAACATACTGACCTGAGTGTAAATGTAAATAAAGGAGTCTTGTATTCAGATAAACTCCAAATAAGATTTAAGGGACTTGAAATGTAAGTGGGGTCTTTAGTTAATAAACAGGTTAAAGACGACCATCTTAGAAGTTCATAAGTGTTTGGAAAAGGGCAGACGCTTGAAAGTGATTACATGTTGCAAGGTTATAGGTGAGCGAGGCTAGACGCCTCAGTTCATTAAATCTGTGGAAACCAAGCTTTCTCACCACAACCTGTGGTCCAGCAGTTTATCATCCAAAAGACGATACCTAAAACATTTTGTTACATTTTGCTGGAAATCTCTGAACTGCTTGTGTACACACACTTTGCTGCCTCTCATGATGCCTCATGATTTTAATTGAGTTCAGTTATTTTCTGTTTCATTTTAAGTTTTCTGTTAAGCTTTTTTGTTACTCCTTGCCATTGTTGCCTCCCACCTTTGCTGGTTTCCTATGTGCTTCACCTGTGTTGATTACACACCTGTGGCTCATTACTCTCTGTGTGTGTGTATTGACTCCGTGTTTCCCCTTTCTCTTTGTAAGTTCATCTCTCTCTGCTCTCTTGTCTTGTTTCTGCTCCTCTCCTTGTCTCTGTCTTGCCTGATATCTACATGCTTTCTGTTTTTTGTGGTTTAATTCAGTTTTCTTGTTTTAATTCATCTAGTTTTTGGATTTTATTTAGCTGTCTTTGCCCTTGGTTTTTGTAAGTATATCAGCCTTTGTTAAAAAATAAACCTTACCATTAGCTTCCCTTATCTGATGTTTTGGTGTTTTTGCTTTTGGCTTCACTTTTAAAACTTCCCTTCACTTCACAGTGGAGTGCTTTTCACTTAACTGTGACACCCTCTTTTAATGTCACTTTCCCCCATTTAACATGTTTCTCCCAACGTTAAAAATAATGAAACAATTCCTAATGTAAGCCTGCCTAATAGTATACCACAGAAAAAAACCACAATATATAAGCTGCACATTAAAGCATTTTACACATTTGAAGGTAAATAAAACACAAAAACCCACATCAGCTATTAAACTGTTGTATAAGATTGTGGAACTCAGGTGGCTGTTTCAGCCTCCTATTACAGGCAAACTTTAACCAATCAAATCAAAGAACTTCAGAGCCAGCAGGGAGAGCAAAGACATCTTTTCTATCAGGAAAAGCCTTCACTGTTGTTCTTTGACTTCTTACTAAAAGACTCTCTGGTTCTGATTTACCTGATGCTATAGCATCTATGCTAACCACTTTAGGAGCCAGCTTAGTTATTTTCTAAATACTAGTTGTATTTGTTGTTGTTCTTCAAGCAAGCATGCCACAGCTGCTAGTATTTCCCCTTTAGGATACTGATTGGTCTTAACCACTGTGGTTTGGCCACAATCACACAACCTGAAGCCTGGCAAGATGGATCCTTGTGTAATTTTGTGATTGCAAGATCTTACAAATCCAGCTGCCTTGTGAGGATGTAGTGACCGCAGATGAAGTCATATGGGGGTTTCTCCTCTGTTTGGATGACAGGGGCTTCACCCTGGAGAAGCACTGTATGCAGGTCACATAAAACCTACAACCTTTTTCCTATTTTGCACATTTATAGGAAGCAACTAAGGGTATTCCAGGTGTCCAGATGTACCATGATACAATAATGTCAGTGACAAAGGCAACTGTATCATTACATTTAGGCAGTAATGATAACAGTTCTGCATGTCTCTGTACAATATCACATCACAGTGGAGTCAGTTACTCTCCCCAGCATGTACAGCCACCATAAACATTCAGCTTTTTTAAATGAGGACAAACATGATCACTTTCTAATGTTCACCATCGTTAGCACTGTTGGTGTGGCTAATCTGTTAGCGGTACCCCAGATGTTCACTGCATCCAGGGGTCATTGTGGCTCCAACAACTCTCCTCCTGTCTCTATCTGTTCTCTCCAAGTGTGCCAAGTCTGGCCCACTTAGAATGTGTTAAATAGATCTGAGAGAGCCAGCCAAGTGTGTGTGCATGTGACTGTGAAGTAGTGGTGGAGAGACAGTTAACCTGCCTATGTCTATGAGAGCATGCGATAAAAGTACAAGTAGCGAAATTCAAATTAACGAAAAGGTCAGTGATTGGCTACCTGCCCTTTAGTGCCTTTGGGGCAGAGCCAGTCACATTAGCAGTTTGGTGCTCCTCCAGAAAGCAATGGGCCAGATGAATTGTTGTTTGACCTGACAGTCATTCAAAGAGGCAAAAGTGAGGAAATGACTTGGAAATCCACCAGCTATAGAGTTCAAAAAGCAATAGGTAACAGTGCAGAACCCTTTTGACAGTATAAAGAAATTTCTGCCTCTGCAAATCACTGTTAAGGTATACCAGAGAGCATTTGACAGATGGCACCCGGCAGGAGACGGCCAAATTCAACATCCACTCAAATGAGTGCAATATTTTCACAAAATGACATTATGTAACTGTAAAAAACAATATTCAGTCAGCTTTGAGGGCTGGTTTGAAAAGACAGCTGAATGATACTAAATGCATAAAAGGCAGGCAGCAGTTATGATTACAGAGGGAACAGTTTATGATGAATAACCTCTGTTTAACATAACAGCCTTTAAATGTACATGACTTTGTTGCAGTTGGCCTTTTATGTCAAATCTTCCCAAGGCAAAGAAAGCCATAAACATTATCCATGCTTGTTGGAATTTAACAGATGTCAGGCTCCTGTAACTGTTAAAACTGATGATGCAACAGTTCAAAATTCAGTCCGTCTTTAACATCAAATAAGGCATTACTCTGCAACCCCATGCTACAGCTTGCAATCCATTTAATCATTACTGATTCATTAATCATTATTGCTTGTTTCTCTCCAAACTAAAGAGTCAGAGTTGCACATGCAGCACAAAAAAATCACATGATGGAATACATTTCACGCTATTTAAATAAAGATCATGGCATTAAAAGTAAACTATTTTAGTTAACCTTATTTATCTTCAGTTATATTGTCTTGTTAGGAGCACAGTGTTGCATTGCCCCATATAAATGCCTGGTTCCTTCTTCGCTGGGATACAAAGACTAGCAACTAAAGCAGTTCTGTTTGAGGTTAATGTTGTCTGAGTTTAGAGGTTTTAAACTCTTAAATGGAGACGGTGAGTGATGCTTGAGAGGTGGCATTTGACTGGTGACATTTTTGGTGTAAGCACATACCATCTGATGTGAAAGGACATAAACCAAGCACTAAAATGATCACCCTTAAACAATGTCTGACTGTATGAGTTGACTATTATCCTCAGCTCTGAAATTTCTGACCACAAACAAAAATCTCTAACACAGCTTCATACTGAACAAGTCTTAAAAAAACATTATCAACATTATCAAAATCCCCTCAGGCCACTTTAAGCTCAGTAAAACAAAGTTTGAAATGGAAATGTGGAAATGGAAAATATATCTTTGACCGACTGTGTGACACCAGGTTTTGGAAAATTGCTTTAAAAAGTTTATTCTGATCATTTACTGATAACAAAACAAAACAAAAAAAAGTCGA